>NJDD01002932.1:2907-62904 GCA_002245505.1 Calephelis nemesis
TGTGTGTGTGTGTGTGTGTGTGTGTGTGTGTGTGTGTGTGTGTGTGTGTGTGTCTGGAATGCCTATAAAATATTGAGTTTGGATTTATCTTAAATAGATCTCTTCATATTTTCTGATGACGAAGACCTGTTAAAAGAAGTTTAATATTGACTGTATTATGTTTCGTAGTCTTTGCATTCTACATCACATCAAAAATAAAGTTGTAGTAAATTAGAACTTTTAAAATTCATTTATTTAGGGCAAGTTTAAATTCTTATTTTAACTCATTTATGTAGTTTAAAAAAACACAGTTTAAACTAGCATTAGAGGCAAATATTTTCTAGATATTGACGTTGATTTTCCCATTGATCCATATAAGATTTCGATTTCCTGGGTGGGAAATGTGTCATTTTAATTTTTTAACAAGAACAAGTTGCTTGGGACTGGATGAATTTGTCACCTATAATATTGTAACATTTGCCTTCCACTTCGGAAATACGGTCTAGAAGATACTACTTGTAATTGTATATTTATTAAATGGAATATATGTTGTTAGTTGAATTTACATGTTTGTAGAGCTTATCGTGCTATATTTCTGGGAGGGTAAGCTCTACAAACAATCAAGCGGTTATTTTGATGATAAGGAACAACCGTCTTTCGGCCAATATTAATAATCAATCTTAATCCAAAATTTGCTGTCCAAGATTGATATTTTGATCCATTTTTATGTTATCGCTTGCCAATAACATATCTGTGGACAGGATAAATATGGCAATTAGGCATAGGATAGGCCGGCGGGTACGCAGCTATCTAGATTGCTTGAAATCCATCTTTAAACATATATTATTAACATTGGCCGTATGTCCGTAAGTCTACTTTTTTACCAGAATCTAAGACAGCTTTTTTAAGTCTAAAAAATGGATTATGAATCTCAAGAAATTAAAAAAAAGTATATAGTGACAGTAACCAGTAACCACCCTACTGTAAACCACCAACATACCACCGTATTTTGATTTTGCAGCTTTTGTCTAATGCTTTTGTTTACAAAAAACATAAAAATATTTTAGCATTCTCTTATTCCATGATATTTATTTATGTTTTAAACACAAGTTATAATTTGTTACAGTTTCATCATGTTCAATCAATATCGGATACCAAGAGAGAATCTCCTGAACAGAACGGCTGATGTCAGAGAAGATGGCACGTACGAGAGCTCCTTCTCCGAACCCTCGAGAATACTTGGGGCGGCGCTGGAGAATCTGTCTGCTGGTATTTTTAGTTTATATTATGTATTAATATCAACAGGGAGATCAATATTATTAATGATCACGTCTTTAATTTTAACTTTAATAGGAAGGTATTAATAAACATGTACTAAATTACACCAAGGTTCAAATTGACATTGCAGGAAGTCAGCATACCTACAAGAACTCAAAAGTTTAACATTATGGTCCATTACACCATAATGTTAAACTTTTGAGTTCTTTAGTTTATCAATGGTTTTAATTTTGTTGCGCACTAACTAAACTAATTTTAAGATATCCCTATCTTCTTTCCATGAGAGCAATAGAAAGAGACGAAACACTTGTGCTGTCAGATTAGTCCGTAAACGTCATTGATACAGACGTTTACGGAATACAGTCGTGGTCAGCTAATTAGGGACACTCTTTGGTTAAACCGAATTGTGAATTTATTTTTTATTTTCCAACGAGTCTAAACCATATTCCATATCTCTTACATGAAAGTATAATTAGTCATTTATGTGCCCGATTATACAAACAATAACAACTTCTTAAACATTACACCTCTTTACAGTATAGCTGATAGATTATCGTAGTGCTATTTGTGCAAATAATGCTGGCTGGCCATTTAATTAGGGACACTGAGATATTGCGTTCTATTTTCAAAATTTGAATCTCAATACTTTTTTACTTCTTCTCTTATTGTTTCGTGGTAGTTTTGGCGGCAATCCCGATATTTATTTTAAGTTTTGAAAAATATTTTGAAGAAAAATAGGAAAAATAAAGTTCAATCGAGTATCACTCGGAAAAAGTTGATTAAAACATCACGATTTGACATCTCCGGACTAATCTGACATGTCTAAAGTGTTCCATCTCGTTTGTTTTTGTTTCATTTGAAAAAGACAGCGAGTATCTAAAATAAGTTTAGTTTGTGAACAGCAGAATCACCACCAATGTGACACTAAAGAGTCGGCATATTCTTCCCAGTATTAAAAGTAAAACGTTAAAATTCTGGAATGGAATAATTTACGACCGAAACCATTATATACCAATTGAAGTACTATATTTGTGACTAGCTTCCGCCCGCGACTCCGTCCGCGCGGATGTCGGTCTTCGCGTGATAAAACTGAAAAATTATGATTTTTTTCTACGTATTTTTCCAGGATAAAAAGTATCCCATTTTATGCCCAGGATAATAAGGTATAATTATCGAAATCGAACCGTTAGTTTTTACGTGATGCCTGAACATACAGACAGACAGACAAAATTTTTTTAAATCACATATTTGGGTTTGGTATCGATCCAGTAACTGCTATTTATTTTATCAATATTTTCAATGTACAGAATTGACCCTTCTACAGATTTATTATATGTATAGATGATGCCAAGGGAGATATTCGGTATATGTTCATATTTAGATATTATTATGTCATACAAAAGACCTCTCGCGTATATATACGGCGAACCTTGATCCTTATGACACTGAATAGTTATTCCCACGATACAAACCTTGTGGCGGCGTCACCATTAAATTAGAATCGAATTGGAGGCGTCTTAAAAATTATGCCATTGTAATGGTATCCCGTTGCAATTATAGCTTGCAAGTATCGATAAACAAATGTCGATAATGGAAATGAGTGTACGTTTTTTTTCATACTTATCTTTTTGTTCATTCATTAAAAGGAAAAGAAGATCGCAGCATACCATTAATACAACCCCTATAAAAAATACAACCCGGAAGTAGTAACCGTAAATATGGCTATGTATCGCAGCCACATTCAAGTCATTAGGACTGGTGACGGGATGTATCCTATTATATTTTTCCTTCTCCTCCATCGACAATTTGCCGTACTTTTCCTTTGTAATTCGGGAAACGGTAGCGTTGCCAATAACTAGAGCATAAGCAACACGGTCTTACACGTTGTTAAGTGGCAACAAAGGTCCGCCACTTTGTTGTTAGCGAGCAAAATAATCTTGCAAACGTACTGCAAATTCCCGCGTTTTACTATTGAGTACAGTTTTTCGCCATCTTTTTGGCATTTTCCAACACTAACAATAACAAAGCAGCAACAAAAACAGAAAGCAATAGTAGTAACAAGCAAAGATCTAATAATAAAAAACACAATGCGCATACAAGGCGATATCACTCGTACTTAAGTAGCGAACGATCGCGGCGTAGTGTGTGGCTATGTCTAAAAAAATATCCATGTACCTATAATAACATCAGTATTTCAGACAAATTAAATGGGAGGACATCCATTTTTGTGATAAAATACACACTAGGGAATACGTGTTTACCGGGCTAAAAATGATTAGGAAATGATAAGTTGAATTTTTAAATTTGAAAAACTTTAGTTTTACTCACCTACTAAATCTATGACAAAAAAAAATTTAATACAACAATAACATAATAGATAGTAAAATGCAGATTACAATATTTTTCAAAACATGTTTGCCACGCCTTGGCCTATAAAAAAGTTAAGTATCGACACGACCCATCAGCCATCACTTACACGAACTATCGGACTAAGGTTCGCCGTGCTGCGTATAGTAGTTACTATGTTAAGTTTTAATAAGTAAAATGTCCATACTAATATTATAAATGTGAAAGTCTATCTTTACGTCTCTCTGTCTGTTTGTTGATCTTTCACGGCTATACCGTTGAACCGGTTATGATGCAATTTTATTTGCGTATAGTTACAGATCCTAGTTCAAACTAATTTTCATAAATCAACTTTCTATAAGATTATAATGGAGGATGAAAAATTATATGAAAATCGTTACTATTTTACGCTGAGAAAGTCGTGGGCACACAAGCTAGTATGCAAGAATTTTTTTCACCAAGTGTCATTGTTACAAATATTAAATGATAACGTAACCGTTACTCATTTTGTTAGCACCGGAAGTGCTATGATGGACTTCCTTTACTAAATAAAGTGCGATTAGCCGTTAGGCGGCAAAAAATATGCCGAAGGCCACTACCTTAACTAAAGGAATATTGTATTAACTTTTTACGTTATACACAAAGTAAACCAATGTAATTAGCGAAGCAGGCTAACCGTTGTATTTGATTATGTCATAAATAAGTATCTTCGCGCCCATATCCCCGAAGAGGTGGGAAGAGGCACAACCATGACACCCGCGATTAGCCGAAGATACTAAGTCCCACAATGAGCTAGGTGGCAAGCCTATCGCCATCCGGGCACGTATCCAATCCCGGACAACGTTATTTTTATTAGGAAATTTATAATACACATTTTCTGCTTTTTTGTTTTCCGATTCGGGGATCGAACCAAGGACCTCAAGAAGTCAAGTCCGACGCCAGTCCATAGAAGCGATAAACGACGTTATAACTATGTCAGCTAGCTGTTCCCGTATTCCAGATATTTAGCTCTATAAACTATTCCAGCTATTAAATTAGACCAAAACCGGTTAAGATCTTCAACAATAATGTAATGGATTTAATAGTTTTTTTTTATGACAATCCTGTCAATCGTACCTTCGTATTATATCTTCTCTTCTCTCTCTATCTTTAAATCATTTGCAGTAAAACCACAAACAAACCGACTTCCATTTCAACAAGTAAATCATCTACGTACGCAAAAATTAAGTCTTTTCTTTGACTTCCCTGCGATTCAAAATTGGTAGCAACTTGATCAGCTCGGAAGTACGCTTAACAAAAAAAAATAATAACGATAATTGGTTATGAAAAGACGGAGAATTCGATTAACATGTAAAAAATAGGAGTTGACTATATAACCTCCTATTTCAAAGTCGTTAAAAAGGTTATTGGTTTTCCCAATAAAATATCGCTATTTGTCTTTGACAGTTTTCACAAGAAAATATTCTGGAAAATTTTGTCGATGTAATTTATTCATACGTTATTTAAATAAGATAATTACATGATTATAATGCCTGACAATGGTTTTTGGATCGCATAATTCAAAAGAACTAACCACACGCCCATCGTAGTACGATCGTATTTTTTATGATATTGGAAGGCAAACAAGCAGGCAGATTTTCTGATGGTAAAAAATTCACGACGCCTAAGGACATCAAAGGTGGCAACGGTGCCTTGCCAACCTGGGGACGGGATGTTAGGCCTCGAGCAAAATTAAGTTTACCGGTTACCTTAACCTCCGACCTGGAACACGTCTATAGCAAGCACTAACGTTATGGCTCCAGGAATAGGTAAGGCGTTGGTACCAATCCGGCGAGTCGCTGCGAAACTCTTCCACCATGTAGGATGTCAAGGATGTCAGTGACAGTTAGCCTATGATCGCCTTTTACGAGCTGCCTGGCAGGAAGACAGATGATTTATTTTGAAAATGAGCCCGGACCAATACGGGGAAACGACAGACACGCATCGTAACACAGCTGGCCTAGTCTAGTTAATTAATAACAAGAATCATATTTTACAATACCCCGAGTTGATCCAGATCCTTTGAATGGAACATACCATCTGCCTATTTGCAGGGCAGCTAGTAATAGGCGAGCACCCATTAAGTATGTTATTACTAAAATTACTGCTGGTGCTGTGAAGCCACTGGCTCAGATATCCACCGCTTTACCTATTCCAGAGATTAGGGTAGCCGTTAGACTTGCACAAAAGTCCTAACGTTTCGGCCACAGGAAAGTGACGCACCTATAACATGTATGGTGTATATAGTTCACGGTTGTATCTTCCCGACAGTAGAGCCGTGTGCTTGTTCGCTGACCTCTCACATAAATAAAAACACAAGATGAGGTATTATGGAAATGCACTAACTAGATGGTCATGAAGCGTGACAGTGTAGGTCGGATCAGCAAAATGCAAGAAAGTTGTAATTACATATTATTGTCGCGTATGTAAACTGCTTAATTTATAAGAAGCACCACGTTATCTACCAATGGTTTCCAAAATCCTTTTATCGAGTCCCATATCAAAATAATTGCAAATGAAAAAAATCATACATCATACTAAAAACTTTTATTAAAATAATAAATAAACATTACTGGACAACTTACACAAATTGAATCTAAGCCCAAAGGAAGCAAATTATATGCTTGTGTTATGGGTGTTAGTCAACGATACTAACACATAGAAATACTTAAATAGATACTAGAATAAATTTAATAAACACCCAGACCCGGAAATGCAGACATCTAAATGTTCATCACACAAATGTCTGCCCCCGTCGGGAATCGAACCCGAGCCTCGCGGTAAGTCGATGTAGATAGGCGTATATGCTGGCCACTCGACCAACGAGGCGAATATCTAATCAAAATATTTTAAAATTGAAATGCCTTATTTTTATTTTTCTGCTAATGCGAAAAATCAAATTATTTCAGTGTTTAATCAATAATTTTATTGTAATACTACAACAATACTGAGTCACATGTTGCAGGCAGATACACGGAACCCACTTAAAGAATCACAATAGAATATCTAGATATTTATGTTGCGTGACATAGTAGGTCGGATCGGCACTATGCAAGGGAGCTGTAATTACTGATTATTATTGTCGCGGATGTAAACTGCTTAATTTATAAAAAGCATCACGTTGTTAACCAATAGTTCACAAAATCTTTTTATTTTATCGAACCCCATATCAAAACATTACAAATTAAAAAAAATCTTACAGTCATATGAGACTAAAAACTTTTATTAAAATATTTTAAAATTGAAATGCCTTATTTTAATATAATAACAGCTAGTAATAGGCGAGCACCCATTAAGTATGTTATTACTAAAATTACTGCTGGTGCTGTGAAGCCACTGGCTCAGATATCCACCGCTTTACCTATTCCAGAGATTAGGGTAGCCGTTAGACTTGCACAAAAGTCCTAACGTTTCGGCCACAGGAAAGTGACGCACCTATAACATGTATGGTGTATATAGTTCACGGTTGTATCTTCCCGACAGTAGAGCCGTGTGCTTGTTCGCTGACCTCTCACATAAATAAAAACACAAGATGAGGTATTATGGAAATGCACTAACTAGATGGTCATGAAGCGTGACAGTGTAGGTCGGATCAGCATAATGCAAGAAAGTTGTAATTACATATTATTGTCGCGTATGTAAACTGCTTAATTTATAAAAAGCATCACGTTGTTAACCAATAGTTCCCAAAATCTTTTTATTTATCGAACCCCATATCAAAACATTACAAATTAAAAAAAATCTTACAGTCATATGAGACTAAAAACTTTTATTAAAATATTTTAAAATTGAAATGCCTTATTTTTAAATTTTCTGCTATTATGAAAAATTATTTTTTTCTAGCTAACTCCTTATCTACTTACCTTTCAACAATACTGACTCAAATTCGCAGGTAGACACGGAACCCACTCAAAGAATGACTGTGCTAAACAATAGAACACAATATAATGTATCATGGACATGCGATATCTAGATAATTATTTTGCGTGACATTGTAGGTCGGATCGGCATTATGCAAGAGAGCTGTCACTCCATTTCTAGCGTGGTGGCGATCGCGATCCGCTATGCGGCGACACGGACACAGTTCGGAGAGAAGAATAAAGAAATACCGCTATTGGAATATGAATTGCATGTAAGTTCTTATTTATTAACCCTCATTAAACTATTATTTATTTCATATTTTTAAATGAAGAAACACTTGTGCTGTTTTACGTATCACTTATATTTTATTATATTATAAATAGCCTACCGGTTTCGCTTTTTACAGCATCATCAGGGCTAGAAAAAGCGAAACCGGTAGGCTATTTATAAAATAATAAAATATAAGTGATACGTAAAACAGTACAAGTGTTTCTTCATTTAAAAATATGAATATTTGGAAGTTTTACCAAGCGCCGACGACGGAAAATATCAAATATATTATTTATTTATTATGTTTTGGCGTATCTTTGTATGTATGTCAAGTACTTTATTACCTCACATCTTGCAACCCTTGAAATAGTCGTATGATTGCGAGATTTTTCTTTAAAGATGTTCTGAGATATATTAGAAATTATCTATTCACCTGCGTCTTTGTTACCGTATATAGTTGGAATAGCAGCTTTGGTTAGCTTAATTTTCAAACAAATTTCATCCCTCATAATAGTATATTCAGGGGTTGATTTTTGAAAAAAGTAACTCATCTCGGCTTTTTAACAATGTGCATATCAGATTGTATTAAAATTTGTCTGGTGGTTTAGCCGTGAAAGCATAACCTACAGACTTTCGTATTGCAAGAGTCTTAATACTTCAGTCTAAGATTTGCAAGGCAGTTCTCCATTTTTTGGTATACAATGTGTATAACATGTATTTCTTAACGTCATTAAATCCGTCTGCTTTTTTTGTCTAACAATCTTATAAAATAGTGCTTGAGCATTTTTGTAGATATAATTTGCTATAACAATAAATTATTACATAAACAAATAAAAATCTTTGGTTCATTTCAACATCATTTTCATTCAAACTTTAATTTCCTATTGCAATAAGCTTTTGGGAGTTTATGTTTAAAAAAAGAGTAGCATATGTTATTAAAATTTGCGTCTCTTAAATATTTGCTTATCGAGTTTCATCAAAATCGGCCCAACGGTTAAGTGGTGTAAGCGTAGCAAAATAGTATTAGAACTTATTATTAGAACATATATTTCATAACATAATATGTTATTAGAACTTGCGTCTCTTAAATATTTGCTTATCGATTTTCATCAAAATCGGCCCAACGGTTAAGTGGTGTAAGCGTAACAGACAGACAGATTTAATATTAGTAATAACAATAAATACATTTAAAGTATATACAAGGCAATGCCAGAGGCAAATTAAAATACAATTTCGGTATTTCTTAAAGTCCAAATTATCGTGATCGTTTTAAAATAATAGTACTGCATGTTTTTCAGCAATGGCGATTATTCGGATACGTAGCAGCAGCGATTGTCTTCCGCATTTATATTGAAAACTTTGCACACAAATATCTCGCCATTGTGGAGAAGTCCAACGCTGGCCACAGAGTGGATAACTTGGTGAGTTTATTTTTTTTCTCGAATGGGAACATAATATATAAAATATTTATTTAAAACAGACCATATAGGCGATTCTTGTGATTTATACATAATTCTTGAATCTACCGTCATATACGTCATACATAATTTGTAAAGAGGAAGTTTTTTCTCCCATGTGAACTAATCGTGTTGTCAGGCTAAAAGTAGTTTTAGTGTCGTTAACCGTCTTCGAGTAGCAATGTAACCGAATGTCAAATTTCATAATTATGCGACATGGTTCTTGGTGATGGGATGCAATGACCCTATAGCCCTCTGGTGAAATAATATAGTACTATCAGTCAAACTAGGTGGTAGATTTCTGGGAGGACTTCCCGGATTACTACCACTGCATTACCGACTGTATCTCATTACATATAAGTTTGCTAGTCCTCGATTATGAACAGCTATTGTGTTCGTAGTGCGTTCCGTTTCTTCCGAATCTACCGTTTAGATAGAAACATAACTGTGGCGAGCACTAGCTTGACCGGGGCAGATAAATTGGTGGTGCCGATTCAGTCAAGCTGCTCCACAGCACCCTATTATCTAGTTAAGACTAGGAAGTGCGGCTCTGACTCGCACCGAGTGTTGGGTGGGTGTGTACTATGTATTGATGGTGGTACTCTGGTGTACAGAGTGAGGCGGTTTCAGAGATCCACGCGATGGTGTCCTCCAGCAAGCCGTTGCTCTCGTGGACGGTCCTCGAGGCGGCGCAGCAGTGCAGGGAGGCCTGCGGAGGACATGGATACTTGAAGGTATTCCTATATATAATTAAAATTCTTGAGAAAGTAGACGAGGGAGTTTGGTATGTTAGAAAAAAACGTGATAGTAATTCAGTTGAAATAAAGTGTTTTTTTACAATAATAATAATAATATGTTGGCAATGGCTAATATGTTGCTAACCTCGCGGTTTTTACAACTTCACCGGGACTTTAGTAATAAGAGCGCTACGAAAATCTAGTGTTACGCTCGCGGATCACATTTGCAGTAGTGTGATCAGAGAGGGAGGGGATTGAAAGAAAGTGTAGGTGTAGTTGTTATGTCAAAAGAATGGTAGGCAAAGACTTAACAATACGAATGTGGATGGGTCTACGTACCAGGAGAGAGACCTAGGTCGATAATACATAGTCAAGGTTGGAGGAAGCTAGGCATGTCTGGACGAAACGTGACATTTGGCACTAAATACACTTTGCCTAGCGTGTAAGGAACTTGGCCTAAACATAATATTATGTAGAATTTCAATGATTCAACTTTTGCAACTATCGCAAAATCTCGATAAATATTGTATACAATTATGTATACAACAAAATTTCGCCTTTATGTAGCCATATTGTCGTGACAATTTATTACTATTTTTTTATTTTACTCTGTTTCTTGCGGAAAAAATGTGATAATTGTCAAAACCCTAAAGCAACATTATGAGACGAGATTGAAATTCTATGTCCTCCCCCGAGTGCTGACGCTTAGTCCGGTTCCTATAATCAACGAAACGTAATCCGTAAGTTTATTCGTAGTTTGCTCAGAAGTAACGGAGCATAACTCATGTTTTCAAAAAATGTTAAGAGTTCACTGTCGAAAACGAGCAAAAGTTGCTAGTAATCATACTTACAACTTACTAACATCCGTTAACAAAACGACTCGTTTCTTGAATATAGGAACCGGGATGTAATGGACACCTGATATTACCGGGGTAGTTTATTTTATTATGCACGTTTCCAGTGCGCGAACCTGGGCGACATCCGCAGCAACCACGAGCCGACGGTGACGTACGAGGGCGACAACAACGTGCTGCAGCAGCAGGCCGGCAATTGGCTGTTGCGCCAGTACGAGGCGGCGCTGGGCTCGCACCACGTCGACTCGCCGCTCGCCACCGTCGCTTTCCTGCAGGACTGCCACATCATCAAGGACAGGGTCTTCACGGGACAGACCACTGGGGACCTCAAGAACCCACAATGTAATTAAAACATATTCTTTTTAACCCCCGACAGAAAAAGAGAGAGGCGTTATAAGCTTGACGTATCTGTGTGTATGATTGTCTGTGGCATCATAACTCCTACACGAATTTACTGATTTCGATGCGAATTTTTGTTTGAAGCTTACCTGATCGATATGGTTCTTAGCTATGAAAGGAAAAGATTTTTTTGGGCAGGCTCTTGATATATAATTTTAAAAATTAGATAAAAAAACATTTGTGACGTAAAATATTTACTAAAAGATTATTATCTGTTTCCTTTTCAGTTATAATTTCCACATACAAGTGGCTCATATGTTGGCTTCTAAAACATACTAAAGCCAAAAACGATAAAGAGATAGCGAAGGGACTCTCAAAGGTTCAGGCGAAGAACAAATCTCAAGTGTACAGGTGGAGGACTTTAACAAAAGCATATGCGGAGTATTTAGCGTTAATCTTCAGCTTGGAGTCCATAGAGCAAAAAGAACCAGAGTTGCAGCCAGTACTGAGGAAGCTCTTCTGTTTGTATGGGTTATGGTCTATGGATAGACATTTGGTGGAGTTGTACCAAGGAGGTTTTGCTTCTGGGGAAAGTTTAGCAACCCTGTTGAGGGAATCTATATTAGAGCTTTGTGCGGATTTGAAGGGAGAAATAGTGAGCGTTGTGGATGCGCTTGCGCCTACGGACTTTGTATTAAACTCTGTACTTGGAAAAAGTGATGGAAAGGTAAGAATTTATATGTTTGTTGCCTTACAATTTCTAAATTACTTGTAAATTGAACTGTGCATAGATATTTTCAACAAAATAGCCCGAGGGGGAGATGGAAGGGGGGGAGGAACTACGCTGATTGAGTTATAATAATAGTAATCAGACCACAATTTTACTTAAATTTGACTTGCAATATCAGCGGAGATTATTAGTGAAATATTTATTTTAAATCATTTTTTTACACCATGCTTACATTAAATGTTATACAAAAGGCAAGCAGGGCCAAAAGAAAAAAAAATAGGTGCATAAAAAATACAAAAACCTAGCCAGCAAGAAGTATTATTTGATTTGATTAAAAAGACCCTGCTTGAGAATTGCTTTAGCGGGAAGGTTGGTTTCGGTGATAAGCCGGAATAAACATTTTATATTTGTTTGAATGGATTTGCGATTTTCGTATTCATTTTGTGCTTAAAAATCGTGCGTTTTCTAATGATAAAAATATTAATATATACTTTTTTATTTTTCCAGTTGTACCAAAACCTTCAAAAGGCCTTCTTTAGTCAACCTGGCGTATTTGAAAGAACACCTTGGTGGAGAGATGTGGTCCCTACTTCCAAACTGTAACGATAACTACTCTCTAGCGGTAAATAGATAAATTATATGTTGTAAACTGAGTTGTATAGGAGTTAGGATGGTTGATACTAAAGTGGAAACTAGTTTTGGACGTCCTCTCGAAGTCATGTACATCTTTCCTTTAATTAACAAAAAACGAAATAATGTGCTCACGGAGCTCTAGAGTATTTTTAATCAAAATTGTCGCCATATTCTTTACATGTGTATGTAAATAAATGGTCGTTGTTTTACATGCATTTTAACTTTGTTAAAATAATGTTATACAAATACCAGTCCTCGATTACAAAATTAATTTAATTATAACAGTATTAGTCAATTTAAAAAAAATCAAATTACAATTTCAAAACGACATTCGAATATATTTTATTCCGTATACAGGGTTACATCTAAAGCAGCAGCCAATTTTGAACGATAACACTTTCAATCTTTGAAGAACCAGAAATTAAAAATATATGTATATATAATTTTTATCACGCAAAATATAAGGTGCATGGTTATAACGTAAACAAAGTACAAAACTGGTTCCCACCGACCGCAGTCGCATTCGCGTCATCACTTGTACTAGGTACGACCAGAGACTAGCGTGACAACAAATAAAGAATTTTTGCGGAATGTTTTAAATGACTGCTTAAAAAAGTAAATATTACAATTTGGTAATAATATTCAAAATGCAATACTATTTAATCATTTATATTAAAGTTTGGCCGGTTCTTTAAAAGTTACCCTGTATGTTATGCACTTACTATATTAGTAAGTCAATTTTTATTACAGAAAAACCATAGCGGATTTTTGTTTGTTAATATATACGAACTTATTAAAACATTATTACGTGTAAACTAAACGGATACAATACCTTGAAAGGTAAAGTTTTTTTAAAAACAACAAGTTGAAAAAATAGGCATCGTAGCATATCGTGGGCTTAATTTTCAAACCTTGTAACTCCAAAATTTTCGAAATGTTGATTTTAATTAATTACCTAAGTAAGTCCATTCATTTAGTCATGTTATCAGATAAAAATCATGTTTACAATAAACACAAGCATTTATAATATTTGAATGTAAAATCAGTTGTTTTTTTTTATTGTTAGTTGTTTAATAAAACAGTTTTTCCTCCTCCTGTAAAATTTTACCGAATGGAGATACGTAGTTTAAAAATTAAGCCAGCGATATAGGAAATTAAAATCGTAATAGCGGCAGTCAAGTCAATGATATGCAATAATGTTTAGAAATTAATTAAAATGTTATATTCTCTGGGAAATTAAACATTATTTTTTTATACATGTATGTAAAATCCAGTATGTCACCTGGATGATAGTAAATCATGTCGTTGATAAAACTGACTGTTATCAATGTTAACAATGCATGTAATGTTTTTATTAATAAATTACTTAAACTTAAAGAAAATTTGTTTTTAAGATTATTTTACAACAACTATAAATTTATTTCATTACTCAACAAAGTAGTTTCATGTCTAATTAAAATAACTGTACAAATTAAAATAATTGTTTATTTTTTGAAATTTTATTACTTTAGGGTTTCACGTTAAATCTAAATCTTGAGTCATAACAGTTACTTAATCAATATTTAAATTTCTGTAATAAAATTCTAGCCATGTTTTATTTATGATTTTATTTGGGGCGAATAAAAAATAAGCACAGTACAGTGGTACCGTTAAAATGAGGCATCGTTTTTCTCGAGTGTTTGTGATGTGCTACACACGGGACCGAGGTTTTTGTTGAACGGTACAACTGTACGTTAATTCAAAAGTCCGTACATTTTTCTTCATATAAAATGTACGTTAATCTATCTACGGATTATTAGCCTAAGAACTTATGGAGCTGTTGAGGGCCCGCAGGTTCTGTAGAATGTAGATTTATTTGCAAAAAAAGTGAGAGCACATTTTACAAAACGTTTTACACCCGCAACGCTCGCGGCTGTTTGCGGTTCCCGCGACAGCGGTCGCCCGCCCGTACAATCGTACAAGTTTGCGGGCGATGATTTGTGACCGCACAAATTGCCGGTCTCGTGAGTTTGAAATAAAACCGCAGTTCCGCGACCGCAGCGGGAGTGGGTGAAAACCGCTCCGTGAGTTCTGTGGCTTTGACCTAATCATACACCGTTAATTTATAGTAGTCATATAAGTATAAATTTAAAAATGCATTTTCAACCTTAACCAAGGTACAAACTATGTGAGAACTTAGACACACTATAATGCATTTATTTTTAATAAGTATTTGTTATTCATTGTATTTTAGTCATAATATGTTATAGAGATTGTTATACCGATATTATTTGCAATTAAGATGCTTCCAGTGAAATGTCATAGATATTTAGATTTACTTACAACATGATTTAACAATGTTCCAAAATCATAATGACGTCTAAAATTAAAATGTAATAAAACACTAACGTAATTAAAAAATTGACAATAATTTTCCGTGCTATGTACGGCACGGAAAAAGTATATGAAATTAATTCAATGATATTATTTAAAGCACTTTGAAGCAATTTATTAAGTCGATTTTAGTGTGCTTCAAATAATTATTTATATTAAATTATTATATATTAAATAATAAAATGTCAGATTTTTTTTCTTTTTTTTATCAAATACGCCCTTGGGCTGGCCGCCATGTCCAAAGAATATAAAAAGTATAGTACTTTGGACATATAGTCGACATGTTGACTTCTTTTAGAAATTCTTAACGTTCAAGAAATAAACACATATTTATTATAAGTTTCTAGTGATTTACATTAATGCTTCTAATTTCTTTTGCCATTTTTATTTCATTTGCTCAATCCTGGGATACATCTGCTGTGAGGGAACTGCTACTTTTAGAGTTTGGAAAAAAGCTCACAATATTGGTAAATATGGGGGTTTGTATATGTGGGTTATGATTATAGTTGTTTAGCGAAAAAAATACAACCTATTGCCTGCATAATTGTAAAACAAACACCTTTTAATATCGGATACATTTTAAAACTGATTATTATGAAAAATTATAGTTTTAACAGTTGAATACTAAGAAAACATACTGCCAAAATATTTAAAATTACAAAAGAAGGTCCATGTCGACAAATCTTGAGAAATAATATATTATTATTTGTACAATTTATTTTTTTAATAAAGTAATGATTTATAGTTAACTTTATTGTTGGTGGATATTGATAAAGCCGCATTTTCTTATTATTTTTTATCATTCCCTTGTTATTAATGAATTGTTGTAGATAATTTTAATTTGATAATAATCAACACTTGGTAGTACAATATCCGTAAAATACTATTAGTAGGTCAAATGTTATTTCAAATTTTACAATTAAGCGTTTTTTTAAATGATTAATCAATTAATATTCTGACGATTTTGATTGTTATTTATTATATTTTGTCACTTTATGATTCCGATGAAAATGTCGAAATGTATTTAATTTTTTTTTTATTTCTAGTATTTAATTATATTCAACATGATAATGTAACATTTTGTTATAGCATAAATTTTCTTGAATGTAAGTGAAAAATTACTAAAATTTATTATATTTAGTTCTATTTTTTTAAACCACGCTTTTTAACTGCTTATTTTAATTAAAATATATTTATAAAATGATATAAAACTGGCCATATATTTAATTAACGTGTTATCGTATTCAAACGATGTACTTTTAAACTAAGGATATTTGTTTATAAATCAGCTAATAGCCTTTTCTTATTCAAAGAGTTTAATTTTTAAACAAGTAATGTAAATTTAAATAGTAACTATCTTACGACAATCGAAAATATAACATGCATTTCAATACTGAGTTTTGTTAAAGCAACACTTCTCGTATATTTCACTACTTGTTTTGACTGTATTGTCGACGAATTAATGCCGAAGTTGATATATACCCGATGAAGTAGGGTGTTTGTAATTATAATTGTTATTAAAATTTAGTTTTTTTAACGTCATATTCAAGTTAACTTTGTCACTGCATTTTTTTATCGTCAAAGTTGACTATGTCACATTTAAAATTTATTGTTCAGTCAACATTTATTTCCCACAGGATCTACATAAGTTAATATTTAAATCTTTATTTACACTTCATTCTTTTAAAAATGTTGGCGAACAAAAAAACAAGGTTTAAAATAAATAAATAAAATAGTTCCCAGTCGAATAACTTTTTTATTGCAAACTCCTAGATGTAATCCTAATAGAATAAGCATTGTTATATTTGTAGTATTGTTTTTAAAAACACTTTTGTTGATATACTTGGTACCAGATTACCACTTTCACCACTAATATGTGGGATTTTAATAGATAGTAAAAATAGTGTAATACCTAGTATATTTCATATGTGATTCAAACTACTTTATTACACTTTTCAAGGCAGACAATTGATAATAATCGTATACAAAAAGTTTATACATAACAGACCTCGATGTAACGAAACTGAACAATGTGATATGTATAAAATATTTGTTATATCAGAGATTATTATATAATATGTTGTCTTAGATCACACCAAGTAATTGATTACAATGAGGTTTCTGATGTTAGGTTGATAGTTATTCGATTTGTTAACCAAATCTATAGAGAAGGAAGACAATTGATAATAGTCACATATATAATAGTTATACAACAACGATAAACGTATACATGCAATGGAACCTCGATATAACAAAAATATTCCTTTTACCATGACATGGTATATTACATACATTGTAATTACAATAATAATGAAATAATAAGAAAGTACATAATAACAATGATATTTGTTATATAGAGGTTGGCATTCGATTTATTAACCGACTCCAAAATGGAGTAGGTTATCAATTTCGACTTTTTTTAATGATACGCTATTACTCGGCCACTATTGAATAGATTTCGATTGTTGTTTTTTTGGAGGGTCATGATTCCGAGGTGGTTCTATAAATATTCGATTACGATCCGGCTAGTAGTTTTTGAGTTTTGCTCAATAAATTTTCATTACCTTGACGATACAACTCCATTTTGTACATTCTCAACATAAATAAACGACAGGTTGCAATCCGGGAGTGCCGGCAGAAGTGAAAACTTGAAAATTAACGTTGCGCATTTTTGATAGTTTGGAATGGTTTGGGAATAATTTTGCACGAATTGCTTTAATTATCAGTATGAAAGTACTATCATTTATGTGGTAGAATACAATATTCGTTTATTGCGCTATCGTACACAAACGACAACACTAACATTCGCGCAAGCGCCCTGCGCCGTCTTACGAATTTTCGATCAGGTCACGTGTCCTTACGCGAGTTTAGAAGTTTTTACCCATTCCAAAAAAAGTGCGCAACGCCGCTAAAGAAGTTTTCACTTCAAAAGGTGATTTAGATCATTATCGATTGTTTGTCTGCATTTAACCAGTAGTTGTAATGTTGTTAAAATATCGAATGATTCTGTCCTATTCCATGTATCATCTTGTCATTGTATAAAGTGCCTTCCTCTATTAAATATTATTTTTTTGTTGTTATAGAAATGTTGTTCACAATGAACGTTTCCTAAATTATAATAAATGTCAAAGAGATTTGTGTGTGTCATTTTGAAAACTTGGATGGAAATACAGGCAGATGTCTTCTATAGACTTCATGAGGTCCCAGGTTTGGGCGACAAAAAGGAAATGTGGTTTTTCTAATTTCTAAAGAAAACAACGTTGCTAGTGTTTGGATATGTTAGGCACATATCTATCATATTGTGTGAGTCACAGTCGCACCCAGAGACGTGAATTTAACGTCTATAATCCTTACACTAAGTCAAAATTTTTGACTGATATGATCAGATGGATACCCTGTGTTGGTCCAGCAACCTTTGCAGAATGGAGCATCTGCCTTCCTGCCAGGACACCGTGACATCTGACTAGGTGGTAGGGTTTCGCAGCGACTCGCCCGCATTGGTACCACCACCTTACCTATTCCTGCCGAGTGTCGCCATAACGTCAGTGCTTGCCGTTGACGTGTTCCGGTCTGCAGTATAAGGTAGCCGGTAACCTTACTTTTGCTCGAGGCCTAACACCCCGGCCTCAGGTTGGCAACGCACCATTACCACCTTTGGTGTCTTTAGATCATGAAAACAGAAAAAAAATAAACGATCAAAAGATAATAATTGACGTCTGAGTGCGGCCGTTAGTGTCTTCGGCAAATCGTGGGTGCCCAGTTTGCATCTCTGTCTATAGGTATCTTCGGGGATACGAGTGTTTAGATACTATATCGACATTTCTTTAATTTGATTAGATTGTTCTACGGGTATTCGGTGACAAAAACTTTGTTCCTCTAATCAACGAACCAAAATCCAATAGTACGAGTACTACCATCGGTAGTTTGCCTAAAACTCACGAAAGTAACGTTGTTTATAGTGACACAAAATATTTCGAGTCTACAGTCGATAACACGACCGTAGTTAGATTTTTACTATTCGTACAAAAAACTACCATTTGTAAGCAAAACGACTTTTTTCTTAAATATGGAACCGGACTTCACTGGTATAAAAGTTACTGCCTTTTAATTTGGACCGAATTACAGATAGTGACGAATTTTATCAGTCGGTTCATTTAATTTTAATTTATTGTCCGGAAACACGAGACCATGGTCAACAAGCAGATTTCGTAATTGGTAAAAATTACATGTAAAATATTCGGATAATAGATATTTTTATATGGTGCGTTGCCAACCAGGGTTAGGATTCTAGAATAACTTTTTTTCGCTATTTCTAAGAAATAAAATATGTTAATTGTAGACACCAAAGACGTAACCAGAACCTTGTCAAACTCATGGTGTCGAGTCTTTTGATTAGGAAGTTTATTTCCTTATCACATTATCCTCAGTTACAGACATTTTCTTCTTCTTGCCCATATCCCCGAAGGCTACCGGCAGAGGCACAACCAGGGCACCCCCGACTAGCTAAAGATACTAAGTCCTACAACATGTTTAAGGTGTTGACCGACTCCGGACCGCTAGACCACAGAGGCGAGACTCACAGACATGAAGTCATAATTGCATGCCGGTATTACTGACAAATAGATCATAGAGATCTAGATCGTCTCTTACTCAAACTGCCTGGTGTTTATACTACACATCTAGAGTTGGTCTACAGCGGTCAATCTCGGTACCAACTGGATTTTTTTGATACCACGTATGGGTATGCCCATTTGAACAGTTATGAGTTTATAGGGTTTAGTATAAAAAGTAAAACAAATACAATTAGATTTTTTTAATTACAACATACAATTACATGTTCACGATAGAAACACTGAGTAGATAAGGAAAAACATTTGTGCCAGTGCTATCCTACTGTACCAATGTACAATTATTTGCAGTATTATGAATAAATGGAAAATTAAACATTTTTTTTAAGTTTACTTTTAAACAAAATCTTAAACATTATATCAGTGGGATACTTAATAAACAAATCTAGCCTATCTTAATAAGAATTATAAAATTAAAAAAAAACACTTGAAACTGGAAGAACTGATAATTTAACTAAGCTAATATAATTGTATAGGTGTTTTCAAATTCAGTTAAAAAAATATGGCCGAATTACAAATAATTCCAACAATGGTTATTCTGCTAAACACCAACTAAACATGTCGGATCAATCCGGACATGTCTAAAATGTGTGACAATTGTGATGTTTTTAGTCAACGTTTTACGAGTGATAGATTAAACTTCTGTATAAATGTCGTGTACAAACTAATCTGCTAGCACTAACCGTGTTTTGTCTCTTTCTATTACTATCTTTAGCTTTAGATAGCAATAACTTTTAGTGAGTGAATAACAAAATTACTACAATTATCTCTTTAGACAATTGTACTCGTTAAATATTATTATTATATGAAAATTGTTTATATTTTGAAGGTCATAATTACACTTATAAAATATTACTTACCCTGAAAAATTAAGCTTAAATACATTATAAAAATAATATAAATTCTATTACAATCAATTTAATCATCATTTATTACGATATAAAATTTTCTATAAAAATTTATAAAGATAACAAATTTGCATTAACTCTTTTGTTTTAGATAAATTTTGATATGTAATATATTTAAAAATCAAAATGTTGCTATTTTTTAACTAATTAATCAGCAGCAGGAACCTCATTATTACAATAGACTACGCCCGCGGTTTCACCCGTATCGCAATTAAAGATATCTCAGCTTCTATTTCATTGATTTTGATAGAGCATAGACACAAGAGGGATTAAACAGTGAATTTATCAACAACTTTGCTCTAGCAGTTTTCTTGGGAAGTGCTCACTAAAAAGTAATAATTTTTAAAATTGTCCTTGAAAGGTATCTTAATTGTTTTTATACAGATATTATGATATTGTATTTGATTGATGTATTTACGAACATATACAGGGTAACATTTAAAGGACCAGCCAAATTTTGAGAGGGGGTTGGGAATCGACACTTTCCATTTACAAAGTAATAAAAAGTAAAACAAAAATGCAAATTATATTTTTTATCCGACGCAGAATACAAAATGCATGGTTATAACAGAAACGCCGACCACAATCGCATGCGCAGACTGGTGACGTCATGACTCGTACTAGGTACGATGTAACGTCACAAGTAATAACGGACTATTTTAAATGTTCATAAAAGTAAATATTACAATTTGGCAATTAATATTGCACTATCATTTTAGCCTTAAACCCTTAAATTAAAATTTGGCCGATCTTTTGAAAGTAGCCCTCTATAAACGAATGCGTAACTATTTAAAAAAAAAACAGATTGAATAATCTGCGTACCAACTGCATAAGTTAAGCACCACTAAAAATCAGTTGCGAACTTATATTTCCATTACTATATTAGATACGAGATTACCAGGACAACTAGGGACCTTTTTAAAGGTTGCTTAAGCCTTTGTGTGAACATCTTCTTGAGTGATATGCAGCAACTTGCGGGTTGCAAGGAATTGTCATGGTTCGCTCAAGGTAGCGTAGACAGTAAGTCTAACTTCCAGGCCAGCGACGCATCTGTAACATCTATGGTGTCTATAGTCCACGTTTGTCTCTTACCATCAGGAGAGAGCTGCAATTGTTTGCCGACTTTGCAAATGTCAAAAAATCTGACTTTCAAGAGCTTTTTATCAATTTTTTTTCTTCAAGCTACGATATTTTATTGGTGTTTTACAAGTGTGAGCAAAATCTCTAGACAGCTAGTTCTTTCTGACTTAAAGTGATAATTAAGTAAATTACAATAACTTAGCTATTACAATACCAACTCTATTTAAACAACACCCTTTTAATTCCTTTATATTTACCTATACACAACCGTAAATTTCAGAAAAATGTGTTTTATATAATTTTACTAAGACTACATTCAAATTACAAGTCAGGAAGAAAAAATGTTTTATTTTTGAAACAAAAGATTATCGGCAGGTTTTGTTNNTGTTTCAAGTATAAGTAACCATTAAATGTCAGTCGTAGTGTTAAGGCGCCGGCGGAGGCAGACTAGAACTTAATCTACTTTAGCACAAAATACAAACTAACATTTGTAGTCGGGCGTCTGATTTTGGAAATGGTTATATGTTGCTTCATAATACCAAAATACCAAAACTTATGAAAAGCTTACTAGTTATATTCACATTTTTTAATAATCTGTTTCTTTTTGCATATGCTATGATTATACTAAATAAACACCTTTTGTTTTGTTTAAAATATCAAATGGATACGAAGAAAATTGAAAGTGTAAGATGATGGAAATACCATTGAAAAACAAAAACTAACTATTCATCTAGTTTATTTTCTATTAAATGCGTATTCAAACGTATTTAATAGAAAATTAATAATATTCAAATTAAAAAATAATATCCAAATAAAAAAAAAAATTTAGTATTATGTTGGCATGAAGATTTCGCTGTCCACCGTCACCTTAACAAAACGCATGATAATCTAGTATTTTCTATGAAGAGTTCGCGCCAAACTTGTAGTGCGCTCTAAACATGAGGCGATTTAGGTCGCACTGGCGAAATATAATAGGGGTCTAGCGACGGCTAGGGAAGGGGGGGCAAATCTGTAAGTTTGCAAACTATCGGCGAGTTTAACATAATTATATTGTTCAAAAACAAACAGTTTTCTTACTAAATTTTATGTTTATGTTTGTCAAAGTTTTATTTGCTTGTTTAGTAGAGACTTTAGAAAATTAGTTTATTCATTGAAATATATGAAATTTCATTATTTAGTATAAAATGTATGTGTCAATGTAATCTGTATTATATTTTGTTTTGTCGTTTCTTATCCTGACTGCCTAGGTATTGAAACGACGATAGTTTATGGTAGCTAAGGAAAAACTTAATATTTAACTCATAACATAATATTTTTTAAATAAATCATTAACTTAAAATAACGAAGGGTTGGACTCCGGGAGTCAAAATTTTAGTATTTTAATTTTTTCACACCACAGTGTAGTAGAATATTAAATATTTTGTAACAATTTCTTCACATATTCGGCAAATAAATCATTTTCATTTTATTTCAACAAACAAATTTATCATTTATAATAAGCAATGTAATTAAGACCGAGTACTTTTGAAAACATGAAATGTAAGAACTGCTGCGCTCCTCAACTTTAGAGTGAACTAGATATTTTGCGCGATTTCTACCAAACATTTATAACAGTAAATAATCAAGCGCGATCACTATTATATACATAGAGACCTGTAGGGCTACTCTTGAATCTCGATATCAAGTGAATTGGAAATTGCAATCGAATACGTCGTTTTAGGTACTTTCGAACACAGCACTAATGGATTATTAACATTTAGTTATAAATAATTTCAACGAATCCGATAAAATAATATTTATTGTTTACTATTAACTAGATTTTAATAATTCGCGAGGATTGTGTTCAAGAGTACCTAAACTGGCTCGATTTTAATTTCAAATATTGCATGAATCGAGCTTGGAGAGTAACCCTACTGAAACTGTGGCGTCTTATTGCAGTAATATTACGACATTGTAAACGACAACTCACGACTTTATTATTCGGATAATAAAATCGTCTTTGCATTGATAGTATTATTTAAGCACTATTGTTATAAGGCGTCACTGTAGAGCCCAAGATCTCAAGTCCTTTGTTTGATAAAAACACATTTTAGCACAAAAGTAACTTCCTGAATTACAATTAGTTGCAGTTCACACATTTAAAAGACGTCACATTAAAGACAAAGACTTTTAATAAGACCATTTATAAATTCACATTTAAATTCAACTATTATCACTATCTGTGAAGGTAGAGCTCGTCATTCTGATGATAGGGTTCTGTGTTGAGTCGCTAGAATCACATTCGACCATTAAGATATCATCAGGACTATCGTTTCTTTCTGAGTTACTTTCCGTGTATGTTCCTGTTGGGGATTTGTCCTCAATGACAGCTCTTAAATAAGAATCTCTGTCCATAATGGTAGCATCTCTTGCCAAAGCCAGTACATCCAGAGACATCATGCTTTTGGACTTTTCAGTTCTATATATCGGTGGGTTAACATTCTCGTAAACAACCTCTCTACTTATAGATTTCGTTCTGGACAAATTACTGTCGGTTTTGTTAAAATCACTCGGTGGTTGGCTGAACTTGGATATGTTAGTACTAGTGGATGGCGCACTAGAATTCCTTGGAGTATTCTCAGTGAATTTAGTTTTCTTCTGTTGGTTCGTCTCTTTCATCATCAGAAGCTGATCTAATTTGTTAATCGTTTCATTGAGTTCTTGCGCCCATATCTCATCCGTTTCAACATCAGTTCTATCAATAGGTTTAAGAGCCAGTTCTCTAACACGCATTCTTAGTTCTTGAAGATTTGTCTCTTCATCTTTATCTGTTTCTCTGTCTATTTGTGATTCATCGTGAACTGGATCTCTTTCAGCTCCAACTCCTGGTTCTCTCGGGCCCACAGGAATAACATCTTTCCCGGGTGGAAACTCTCCCCTTCGTCTGTGTATTTCTTCGGATATTTCCTCCAGTGCTTTCAAAGATTTTGAATATCTGTATTTTGCATCCGCTATGAGACGTTGCAACTTCTCAATCTTCTCATTTTGGGTTTGCATTTGTTCATCGCAGAGTTTTTTCTCCTCGAAGTACATACGGGATTTAATAATGTTCCGTTTTAAGTTTTCTTCTAATTGCGTCACCTGAAAAATATATATTTTTTAAATGAAAATAGTCTAAAAAAAGTATTACTTCTAATAAAGAAAAGTCTGTGTTTCGAGAAATTCGATAGATATGATAAGGAAAACTAATCTATAAGTTAAACTATCTAATAATGAAATGACTGAGACTAAGACAGGAGAAGACTGCTTGCTGTTTTATGCGTGAAAGAAAGAAAAGCCAGAGAGACGGGCACCGTAACGCGTTATATCACGGAGCGGTTTACCCTCCCATAAGTTATCACTCCAATAAGTCTGATCAATAAATCTCCATATACCTTTCGTTCAGCCGCAATATACGCAACTGCCTTTTTCTGATGTTCGCGACCACTTTCAGCCTTCCTTTTTTCTGCATCCATAACCTGAAAAAAAAATAGTAATAAGCACTCATTTGTAGCGTAAACTCATCGAAGACTATCGTTAAATGTTTATAATCCAAAGATATTATGTAGGTATAGGTTAAACAAATATTTTTTCCCGTGTTGATTCTGATCCTCTGAGAAGAATAAACAATATGTCTTTCTGTTAGGGAATTCGTAAGAGGCGAGCATACGTTACAGTAAGACCACTGCTGGTAGAGTGCAACTTGTCCGGGTAGAGAATAACCGCCACCCCTGTTTCTGCCATTATAATGACCCTGTCTGTTTCAGTCCGGAAGGTAGGGTAGTAGGTTTACTTGCACTATGGACTCAACATCCTCCCCCCACCGGGTAGCGATGCACCTATGACATCTTCGTCTTCTATAGGCCATGATTAACTCTTACCATCATGAAAGGCCTAAACTTGTACCATAAAAAATATGGGATGGAAAGTTCCACTTAGTATAACAGTCAGTATATGATTTTTATAACTTCCATTGCACTTAATAAAATAAAAAGAAATCCGTATTTGGACCGTAGGATCCGTAATTAGACTATTGGAATTTGTAGGACGATTTTTAACTGACTTCAAACAAGAGGTTCTCTATTCGACTGTATGTTTATGTTTTATTTTTCTTGTTTGTTTTTTACGCGATTACTAGGCCAAAACCGACACGATTTTTAGGAAGACAGGTGATGACTCCGAGGAGGTCCCATAATAGTTTTATCATGATCCGACTAGTGATTTTTGTGATTAAGTATAATTCAAAAAAACAAATGGGACGTTGATAAAATTTATGTGGGGCCAACTGGGAATCATTAGTTATTTTTCGAAAAAAGAATGATTAAATCGCTACTTAAAAATGAAATAATTGAAGTCTGCTTTTTGCAGATTTGCTGCGCTTAAATTACTTGCAATTTTGTTTGGTTGTGCAATTAAACTTCACGTAGTATATTCAAATAAGAAATATTAAACATTTTTACAAAAGTCGCGTTGCCGGTGGAAGATACGTTACATATTATGGAGATGATAAAACTTGATAGTTGCAAAAAATGTAATACATACCTTAATGATAGCATGATTGAGGACTTCCTGCCAATTGCTGTCAAACTGCCATTCATCTTGTTTACTGACGAACCTCTGCTCCGCAAGGGTGACGGTTTCTTTGGCGGCAGCGTGTAACTCTGGAATGGAGATTATTAATTTACAACCACTGCTTGATAGCCTAAGACACCAAGTATAACAACAACCGTACACATCCACTCCTGGGCAACGTTGTTTTTAATAGAAAATTGAAAAAAGACATTTTCTTTTGGTTACGGAAATCAAAGCCTTGCGGATAGTAAGTGCTTTTAGATGTGTACAAAAACTACTTTATGTATCCATGGTCCATGTTAGAAATAAGAGCTGCTTTTCGAAAAAAAATATCTGCTCTTAAATTATAGCCAGTGCATAGTTAAAATATACCCATAAATACAATTCGCGTGGTTTAGGGTTAAGTCGATTTGTACATTATCCAGGAATGATTATTGCACTAATATTAGAAATACGAAAGTTTGTGAGTATGTATTTATAGATGTTTGTTACTCTCACGCTCGAATGGCTGAACGGATTTGTCTGAAATTTGATACAAAGATAGATTGTGACTTGGATTAACATATAGGCTATTTTTGATCCCGATCACACGAGTTCCTGGGAAAACGCGAATGAAGCCGCAAACAACAGCTAGTTTCATATAGGGTTTGTACTAAGAAAAAAAGCAGGCAATAATGACCGTGCATTCTTTTCGAAAACAAGTGAATAAAGAACATGATAATTGAATTAAGCGAAACATGAACTAATATGGATTCCTAGTTGGTTTCAAATATCATATTTATTATGTTACCACGCGTGTAGATAATTCATACATATTGTATGACAGGGCAATCTTATCAGACTGTCTGTCCATACGGACTGGAATATTTCTGTTTTAAGCAAACAATTATAACATTAACTATTTTTGTTATAATTCTTTTCGCGATAATTTTAAAATTTCATTAGATATTCACTACCTAGTGTGAAACATAGTCGCTTTCAGCTGTCTGTGTCCATATGTATGCTTAGATCTTTAAAACTACGCAATGGATTTTAATGCAGTTTCTTTAATAGATAGAATGATTCAGGATTTATACGCATTATCACATAGAAGTCTGTTGGCGTATTGAAAACCCAAATGAATTAGTAGGGGAGCCCAGGATGCTAGATGGACTTGGTCGATAAAATAGTGGAAAGTAAAAAAGATCATGTGAGGTTTTTCTTTTTAGCCATAAGTTGAGCGTCAAGAAAATAAAATAACAATTACAGTCACTTGATATCTAATATTAATAGTGTTTATGCCTCATAGGTCTCCGATGACAGAAATATGTCAATTCGACAATTGGTGATAATGGAAAACGAACATAGATGACTTGGTTGTTGAAAGTTTCTGACCCCCCTACTTAAGTACGTCTTGTTCAAATCATCAGAAAATTTAAACATGCACTTATTGGCTTGCAACAAACTCGCCGTACTTTAATCTGACATGCCCGAGTACATTTTCAAACCAAAAAAATAAGACAGACAATCCAACATGTGTGCCTTTATAGAGATTTGATAGACAATGTAGTTGTTCGACAGTGGAACAGGGTATCTCCCATATCTTTATCTGACACGCTTGAGTTACTGCAAAGAGTTAATGTAAAAATCCCCTCTTGGGCTTCCCTACTATACGAATAATTTTTCTATGGAAGAATAAGACCACTTGACAATTTAAAAAAGAAAAAACAAGTAATGTAACAATTATTAAAGAAATAAACAATTCTTATTTTAAATTATAATTTTAAAGTACCAATGAATATATTAAAAGGGTATTTTGAGATATAGAGATCTGAAGACTTCGAACGGTAGGGAATTTATCTAGTAAAATAAATGACTCGGTTATTATTTGACCTTTTTTATGAAAAAAAAACAGAAAATAAATATACACCAATAGATAGGTATAAGCTAGAAAATACATCAAAAAGAAATATTATCAGATGTAAATAAATTAAAGACATAAACTAGGTGGGATTAAAAAAAACGCGATAAATGAAAGGATTCACACAAGGAAGCAATTCACGATTTAAAAGATAAAACGGTTTATTTGTTTCTTTGGATGGTAGGTAACAAGTATTTATGATCACACAAACAAGAAGAAATGGTATTTTAATAACCAAAACTGATAATAATACAAACATTTTGCAATAACGCGATCAAAATATTTTAGTACTTACCATCCGAAGAGTAAAAGTCAATACAGTTTTTTTGTTCATTAAAATTGTGAATCGACTAATGAAAATAATAAAACGTACCGAACCTCCACTTTCTATTTAACGCATATTTTTAATTGTACCCGGTGTAACAACTCCTAAACATTTTTAAATCTGGTAGAGTATTACATAACTTTAACCTAAAATACGTTTTACTAGTCAAGGTAATAGCAGAAATGTAGCTGTAATTGCGCCTGGAAAGGGTTAAGATAAAATGCTATTATACAACTTATCTCTTTATGTACCTTTTATATTCACAGACTATTAATAACTTTACGTACAGTTTATATAAAACCTCTGCATTCAAGTTACGTAAAAGTCCGCAGCGCAACTACAACATGATAAAAGAAAATAAAGTTGGCAATGCTGTGCTAAAAATGCAACCCTTGAACACAGTATGCCAACTTTATTTTCCCCGAGTTGGTCCTGATCTGCTAAGAAGAATAGACCATCTGCCTGTCTACCACGCTGTCCTTGAGAGGCAAGCAACGGTTAAAATATAAGTCATCACTAACAAGACCACCCCTAAGCAGAATAGACCATCTATCTGCCTTCCTGTCAGGCAGCTCGTAAAAGGCGAGCATGGCTTACCGTCACTAACACCGTGACATCCTACTAGGTGGTAGAGTTTTTCAGCGACTCGTCCGGATTGGTACCAACGCCTTACCTATTGTTGCCGCTATAATCACTACCATATTCCGATGTGGAGGATATGGTAGCCGGTGGACTTGCACAATAGGCCTTCCATCCCGTCCTCAGGACAGCGATGCACTTATAACATCTATAGTGTAGGTAGGCCTATAGGCCATGGTATTCTCTTAGCATTAGAAACGCCGTGTGTTTGTTCGCTGACCTCTACCATATAAAACGTGAACGTAGTAGAAGCTCTGATAATATTCGTCTTAAAACGAAGGCTACAAAGTGTCCCGGATGTCAACAGCACCGCATATAAATATGAAGTGCACATATTTGCAAAATATAAATATCTAACATTGTTACTGATAGTGTAAAAATATTTAGATAAGGCTCTTCCTGTCACACATTTGTACTTATATAGGCTTTATCATTATATTTACTATAATGATACATCTAACTACCGTCTAGCTATAAATATTTTTAATAATTTAATAATTTAAACTCGATCTTATGAAATCGGGAAACTTGATTAAAATTTTAACTTAACTATGGCAAATGCTCAGGGGCGGATTTCCCAATAGGCCGAGTAGGCCCGGGCCTAGGGCGGCAAAATTTGCTCTGCTCAGAAAACCAGGCAAAAGACAATTTGTAAATATCGATTCATTGCTTCTCACAAATAGAAATGGTAAGAATCAGTATCTGAAATACTGATTGAGATAATCAAATCATTTACTGATTATCGTTATTTTTTTTCATTTTTATTTAATTTCTATAGTTGATTTAATTTTGCATGCTTTACAGCACATAAGGGGGGGGGGGGCAATCTTTCAACGTATCAAATCCGCCCCTGCAAATGCTGACGCCAATGCCAAAAACTAAAGAAAAAATGTTTACCGGCTACTTTTTGCCGGACACGACAGTGTCAAACTCCGTGTCCATGTCCATGTCCATCAGGAATAGGTAATACGGTGGATCCCTATCAGGAAGAGTTGCTATAACATGACTATACTATCAGCGGTCTCGTTGATAATGACTCGCTGAACCTATGGATCGCCTTTTAAGAGTTACCAGACAAAGAGGCTATTCTACACATGGAATCCAGAATAACACGTGAGAATTAAAAATCTATATCCTTAACCAATACAATAACATTAACTTTCTGCCAAAATATATCGTATCACAACGTATGTTCGTGATAAACTATAAAACTGCTAAACATATTTTGATAACGCTACCATCTTTAATTTAGTCTAAATAAAAGGATGGGATGGTTTTTATCCCGGGTTTCCATGTGAGAAATAAAATAGTAGAAGTAAAATAGCTCTAGAACTTAACGAATTCCAACAGACAAAAACTGTTGCTTAATTTAGCTCTGGCTTACTCTTGCTTTCCGCGTATTATTTTAGTAGATTACATTACATTGTTATGTGGTCATACGAATTGGTTTATATGAAAATTGAGTAATATAACAAGAAAAATAGGTACCTTCACGAACGTATTCCCGAAGCGACAGAGATACAACCAGGACACCTACGATACTTGAAAATTAGGTAATTTTTATCTATTTACGTATACATATAAATATGAATCCGCTTTTCGTATGGTAATCGCATCACGCCTGAACGGATGAACCAATTTTGATAATTCTTTTTTGTTTTGGTTGTTGTCAAGAGAATGTTCTTATAATAAGAAAACCCGGGAAAATTGCAAGAAAAATGGGAAAAACAATACTTATCTTTTTCTATACAAATTATTATTATTTTTCAATGAACAGAATACAGTCTTGTACATTTATATGTATTTCTAGGTGGTAGAGTTTCGCAGCGACTCGCCCGGTTTGGTACCACCGCCTTACCTATTCCTGACGCCATAACGTCATGACGTATTCCGGTCCGGAGGGTAAGGTAGCCGGTAAACTTACTTTTGCTCGAGGACTAACATCCTGACCTCAGGTTAGCAACGCACCATTACCATCTTTGGTGTCTCCAGGCAGCGTGAATTTCTTACCATCAGGAAATCCGTCTGCTTGTTTGCCTTCCTATAACATAAAAAAAATATGTACTTATTTAATATAAACTTTCACAAGAAATAAGACACGTATGTGTAATGCTAAAAGATTTTTTAATTCAGTTGCTATTTCCACAGATTAGCGAAAAACTATGATTACGTAAAAGTGTTACGTGGTTCAATTATTTTCTATGCAAATTGAGCTAATTACACTGGCTTGTTGTGTCGGTGAGCGCATACAGAACCGTCTCTGTGAGCTCAGGCCTGAAGGACGGATCTATTTACTCGAATATCATACGCATACTCTATAATCTCTGTAATTCCACTAGGTATGCACGGGTAAACGGCTTCACTAGTAAGGCATATTTTTTATGATATTGGAAGAACAAACAAACAAGCAGACAGATTTTCTGATGGTGAGAAATTCAACGCCGCCTAGAGACACCATCCGTTTTATTAATAAACAAGGACTAAGGTAGGAGTAAAATTAAGTTATAAAATAAATAAATACATATCTCTGGACAAGTTACACATATTGAATCTAACCCCAAAGTAAGCATATTATATGCTTGTGTTATGGGTGTTAGTCAACGACTTTAATACATAGAAATACTTAAACATATATCAGAATAAATTTAATAAACACCCAGACCCGGAAATGCAGACATCTAAATGTTCATCACACAAATGCCTGCCCCCGTCGGGAATCGAACCCGAGCCTCACGGTTGGTCGATGCAGTTAGGCGTGTAGGTACGCTAGCCACTCGACCAACGAGGCCGAATTGATATTATAGTCTGTATTACATTGTAATAAAGACCAGGTTCAACCTTAGTGTACTTTAGTCCGCGTTTATTAATAAGGCGGTATAGGTATTAATGGTCCACTGCCAACCTGAGGTTGAGCAAAAGTAAGTTTACCGGTTACCTTATCCTCCGAACCGGAACACGTTAACGGCAAGCGTTGACATTATGGCGCCAGGAACAGGTAAGGCGGTGGTACCAATCCAGGCAAGTCGCACGCAGCGACTAACTCTTCTACCTCGTCAGATGTCAAGGTGTTGGTCGAAATCATACTAGCTAATCCGGCGAACTGCGTACCATCTTAATTTGATGGCATATAATAGGCAGCGCCACCTACTGGTTTTTAATTTTGATGTCAAATCATCTATCACTTGTTCACAGCATGGTTCGGAGTGTAAGGCACGATTACCACCGTTGGTGTCTCTAGGCGGCGTGAATTTCTTATCATCAGGAAATCATTCCGCTTATTTACTTTCCATTGTCATAAAAAACTGGACAAAAAAACTTGTCATAAGATAACGTACATTACCTAAATGTGTAAAATAAATTAAACATACTCTATTCAACGTATGTTAACATGCGTTAATATATCGTTTCGCCTGGACGAATCAAAAACGCGAAAACATGCCAGGGGTACTGATAATATCAATATGCAAATGATTTTTACAATGGGTCGGTGACTGTTATCTGGGCAGCAAATTGTTCGCTTCCTGCGGTTCCTATCACGTTGGTCTTGACCAAGGCCAACCGGTCAAGGATACCCTATTTATATTTCCAAGTATTTTTAGAATTAGAATTCATTTATTATTTAGAAAATGGCTACAGAGCTATTAAAAATCGAAAATAAGCTTTCACGTGACGTTCTTTGTAGAAATTGAAGTAATATTAATTTCCATTTACTTATTAACATATCTAAAACAATGCAAGTCGATAAAATAAATTAATTTTAGTTTAAACATTCTTTTCTAGTTCAGTTAAAATATTATCAATATTATTCAATACATTTTCTGCATTTACTAGCTGTTGCCTGCGGCTTCGCTCGCGTTTTCACAGGAACCCGTTGTGAGATGGGAATGTAAAGTAGCCTATATGTTTATCCAGATCACAATCCAACTGTGTCCAAAATTGCAGAAAAATCCTTTTAGCCAGCCGTTTGCTATTATAATATTATAAAAATGGAATTTAAAATCAATGAAAACTCACCTAGGTATATCTTAACATTCAGAATTTGTGTTGTCATTCGTCATTTTTATGACAAGGTATTCTGCAGCTACTCGCTATTGTCGTGTTGCGTTTTAAAATAGTTAGTAAGTTTAAAAAAGACATAAAAAACATTCTTACCACTAGCTCTTTGAAACGCCACAGCAGCCCTCTGGCACTCGGTCCTGGCCGTGGTCGCGGCGGCAACAGCGTCATGGTATGGCCGTGACTTATCCACACACGTGCCCAACTTCTTCGTGAGAGCCTGAAGCCGACGAGACGTCTCGTTCAGTAGCAGGTGAAATGTTTTCATGGACTCCTAAAGAAAATATATTATAGGCACATTATCAACTTCAACTAGTTGATATGGGCTACTCTTCTTGAAAATTGACACTCCCTACTTCTAAACAGGAACGTACCAACGGCTCAGCATTTAAAAGTTAGTTATATATAAATACATAATCGACAAGTTTCGGTTTGGAGGGTAGGGTTAGCAAATTTATGAGGTCCTTGGGGATTACCTGACATCCTAGGCCCAGGCTAGCTACGCACCTTCACTTATTAGGTGTTCATTGACAACAATTATTTCTTACAATCGGAAAATCCGTCTATTACAAAAAAATAAAGATTACACCTAATCATAACGTGTCTTACATGCACGCGTAAATTGTGTACATCAGCCATTGGTTGTTGCGTACGCGTCAGTTTTGGAATACGCAATGCGCAGACCAATTAAGTCTTATCGTCCCTTACAAAATGCGTTATTTTGTGGAAAAAAATCTCAAAACTTAAAAAACTTAGCTAACACATTGACGGTAAGCTAGAAGTAGGCAAGCCAGCGATACCGTCTTTTAATGTAAAATCAATATTTTCTTTTACAAACGCTTGCCTTTTACTTAGTACAAAGCCTAGTAGGTTTTATCAGTGTTTATAAAATACTAGATAAGAACCCGGCTAAGCTCGGGTAAAATGTGACACAATATACATTTAGATGCAAAATGTAGGTAGATGTTTCTCTAATCACCGGTTTTCAAGGAATATTAAAGGTATCAGCAAGACATAGCTTCGTATAGCTTCAATCATTGTATTTAATATAGTAAATAAAAACTGCCAAAGCTTTTTTTTTAAATCAACATTTAAAGTAAAGTAACATAAATTAACAAAACAAATTGCAATGAGTAGTTATCCGAGAATTTAGCAGGGGGGTTAGAATGTGCACTTTCGTCTCGGCGCGATCGCGTCGTTTCGCTTGGACGATGCGTTTCATTTCAAAACGTTATCGTTTTTTATAAAGCTAGAACAATCATAACTTGAAGCGATATCGTGTAAACGAAGGGTAATGACCGAATTTGTATGAAAAAACAAAATTTTGTCTATGACGACACGACTTAAAACACGTCAATATCAAATTTGTTATTTGTCAATTGTCAGACGTCTAACGTCTATCGCCGACGTCACGTTTTGTTTGGCACGAACGTTCTACGCTTTTTGAGTTTGACATTTATAAGCGTCCCGAAACGAACGTTCGTTTCAAGACGACGGTGGTTCATTCTAACCCCCCAGAGATTATAAAGGAATATTCTTTAATACACATCACAAAACGGAACATTTATTGGGCGTGTTCGGCCGAAGTAAGTACTTACTAAATTTAGTAAGTCACTTACTATGCTTACAAAATTTTCGGCCGGGACACAAAATAAGTGCTAACGCAGTAAGTATGGCTTAATATACGACGCCATTTTGCTTATTGTTTATGTACGGGATATGACATAAACCGGTGTTTTGTGTTATGTCAAGCCAGTAAGTCTGTCCTCGCCGAAAAGCGCTACAGTCAGCTTGTAAGACTTTAATTTTTTTATGCTTACTGGCTTACTAAGTTTAGTAAGTACTTAATTCGGCCGAACACGCCCATTAACTACCCAAGATGGCGACTGTGATTTGTCTGTCAACACATTAGAATTTAACATAGAATTTAACAAAATACTCGACAATCCGAATTATGCGGATATATGTTGTCGACTCAAAATCATTATTTTTTTATGTTTTATTATTCAGGTAAGGTTTCAATCGTGTCTACCGTACCCTTTGACGAAATTATTAATATAGATAGAAGATAAAAGGAATTACATCTCTTTCCTTTTTTTTGAATCTAGAAACAATGCAGAAGAAATAGAAGAGTTTTTTTTTTAATGACTAATGTGTTGCCAACCTCGCGGTTTTTACAACTTCACCGGGCTTTAATAGAAGAGTAAGATATTTATTGCGTAATACATATATCACATTATAATTACATTTTAAGACTTATTTTTTATTTTGTCATTTTTTTACCTTTATGACAACTATGACTTTATTTTAATGAATTGTAATTATATGTACGTTACTCATTTTTTAAGTAATTATTTTGAAAATTTTACAATTATTTGATAACTATTTAAAATTTTAATGGATGCATCAATTTAAGGGTTCCATCTAAAAAGTGACTAATATGTAAATTAAATGTATTGTAATTGTTTTTTTCTATCTGAGCCTTTATAATATGAAGAGTACGATATAGCACCTAGGACAAATAAAAATAATAATTGGATTTGAATAAAGACAGTAGAGTCAGTATTAAGTAATAAAATAATTTCTCATACGATAATCACCACACCTGTCGTCGAAAACTCTGTCTTGCTTCATTATACTATGTGCTTTATCACCTTTTACAGTATATAGTTTGACGTACATCTCTAGCTGCGCATTACAATGTATTGTGTATATGAGGTATGTACGATGTATACATAACATGTAAATAGACTCGTTTGCGGATAATGTATCAGCTGGAGTACTTCAACTGGAACGAATTGAAATCAATTTGTCATAGTTAACGTTCAAATGTTATCTATTAGCCGTTTTGTATGCAACATCGTCCGTGAGGAATCTTCTTCCTCTACCTACTTCATGTGAAAATATTTATGCTTTTGCGATATATTTTAATGAAATATGGTAGATTTGAGTTCTATCTATAGAAGATAAATACACTGGATATTGGTGATAACTTTTTCTTCATTCGCAAAGAAGCGGACAAGGAACATTCGCACCGTAATATTTTTTCCAAACATGTTGTTTGGAAGAAATACAAGGGATGTTTATATTTCTGTGTACATCTCTGCCTATAGTTTAAGGATACGGGTGTCAAGGATTTTTTGATTAATTCTTGATTATTTCCAAAAAACTGTGATCATTAATTCAGATATTTTTTGGATACCGATGGATAGACAGACGTCCGTCGATAATTATAGTTTTAACATTTAGTAGATAAGAACTTAAACAGCAGCGAGTACTGACGTGGCGGCAAGAATATGTAACAATCACTAACCAGACGAATCGTCGTGAAACTGTAACGCGGAGTCTTAGGCACGGTGTTAGTGACAAACTAACCGACGCCTATGCTCGTCGTTTGCGAGATGCTTGATACGAAAGCATTCGGCCTGTACTCTTCTAAAGCCTAAACCTACAAGTCGTGTTTCCTGCTCATCCGTTTTCTGCTTCCATCTAATTTTTAGGACTATGATCCGATAGTCAGTTAATCTAGAGGCCGACACAATTTTTTGTTCGAAGTTACAATAACATAACAAGAAATGTACATTATCATATACATATTCAACAAGCAATGATAACGGTAGAGAATGATTGGGAGTCGTCGATTACATCATAAACGATTCAATAAGGGGCAATAGTAAGGTCGAGCGATGCGCAGTCACTAGATGAGGTCAATTATCCGATGCTATTCTGTTCCAAGCGAGTTTTGCAACCACAGATTCATATAATGTACCTACCTAGCCTTTTGTAACAACTTCATATTGCATTTGTGGTCTAGCGATCCGGTGTTGGACTTGACTTCATGACGTCGCGGGTCTGGTCCGGTTCGGATAATTAAGTAAAAAGTGTGTTTTTTTTTCATATTTCGAATAAAAAAATTGTTACCTGGAATCGGTTCTGTGCCCGGCTGGTGATACGGTCACCACTTATCACACTGTGGGAGTTCAATTCTTCGGATGGTCGTGGGTGCCCTAGTTGTACCTCTTATACTTTTTTAATTTCAGGTAAATGCGCTATAGATTTTGATTGGTTGTCCCTCTACTTTATACTTTTTTAACCTCAGATAAATACGCTATAGATTTCGCTTAGTTGTAGCTCTACCTTATACTTTTTATTAATTTCAGATAAATGCGCTATAGATTTCGCTTAGTTGTAGCTCTACCTTCTACTTTTTTTTTAATTTCAGATAAATGCGCTATAGATTTCGCTTAGTTGTAGCTCTACCTTACACTTTCTTTTTAATTTCAGATAAATGCGCTATAGATTTCGCTTAGTTGTAGCTCTACCTTATACTTTTTTTTTTAATTTCAGATAAATGCGCTATAGATTTCGCTTAGTTGTAGCTCTACCTTATACTCTTTTTTTAATTTCAGATAAATGCGCTATAGATTTCGAAAATTACCTAAATTAACGAACATAATCTATAACAAGTCATGGTAACGGCTTAGAAAGTGATTGATTTATGAAAGGAATTCGATTCTCGATTCATGGATTCCATAGGAAACGAGGTCAAGAACTCTACACCTATTCTATTCGTGTCAGTCCTATGAATATATAAAGGCAAATGCCGAAACGTCTGGCACACGTTAGTTGTTAGCATGGCTCATCATTCTAAAATTTGTTTAGAATGCAATGGTTTGAAGTTTAGTTCATAAAAAGAAGTAGTAAAAAATATTCTAACAACATAAAAAAGTACAACTGTCACGGTGACATTTGACAGGGCAGTAAAAAGAAGAACACAAAAAAGATTTAAATTATCTTCGGATGAATGGAAATTGCTAGATAAAAGAAAACAAGATTAAAACAAGAAATGAATAACATGAATTATGCAAAAAAAAAGATCAATGTATTTGCAGAAACAAAAGCGCACCTAAGGATATTTTCGGTATTTTCCATCAACAAAATTCTGTGCAAAATACGTATCATTTAAAAAATATGAGAATATTCTCATGTTTTACAAGGTCAACATAAAAATAACAAAGCCAAGAATACACGAATCGACAGGTTTCGGACTTGATACTTGGTTAATAGATATTCACAAGCGTTATTTGCATAGTTCGTTTCGGTAACGCTGTTTCATAACAATCCACGGCCTCCCACGCAAACCAACAGACACACAGATACACCTTAAACTTAAAAAAACAGTCATTCAAATAACTACAGAGAATATTGCACACATAAATGACACTAAAAGTAAGTGAAAGAGTAAGCCCATATTCGGGGATACACAACCACCGACTAGCCACTAATCCACGACTAGCCGAAGACACTAAGTCCCACAATATGGTAGGTGGCAAGCCTATCGCCAACCAGGCACATATCCAATCCCGAGCAACGTTTTTTTTATTAGAAAATTAGAAAAACCCAATTTTCTTTTTGTTGCCCTACCCGGGACATCAAGCAGTCAAATCCAACAACTGAAACGTTAGACCACAGAGGCGAATTAACACTAAAATTAAAAAAAATTGATAACGCTCGACAAAAACTTACATAATATACCTCCCTAGCTAAGAACCATCTCGATCGCATTAGTTTTAAAACGAGAAAAAATGCATGGATAGCGGTTCATCCGTTTAAGACTTAAACTTTAAGTTGATGACACAGACACACGGACACATCAAACCTAAAACTATAAAATTAAAAATATTCAATAACCCCGACAAAGTCTACATTCAATGCAGCTAAGAAACATCTTGATTGTGTAAGCTTATAAACAAAAAATCCACATCGACCCGCTTTTTCCGGCACGAGTTATATAAAAAATAAAAAATATATATAAAAATTGAGTTTTACTGTTTTAATTATGGTCTCGACTATTCTTAAGCAAATCAATATTTGACATCAAGAACATACTACGAGTACCTATCTCATAATATGTTTGTTGTTAACCTAATCTCCTATAATGTACACACGGCAACAAGGATTAAACGATAGCCAGTGATATGATAGAGACGACAATTAGTCTGTGACAATAAAAAAAATATGATTAAAGAATACAAGAACTATTTTATTGCATCAGGCGTTACTTTCCGGAAATCCATTTTAACAGATGTGAAATAATCCTTTATTTTGTTGATGCCGCGTGGCAAATAATCCTCCAAATGACACAGAATGTGACAAGCCTAACTAACGTTCCCACCGCCCACCTCTGCGACCAGAACACGAGTAAAGGAAGAATCTGGGAAACAATATAAATCGTCACGTCCTTCGTATGTGACAACCCTACCTAAAGTTCCCGCCTCGAACCTCCGCGTCAAGTACGTAACGCAACGTAACGTAACGTAACGTACGTAACGTAAAGTAACGGTTAGATACATATCTAACCGTTTTTTGAAAATCAACACCTATGAGGGTTAACGGGGGTGGCACAATTTGCTTATGAAAAATATTTAACTGTAATCTTTACCACCCCTATATATTATATATTCATATATTATATATAATATTATAAATGCGAAAGTAACTCTGTCTGTCTGTCTGTTACGATTTCACGCTAAAACCAGTGAGCCGATTTTGATGAAATTTTGTACAGAAATAGAATAGACCCTGAGGAACAACATAAGCTACGTTTTGTTGCAAAAAATAGGGGAGAATGGGTAAAAAGAGCGGATGAATTTTCATATGGAAATTCGTCATTTTTAAAGCTGTAACAGTGAAACTTTGTATTTAGACGCTTTATGATAAACGAAAGAACATAGGTTACTTTTTATCACAAAAAATGAGGGAAAATGGGTAAAAAGAGCTCGGAACCAAAATCTATACTATCTATACTAATATTAAAAAGCTGAAGAGTTTGTTTGTTTATTTGCTTGAACTTTCAGTGTTAGTGTTGGTCCATTTATTGAAGAAGACTATACATCATCACCATCATCATCATCACGCTAAGATCAATAAGAGCGGAGCACCAATGATAAATGTTTTAAAATCTGGGATTTTTTTACCTATTGAGAGCGTGCGATGCCTTAACGGTGAAAGTTTCGTAAAAATCATGTATGAAAGAATTGTTCCCCTTTAAAAGTCCTGAAAAAAGTCCGCGACAGCAAATTTCTATCTTTTAAGGTTAGCTCACTATAACCTTATTGTTTATAACCAAATTTGTTTCAAAGTTTTTTTTTCTCCATAAGAATCTCTACTGAGTATCTTCTTCGACATTACAATCTAGTCTATAGACTAATGAGTAATTCTAATTTCTCTTAATCTTCTTTAATCTAAGCTACAGTCTCTAAGTATAAGTCCATCAACTTTTACTTAGTGTCTCTAAGCTTAAGTTCTATTGGTATCTTGAACTTAAAACACTGTCACTTGATTTTGGCACTAGCACTTTGTGAATCTACACAACACTGAACTAGTTCATATGGCTTTGTCCTTTTCAGCCTTCTCATTGTACCTGTGATATCGAAGAGCTGGATTGCCTCGATGTTCACATGATGGTGAAGTCTATGGTGATGAGCTTCTGCACTTTTTTTATAACGTCACAGACAAACTCCACTTTCCGATCCCGATGGAGGTCATCATTTTTAAGTACCAGGGTGCATTTGCAATATTTCTAAACGCTTTGTTTTGAAACCTTTGTATACACTGTATATTGGTCTTTTTGGTACATCCCCATAACTGTATACCATAAGTCCATATCGGTCTTAGGACTTTTTCCTTTTTACATGAGATTTCCAGCGTAGTATTAGTGTTTCAAAGTAATGCATTATTCGCGTAGGTTATTTTATAAACACGATGTTAGTCCTTATCCAAAAAAATACGTAATTCATCACAAGTATTTAGTTTAAAACAAAATTGCATTTCACATCACTCGATTTGAATGAATATCTAAGGAGATATCGCAGTTTTAAAATAACAATATCAAATATCACTACGTTAACACTATAGTTTAAAGACTGCGCGACACAGACGCGTCGTATGCGCGTGGTTGACTCCTTATGGAACGGTCCAGAAAATCATCGTCTAATACTTTTTAGATGATATTTAAATAAAAATAGATTAAAGTTTGAAGAAGGGCTTAGGCCGTTTTTCATCTTAAAATTTCAACGGGTAGCGTTGGCGAGTTAAATAAATCGACTACGCGGGCGAAGCCGCAGGTAGCAGCTAGTGACTAAATATAACTCATGAATTACTAGTCCGACCTTGATAAAAATTTTATTAGGTACGGTACGGAATCACCTTTGAACCAGGATTCGTCTTTTGAAATAAGAACCATTAAAATCCAATCGCTATTGGCCGAGAATTCGCGTAACAAACACATAAAAACAAAAAACATACCGCCGAATTTATAACTTCCTTTATTTAAATTCTCTTAAAAACAAAAAAAATATATTCACTTTAAACATCTTTAACTTCTTTAACACACCGAATCAACTAAAACTAGTTTTGGGACGCTATTGCTTTTCGTATTTATATTGGCACGTTTAATGACTGTCAAACCTTTTTTTCGGACGCTATGAAACACCGGCAAAGCAATCCCAGTGTATGGCCACAATACCGGACGAAGTAACAAGACAACGCAATCTCTAAAGTCTAAACACTATTGTGTTGTCTACCTGCATTATAGTCTGTTGATATAATTAGATGTGTATTGTTGACCTAATTTTCTTCAGCGTACACTGACCGAGATGCTTCATATAACTCTCAGTAGAATTGTGCAAATAATATTTATATCTCTAACTCCTGTAAGACTACTTGGTTGATCTACCAGATTCATGGAAAACTAGCAATCGACCGCGGTTTACCTTTCGCGTAATAAGTGAAGCGTCCCGTTAATGGAACCAATTATTCATACCCATATTAATAAGAGCGTGTTATCTGTTTAATTGCCATCATGACGTCAGTGCTTATCGCTGCCGTGTTACGGTATGGTAGGTAGTCAGTAAGCATACTCACGCAAAAGGGTTTAGAACCCGAGGCTCGGTTTATAACACATATTTGGTTTCTACAGGTGATCTACCTATTGTCAGGAACTCCGTCCGAATATAAAAAACTACCACCTTTAGAAGTGAATGTATTACTTACAAAATATTTACTTTCAAACAAAAGAGTAGTGGAATTGCATTAATATTTGATATTAAGAATACCAATTTATTTTAAATCCCCGACGGAAAGAAGGGTATTACAAGTTTGGCGTATTTGTGTGTGCTTATGTCTATCTATCGCATCATAATGTTTGAACGGATGGACCGATTTCGATGTGCGTTTTTAGGCTGGAAAGCTGACGTAGTTATCAAGATTGTTCTTACCAACCCAACAATTAAGTGTTGTCGGCGATTATTAAAAATTTTTAATTTTTACATAAAAAGCTTAGTCATCTCGTGGTTTTTTTTGTCAAAAAGCTACTAATTATAATTTATTATTTTTTGAATGTTGTAAAAATCTTATAAAATAAATTTATAAGATATTACTAGAAAAGTACACGAGTCCGTTGAAATAAAATATTATTAAAATGAAACCCATTGCCGTCCATAACATATCAAACGGGCAGGTAGTAAGTAGTTCTTTATAAAGAGGTTTACATATTTTTTTTACTTAAAATCCTATCCTCAGGTTGGCAGGCTTAAACATCATAGATGTCTATAGATATTGCTTATTTCTTACTACGAGGAAATACAAATATTTACCTTTTAATCATATTAAAAAAAACGATATACAAATATATATAATTAAGGAACAGTTTTGGTGCATCCATCCCGCGATACAGAACCTCTCGTACCAGTTTTACTGGTAACTGGCTTGAGTTGTAATTACGTGAATTATCCATATTTGCTGCATTTGTCGAGGGCGTGGCTATAACGAGACGAAAGGAATCCTGTTAAGCCTAGGGTAACCATATCGTGATGTCTCAAAGAAATTTCAGGACTGTACCTGCTGAATCATCAAACATACATACATATCACCGCGCCAAGTCCTTTGCGAGGTAGGCAGAGAGTATCGAGTGTCTTGGCAAGATTCCTACAGACCTGCCAAACTTTCCTCAAAATGCATGAATAGCTTTGTCATTCAAACAACACATCGATAAACAGCGCAGTAAATAGAAATATTTATACTAATCAAAAATAATAAAACTAAACTGTAGTTGAACACATGTTATACTTAACATTATAACATGCACAAACACAATAAAATACTGGCAAGTCATCATCGTGAAACATATTATTGGTTGGACGTCAATTTTAGACAGTGTTTAGATAAACAGGAGTCTATTTTTTTGTTGTAAGGCGGCTAAAGTCTTACTCTAATCAAGACTTGAATACACTTACATTACATAAAAATACATAATTAACAGCAGACCTAGAACAATTCTAATTAATCATAACGGCCTGCCCCGGTCGGAAATCATACCCGCACCCGAACCTCGCGTGTGGACATGTACGTTAACCCTTGATTAACGAGACGGTCATTAAAGTAAATTAGAACCAAAATACATTTTCAGTCATATACATAATCTACAATTCTACAATACTTAGTCAAATGACATCAGTTTTGTACAAAGAGGAAATATTATTAGTTATTGTTAACTAAATGCCTATAGACTCTGAAAGGTGTTTGTATTAGTATACACACGTAAGAAGTTAAACTTCTTAAAAGCATTATTTATACCGGCCAGCCAAACAAAAATCACGAAGAACGCAGTATGAAATTCGGGGATAACATAGTGTTTTTTGTGGGACCTAACTATAGGTCAATGAACGTAACAGAGAAGTGTGACGGCAAATTATTGTCATACGTCGACAGAGAAGTTTCACTTCACAGAACTCAATTATAATGTCCAGAAACAAAATAAGATAGCTATACTAGATATTACAAATATATATATTACAAATTTTTCATCGAAATAGGTTACAAAAAGTGAAAATACTAAAAACCCACCATTAAATCCTCGGAAATCTGATAATTTGTAAAAAATAAGGATTTGTTTGTTGTTTGCAAACGATAAACTCTGCGAGTCCTGAACCATTTCATAAACACCTACAAAAAAGGTATTTTGAAACGGTGATTTTAGAAGAATTTTGATAAAATATAGATTATTTTTCCAATAATTTTGTACTAAACTCCGATTGAGAACTGAAAATATGCAGACTGAGTCAAAGTTAACCTTTAACAAATAAACCTAAGTCATAAAATAATTGCCTTTTATTTCTTCCTGTTTTGTTAGTCAGATTTCTTTAAATATTTTTCCGTAAATAGATCGGGGTTTGCAATTAAAAAAGGTTTTGGGACAGGACTTGTTCCACATGTGATCTGGTTACCCTAACCACGAGCGATCTAGTTTCCTTTTTAACTGAACGAGTCTTGATTTGTGTTTGCGGAAGCTGTGTTTCTTTCTGCTTCCACGGTTCACACGAACGCAAGGATAAAAATAGATATGCAAGGGCAGTAGTGTATGAGAGCTTGGCTTCAACAGATTAGTATTCTAGACTTATCATGATATATTATGTATAAGTCCTGAGGTGTTTCAAAATTGTTAAGACAACTGAGCACCCAACAAATACATTACATATTATGGAATTTATTTTTTAGATTTCTTAGACTCTAATTTTTATTTTTTACAAGCTTTTATTTAACTTTAAACGTATGTACATTTCCCGGTTACTGATTGAGCTCGAATTTTGCACACTCGGATGAAAATGCAAAGATATTACAACATGGAGCTAATCTGATGATGTCTAGTTTCATCATTAAATCAGCCATTAGGTGATCAAGTGGCCATAATTTAATTACCAAAATTATCCTATCGGCTATGCTTTTTTGATACGACTTAAATAGCATTACTTAAATGTACTACTTGAGAAAGCTGCTTTACAAAATAAAAGCTTTTCACAAAAAACATGTTCTGTCTTTTTTTTAAATCTAACATTTTATGTAAAATAATAAAATGTTTCACCGTTTTATCAACATTTTTTCTTCATCCTAGGGATAACTTAAAGACCACTGTCTAGCCGGACCATGATAAAATGAATATGGGACCACCTCGGAATCAAGAGTTAACTTTCCAAAAACCATCCATCAGAACCATCAGTCCGTTATTGGCCAAATAATCGCGTGATAATCGTACAAAAAACCTACAGTCTAATTGATAACCTCTACTTTTTGAAATCAGTTCATTAACAATCAGCAATTACAACACGATCAATTGCTATATGTCAAATAATATCTAAATACGTAAGCATTTGTATGTTATAGCTGGTTACATAATACGGAGCTAGAAACCAGCAAATATTATACGAATATCGTGTGCCTTTTGCTGTCGCTCGGCTATTAAAGTAGTGAATTTGATGGTGGGATTTCATATCCATCCATTCCAGTGGTTTTAACGCTTGAATGGCCTGAATATAATGTGTTGACCATAAGGTCTGCCACAAACATGCGGAATCCCATTACGATATTTCGAAATGAAATTTTCGTCCATACCAATTCATTTCACACACTCAAATTCTTTATGGAAAAAAATTCGAATGTGGTGGTGGTTAGCATAATAACACTACAGTTTAAAATTACCAATAAACCCCGACAAAACTTACATGTGATATGGCTAAAATCATCTTGATCGATTGTTATTCGTATTTACACAAAGAAATTAGCATCGAAATCTGTCCATTCGTTTAAAAGTTGTGATGCCACAGACGGACACACACAGACAATTCAACCTAATAACACCTCTTTTTTTCTGTCGGGGGTTGAAAGTGGGTTTGATGTTGGCCAAGTACCTAATCGCCTAACAAATTGTTATATCACGCTCCTTTGCAACGTGAAAGAAGGACAAACACTCTTTCGAAACACACTTTTGTACGAATTTTTCTCGATGTACCTACTATGTAATTATCTTAAAAAAACAGACAAATACTGTAATTATGTACCTAACGCATTTGAAAAAAAAACAATCGGAAGCAGACCATTCATCGAAAAGTTGTGACGCCTCAGACTGACACACACTGGCATGTCAAACTTTTTTTTGATATTGGAAGGCAAACAAGCAGACGAACTTCCTGATGGTAAGAAATTCACGCTACCTAGAGACACCAAAAGTGGTAACGGTGCAGTGCTAACCCGAGGCCGAGATGTCAGACCTTGAGCGAAAGTAAGTTTACCGGCTACCTAACCCTCCGAACCGGAATACATCAACGGCAAGCACTGACGTTATGGCGGTGGTACCAATCCAGGCGAGTTGCTACGAAACTCTACCACCTAGTAGGTTGTCACGGTGTTAGTGGCGGTAAGCTTATGCTCGCCTTTATTATGTTTGAATACAGATTTATTGTTTTTAATTAGCAAATGGAATGTTGACTTTATAAAACTGTGATAAGGAGAAAAACTGGAATTTATTAAAAATGAATTCATCATCTCAAAACTAATCCAATACTGGGGTCAAATAGTAGCAAATAACCTCTCCTATAACCTCTTAAAAGAATACGGTCCAATTACTAATAACTCTGTTTCTTGTAATTCTGTGTCTGTAAGTCCATATTTTTTATGAATCGTAAAGAAGTTCGTGTATTAAACCAGTTGTCGGCTTCGTCGGCACACCAAATAACTTGTTTCCTATAAAACGCACGCGGCACGAGGTCACTACTGTTGTCGTGTCCAAAAGTTCATTACTGCGATTAATAATACGTAGTAAAACTCAAGACAATACCTAACTGTTTTCCACCGTCTTCCAAATAAGGTGGAGGGTATTAATTCAACCACTTATTTTCTTTTATGTGTTACCCAAAAACGTTTTTTAGATGAACCAATTTTAATTATCCTTTTTTGCTCGAAAGCAGGTGCACTTTTTGGTTGGTCACATTCAAATTTTATCAAGATTCCACAACTGGTTTTGTTTTGTTATACCTACCTACTTAACAATTCAAATTTTCTGTTTACTTTGATGAAATAACAATAAAAATAAAGATCTGTTTTTTTACTGGGCATATATTATTTTATAAATCATAAATAAATTAAAAATGTTTAACAATTTCTGACAACACCTTTATGTAAGGTAGCTAAGGAACATCTCAATTACGTAAGCTTCCAAACAAAAAAAAAATCCGCATTGAAATCGGTGCATCCATATAGTTATGGTGCCACAGACACACACATAGACACGTCAAACTTATAACAGCCCCCTTTTACCGTTGGAGGTTAATATAGAGATTAAATAAAAAAGCATAAAGGTGAAAACAGATCCCGCGACTCTGCTAACTAACCACTGCTGGACCTCTTTTTATTGCTGCAATATTGTAGTATGTGTGAAGCTATGCTTAATTTCAGAAATTTAGTCGTAGGCGTTGCTAGGTCGATGACGCCATAAATTTGGTTTATATAACTCCCTAATCTCATTATCTATAACTTAATATTAATTAACACCACATTGCTTTATTTATTGCCTGTAAATTTGAGCCAGATTGACATTAGCAATTAGCATTATAAATATTGTACCGTATTAATTGTCTATTGGTATATGTGTTATCATAGATTAGTGCATTCCATATAACATACCTACTTTGGTGTGTTATACTTTTTTATTACTATTATTTGGACTAATTCCTAGGTAAACAGTATGTTGAGTACTTTTACCGCGGCTATGCAAAAGTCATTGCTTGTGTAGGTATACACAAATTTAACTTTTTAAAATACCACAACAAAAATTTAAAACAAACTCAATATTTATGGGCTGCCTATTATTACACAATATCAAGGAGTAATTTTATAAACAAAGAGAGTAGGGAAGGTTACTTAAAAAAACTGTAACTCAAACAATCTAAATCAGTGGAAAAAAAAGAGAAACTTACATCAAGTTCCAGTTCCAATTTGTTGATCTCGTCAGTAGCTGCATTCAATTTCTCCAACTCCACCTGAAAAGTTTTAAAAAACTTCAAACAGTCGCATGGTACACGCACACTATATTCCCAAACATATGGTAAAAGCAAGCAACATGTAGGGACGGGAAACATCTGAGACATGGTTAACACTAAAAAATGCTTTATCTCTCATACTTGCTATCTCTATAGATAATACCATCAATATTTATCTTAAGGCCACACACAAGAGAGGTAACCTACTTTGCTCTTATGTACTTATATAACTTTCTAGTAGTGAGTTTTAGGTTTAAAATTATACATTTAGGTCTCTTTACAAAATCTCTTCATTAATAATTTTAAATTTAACACCCAAAAATTTCTGTAAAATATACTTAAGCATAATACCCACATAAATTAGAAAATAATAAACAAATAGTTTTGAATTTGTCGGTGCATTACTTAAATGTACCTTATGAAAAGATTGTTTCCTGTCCCTACAAAAAGCACCTAAACTATGTAAACAATACTGGTACTTACTGGTAAACATCTGATAGATTATGATTCAAAAAACAAACTCCAATTTAAATTATTGTTACATTTTATTTCTGATAATCATAAATTTACATACATATTGACAATATACATGCTGTAAATTTTACGATACAAAAATATTACATGTTTAGTAATTCTTTTGTAATTATTAGGAAATTTACACAATCCTTTAGGGTGTAAAGAATGAGTTATCCAAAAAATACACAAGTTCAGAACAGCATGAGACTTAGCTGATTACAGGTATAACTTAAAGATAAAAATAATATATTTGTAATGGAATGGTTCTGTTGTACTAAAGATTACTAGATATAAGTGTATTAGTGAACACTTTAAGTTTGGTAAATGTTACATTATTATATATTACAATAATATTGTTTTATAATAGGCCGAGATACATAAAAATATTTATTTTACAAAAAATTTCAATTGAATTTTTGAGATTACATTCGAGTAGAAATAAATATGAAACTATAATCTATAAAATGAATCAAAGTTTACTAACTAAATAAAACTAATACCATCTATGTTTATTGTATTCATTATATCAAACTAAACATAAAAACGACCACCGGTGGTAAAAAAAAATTAATTATTAATTTATTTTTTAAATATAACAAAAATATAAAGACTTTTAAGAGATTCAATAAAATTAACAAATTCATGATGACAGTTAAATTAAAAAAAAACCTTATGCCATTTTTTAAATTGCATTTGGTCTGAATATTAAATTATTTCCAAGCCATTTACATATTTTATTTATATACCATATATTTGATATTGTGAGTATAACATTCATATTAACATTAAGAAAACAAACATCATGCTTCACCACGAAATTTATAAGACAAAATTATAAAAATTAGAGAAAATTATAGAATTTAAAATATTCAGACCAATTTAAAATGCACTTATAAAAATCATTTAGTTAAAATCAAAAACTGAAATTAACCTTGACAGATAGCATAATTGGCTACAATGTCAAGAACACTATTATATAATTGCTATCAGCTTTCTTGTGATTATTGAACTATAAATTAAAATTTACAGGGTGGATAAATAAACTAACTACTTTTGTTAATAATTGTGAAAAGAAATGGCACATCTCAGTATCTGAGATACAAATTAACATTACTAATATAGATAATTCTAGAAATGTAAAATGCTGATTTAATATAAGAAACTATATCTAACTGATGAAACATCAAAATTGACAGTTGCCGTGAGTTTTACATCACACATTACATCGGACAGGAAACAGTCCCATAAGGTACCAGCTTACACCTCAAACAAAGGTTACGTCCAAAATGAAGCCCTGCATACAAACTTACAGAATAGTAAAAGTTGGACCAATCAGTTTATATGACTATCACAAATATATTTACCGGAGACAAAACGTCTCTTCACAAGAGACAAACGGTACCCACTACCTATCAATTCAAATTCTATTCCCGATAATGTTGCTCCTTCACAGTTGAATTGAGCTGAAATTGTTGTTTTAGAAGAAGGTCCACTGCTTAATTCAAATCGAGCACGCAGGGACCCAACACCTCGGTCTTCAGAATGTTGTGATAACTCAGTAAACCGCCATAGTGCTTGCTCATTCTCAGAATTCCAACTGTTTTTAGGCATTGCAATAACATTCTTTACTGACCCATTCATTGGCACACAAACTGATACGTTAAGCAATGGTGAAGGGGGACTCATTGCATGGAGATTAAACTTGTAGTCTATCTTTAAATCAGTGTGATCATGTTCACATTTCCAGTAAGAGACCATTTGCAGTGGACATGAAGCTGCACCAGATTTAGGTCTGATCTGATATTTTAGAATATCCACATTAAAATATTGGGCAGTTGGATTTTTCTCAGATTGCCTTTTCAAGAGAGAAGTCAATGCTGGCATATTGAATTCTACAACTGTAGTATCCCTAGTTGACATCATAGTATTAATAGTTATCAGTTGTTTGTTAGGCAACACATTGTCAAGTCTATGAATATTTTTCAATCTGAAGCAGAGTTTAGCAGGATTAGGATTGTTTGCAAGAACTCCTACTATACCTGTGGGGAAAGACAACATCATGTCCCCTGACATTTTCACTTGACATCTAGCTTCGTCAGCCCCACGGAAATATGAATGAATTATTTCATGAAATGCCACTGCCAAGGGTATTGTGTCAGCCATTCCTATTGTAAGAGGTGAGGGGCCTCTTGATCCAGAAGAGGCAGCAGCACGAAAATCACCTTCTGAACGCCTCGAGGGAGGACGTGGTAAAGAGATTGTTGATGTTGTGGGAGTTGATGTGCGAAAATTAGTTTGACTCATTTCACCAACTTCAGAAAACAAATCACCTGGATCACCTGTTGATACAGGAGTTGGACTTTCTAGGAGATTCGATTGATTGCCTTGCAATGGAGCATATGGGTTTGAGACATTAGCATGTGGCGAAGTTGGGTTGCTTAAGGATGGACTCTGAAATATGTCAATTAAGTCACTGCTTGCTTTACTCGCATTAGCATTAGATCCTCTTCTTGTTGTACCTAATTTGTATAAAGAAATATTTTCTACTGTAGCTCTCAACTCATCTAAGCTGGCAGACATAGGTGCATTCCCATTACTAATAGGTTTTATTTCAACATGTATTTTTTGCTCTCTTTCTTCCTCAGAATCTGAATCTGATGATGTGTATCCACTTCCCTTTTCGTCTTTTGGTCTAATACAAAATCCTTCATCATCGACTTCTGGAGAATTCAACAAATCTTCCTTTGTTGGAACCTCTTCTTCTTTTTCTTCTAAATCAGACTTGTCGCATGGATTGGAGTTTTCTGATATTTCATCTTTTTTCTTTTTTGACTTTTTTAATTTTGTTTTTGTTCTACGGCTTCTTAGAAACCATTTCGATTCCCTGAGAGTTTGTGTTCTGTTTATATTATCGTCTTTGTCAGGAGCAACTGGCGTAGCTGGAGTACCACTAGGACTGGATGGTGCTGAGCACGGAGCTGCTCCTTCCGCACTGACACTAGGCTCATCTTTACTTTGGAAATTTGGTGTAAATAAATTTAAAAGAGAGGTAGTTCTTCTGGAGGTCTTTGCCGCAAATGAGGGCTCTTTCTTAGCAGGTTTTGTCACCTGACTGTGTTTGTGAGACCCATTAGAGACAGTAGAAATTTGATCAGCTTCAGATATTGAATTATTTGCTGATCCTGGCTTTGGTAAAGTAGGAGGTAGATCCACAATACTGGCCTTTTCTAAAGCATTATACTTTTCTACAAGAAACTGTTCTAATAGCTTTTCTACAGTCAGCTCTAGGCACTGGTGTTTGAAATCCCTGTGTACTTGACCCATAAGGTCATGATTATTTTGAATGATATCTGCATACACATTTACAAATTGTTTCATTTGTTTTAAATGAGCTTCTTCCACATCTTGGAAGTGCTTACAAGTTTGTGTCATTTTCTTTTCAAAGTCTTGTTTTACTAAATTGTATTTTTCTGCTAACTGTCTATAATCTTCATGTAGCTTTTTAATTTTAACTTCAGCCTTTTCTATATCTTTAGCAGATGCATTATCCTTACGGAGCTTTTCCAATTCAGATGACTTAGTTGTGTACACATCTTTAGCTTTTTGTAATGCTTGTTTAGTGTTTTGTATGAGAAGAACAACTTCTAACGTATTTGATTCAGAATCCTTGACTGCTTTATGTTTTTTGTGAAGTTCTTCCGCATATCGAGCAACATCTTTAACAAGTTCACTTACTTTTTGAAACATGTGCTGGTGCAAATTAGAAAGCTTTTCAGCTGAACATTTTAGAACACTCCAAAATGGTGCAAACGTTCCTTGAGCACAGTTACTATTTGCCTGTTTCGCTAATTTTGCAAGGAGTTTAGAGTTTGATTCCTCTATGTTCGATCTTTCCCTAAAGTACTCTGAGAGTTCTTTGCTAGCTATGAGTCCGTATTTCATGTTTTGATATAGAATATCATATCCATTGTGCTCGTTGGCGAAATAATCTACAAAGTTGACGTTCATCTTTACGGTTACAACAGCAACTATAGGTTACTCAATAAATTATATTATTCACTGACCTGTATTCTAGGATCAAGCTCAGTATCACCATTGTCATCGGCTGGTATCGTAAAAGAGGATTCTTCCATTGTGGTACCTAGGATTCGGACACCAAATTACATCACCAACACAATAGAGCGTCACCCTCACTTCACCAAATACACAACAATTAAGGTCATACACATAATGTATTTGGAAATATGTTACATTGACAATAAGTTACATGTTATCACAATTCATAATAGGAATTTCAAATTCAAGAAAAATAATTTAACAAAAACCCTAATTTCAAGATGACGTCCACTTTATACAGAGACGTCAATTTATAATAATAGACAAAATTTTATAGGGTGAAACGTGATGTGCGTTATTGCTTAATACTTCTAATCGATTAGTAACAGATGACATCGATTAATTAATAGAATTGAACATAAAATAAAAACAATTTAATCTGCAAATATCAGTTTAAAACAATGTATGTTTTGTGTGTGTGTGTTAGGCTACACACGTATTAAAAGTAAAACTTCTTAATTAAGCATTATATTTGTTTCGTTGTATTTTTTTATATTATGCGCATTGCTATTTGCCCGTGAGATCTTCAAGCTACCTACGGTGATAGGAATAGGTAGTACCTATTCGCCTAAATGCATTATGATTCAATGCTGTCTAAATTCACTGGCCTTTTTTTCAATAACAAACTATATTTTATATAATATAACGTTTACCTTCTGTTTGAATACAGATTTATTGTTTTTAATTAGGAAATGGAATGTTGACTTTCTAAAACTGTGTTATGGAGAAAAACTGGGTTTTTAAAAAATAAAAATCTATTCATCTCAAAACTGATCCAATACTGGGTTCAAATGGTAGCAAATAACCTCTCCTATAACCTCTTAAAAACTGGGTTCAAATGATAGCAAATAACCTCTCCAATAATCTCTTAAAAGAATCCGGTCCAATTACTAATAACTCTGTTTACATCCACACCCGGAAATCACAGGCATCGATGTTGATCATAAAAAAAGTCTACCCCCTAGCCCAGGTGGTATTTTCTCTTCTAGGAAACAACCTATCGCCCGCGACTGTGTGGTCTAGTGTTAGCATTGACTATATTAGTTGTCGGATTTGTTTCCTGGGTCAGGCATCTTGAAACATGTTTTTTAATGCTTTATATTTATATTTAATGAAAACCTTTTTATTTTTAAATATATAATATGCTATCAATTAATCTTTACTTTCGTTGTCGATACATCTTCTTACGTACAAAATCTAAGACTCACAACAAGCACAAATGCAAATACTATAATGCTAATGTAGTATTGCCGCGTACATAATCATCATCATTATTTACTGAATTATAAAATCGACTAGATTAATTAATTATTATTAAATCGATAATTTCGAGTTGTCATTTGTTACTGACATTTGTGTTTTCTATATTGTCGATGTTGTATTAAGCTACTAAATATAAGGACTCTTATTTTTAAATGAGGGTGTGGCTTTCTCTTTCGCACGCACGTAGACTGTTAAAGCAAACATTTCATTATTTCATAATTTGATCATTAGAATAAAGTATTTTTAATTTAGTTGCGTTATGATGCTTTGTACCTGTCGAGATTCGGTTTTGACGGCAGTAAATTTGACGTAAAACAATTTTAATTTGCTGGGTGCTCCAGTTTCATTCTATTCTAAAAGAACTTGTAATTGCAAAGAACTTTCTATGAGTGAATTAAAAGTTAGTTGGAATTTGTTACTGAGATTACTCACTTGAATTAGCATTATCAGTGTTTTTTTTATAAAACTGTAAACACATTCGATCTGTATGCAACTGTTACGCGTTGCCTCGACTATGTCTTACCAAGGATCACCATATTCGGGCCCAGGAGACGAATATGACTTCGAAGACGATGGGTACGACGATTTAGAAGAACGAGATGCAGAAGACACATTACCACCGGCGGCTGTTGACGACAGCGACGAAGGTACCTTTTGTTTACGCTTTCAAGTTATCCTATTTTAGCGTCATTTATCTCAACATTTCTACGTTTTAAAGCGTTTGTTTCATATGTAGGACTTTCTTCATAGAAAACGACTCAATATACTGAAGTTTTAGTTAATTTAGGTAAAAAATAATACTTCCCGCCTTTTACCTTATACCTACGTTGTTGGTGACGTAATATTTATTTTTTTTAATTTCATTGTGACTTTCTCCTACATTTTTTACAGTATATCTACGATAAGTATGTTTTTCGGGCCATAACCTATCTTGAGGTGCTAACCTAACTCTTAACTTTTATTCATGTCCTCATAAACCTTAAATTAAATCTTTAATAACTATTTACCACAAAATTAACCCCTGGTTCTGTTACATATATTCTGAGCCATTATTATTAACTTGCATTAAAACTGATGTTTGTTGGCTTCATTAAACATAACTGTAACATTACTTTTTCGTGTCTGCCCCCACCACTCATAGTCCTAGTAACATGGTCTAAATTTACCAAAATATGCAATATAACTGATGAGGCAAATACTCTTTAAGATAAGTTAGGATAGTGTTTTATTTTTCATGTTATAAACAATAATTTATTATTTTATTTATTTCAGATACAGAAGAAGCTAGTGAGACAGAAGTACCCAATAATGATGAGCCAGTTGAGATTAAAGAGCAGTAAGTATTTTAATCAGACTTGTCTAATTTTAAATTTTAATGATCACACTTAGCTGTGTTGTACATGTATTCTATCTGTCATTATGGTGGCAGGAATAAGTAATGTAGTGGAACCTTAACTGGGCAAGTTGCTGCACAGCATTTTATAATGCTCCATGTAACCTATGCCTCTTAGGACCTTCCTGGCAGGGAGGCAGATGGTCAATTATACATACTGGACCTGGATCAGTATAGGGGAAACTAGACTATTTGTCTGTATTTTATCTGTATATTAATATGTGATGCCAAAACTTTGAACTCCTTTCTACGAAAATTGTGCGGATGCAGGAGCATAAAATTTGGCTCATTTATAGTTTGTGTAGGAGAAGTGCAGAATGCTAATATTTTTCAAGAATAATGCTTATAAAGTACATTAAATCAATAATAAAACATTACCCCCACTACCATGAATTTGACACACACAAACAAATATATGGATGATAACAATAAAAGATCACAGATGGCACACTAAAAAGCTTGGAAACAATGTAGTTGGTCTTAAAAAATGAAGATGGTGTTCTTATCAACAAGACATTAAAATTTATTATGGTCGAATTTCGTCTAATGGGTGACCGCTAGTTAATATAAATATGCATTTTGTATGATACTCGTATGTTTGTGCATCAAGAAGTTTTAAAATATTTATTTTAACATTACAGAATGTATCAGGATAAACTGGTGAATCTTAAAAAACAACTGCAGCAACTAGAGGACAACAGCCATCCAGAATTTCTTAGGAGAGTCAAACGACTAGAACATCAACTACATGAGCGGCTCAGATTAAACAGGATATATAAGTAAGTACATTGTTATTGGTGTTACTGTCTCGTTACTCAAGGAGTTATCGTGCAATCCTAACACTAACAACCAACTGTGAGGCTTGGGTTTGATTCCCGACAAGGGCAGACATTTGTGTGATGAACATCTAGATATCTGTATTTCATGGTCTGGATGTGTGTATTAAATTTATTCTGGTTTTTATTTAAGTAATTTTATGAATTGGCATTGTTAAACATCCACGACAAAAGGATATAGTTTGTTTATTTGGGGATTAGATTCTTTTTGCATAATTTGTCTTGTAATATTTAAAATAATATATTTTTAAATAGCTTAGTGTATATGATTTATAATGCCTATTTTTTTATTTGTACCCAAGATTATAAATGATAAGTATGATGAACATAACTTTTATTTCTACTTTGTAATATTTATCAACCACGTTATTTAAAGTAGTGCAGATATATTTAAACAATGGTTCTAAATAAAAATAATTCATAATTGAAACTTATCAAATTTCATTATTCACATTGATGTATTTAACTAAGTTTCTGTTTGTTTATATTTCAAAATTCTTTTATTTTAATGTAAAACATTAAAAAACTTTGTTTTCATATGCTCTAAATGTAGTATAATACATAATATAAATGTGTGTATAAGGAAATAGTCAATATTTAATTAAAAACATAACTAGTTATTTGTTTGGAATTTAAAAATATGTTATTATTTTGCATTGCATTCAACAAATCATTTAGCATAGTTGTATCAATATCAGTTAAATAGTACACCCCATACACACCTGTTTGTGTACATAAGTCTATATACCAGGGGTGGGCAAATTCTTTTGACCGCGGACCGGTAAGTTAAAAAAAATCTAGTGGCGGGCCAGTAAATTAAAACACCTAAAATAAGCAGTAAATATTACGATTGTAAAAAGTTGTATAAAGATAACATAAGGCATTTTTTATTTTATTTTACAATCCTTTATTAAAATAAAGCCTATTTATGAAGTCTTAACATATGAAATACGCAATAGATATGTTTGAAGTTTCGATTCAGTATCTTAATTGTTCAAATTTCTAGTCTTTTAACATTTTGACCATTAATTTTTTGAGGAGGTTTACATTTTTTTCTGAAAAAAACCCTCGGCGGGCTGGATTAAAACCTCTCAAGGGCCGGATTCGGCCCGTGGGCCGTAATTTGCCCTACCCTGCTATATTATATATATATATATATATATATTACTGCTATATTAGAGTAAAATATATTGTTAAACTTTAGTTTTCCATCATGGGCATTTTAATAAGCAATCTGTGGTGTTTAAAATTTAATTTTAGTTATAAAATAGACTTAATATCCTTAATAAGTGTTTGTATGCAGTTTTGATTATAAACATTACAATGATTGTTGAAATTGGTAGTTGTTTATTGTTGACGTAATATACTACTAAAACAACTAATATTAGTCTATAACGAGTATATACATAGTAACAAAAAATGTAACTATTTCGTAAAAATTAAGTGAATGGATTTATAATGATTATACAAAAATACTATTCTTTCTAAAATTGCAAAAATGTCATTTTTTTTATTCAAAAAAATATGGGTTTATGAATTGTTATATTGTGAATGTGTTAGCTAGATATTTTGTTGGTGTAGGTTCAAATTCCACTTGGTACACATATTTGCATTTTTTAAAATTGTGCTACTAAATTCCAAGCCAATGTTTTTGAATGTCAGATTTTAAAAACATTAACCCTTTACTTTCCTTAATATACAGAGATCACATGTATGACGTAGTGGAGAGGGAATATGTAGCAGAAAAGAAAGCAGCAGCAAAAGAGTTTGAAGAGAAGAAAGTTGAGCTAAGGGAAAATCTTTTAAATGATTTTGAAGAGAAAAAAAGATTGATAGAGAGTGAAAGAAGTACAATGGAATTAAATGGTGATTCAATAGAGGTAAATGACAAGGACTATTTTTTTACATATTTTTATCATGAACTTATACCGCAAATACTACAAAACAAAAGAAGAAGAATGTATGAAATCGGATTACAAGTTAATGAACTATTGCTAAATTTACATTTTAACTTTTACCCCTTTGCCACATGAAACCCTTTACGGGATTAAAAGTATTCTATAACCTTCCTTGTAACTTAAAGTACCTGTCAGCCATTTTGTTACAATTGGTTAAAGTACCTAGATTCAGACAGGAACCCGTTTAGTAAACGAGAGAAAAAGTATGCTATAACCTTCCTTGGAACTTTAAAGTACCTGCCAGCCAAATTTCGTCACAATGGGTTAAAGTACCTAGATTCAGACAGGAACCCTTTTAGTAAACGAGATAAAAAGTATTATATAACCTTCCTTGAAAATTAAAGTACCTGCCAGCCAAATTTCGTTACAATGGGTTAAAGTACCTAGATTCAGACAGGAACCCTTTTAGTAAATGGGATAAAAAGTATTCTATAACTTTTCTTAGAAATTAAAGTTCCTGCCAGTCAAGTTTCGTGGGTTAAAGTACCTAAATTCAGCGTCAATTGCGGTCGCGTACATACAGACAGTTCTTATATGAATGCGATATAAAGAATTCACTCTTCTACAGATGGTATAGATTTGTTAAGCGATTTTTTGGGGAGCAAGTATACATTTTTTACCTAGATATTCTGTAATTTTATTAATTTAAATTTTGATGTATTTTTTAAACTTACATAATGTACTTACTATATGATGTCTTTTAACTTGACCGGGAAGTTTATTGAATAAACATATATATTGATCTATGAAGGAATAGCCTGATAAGTGGTTATCATGAAATACCTTGTGCAGGTAAAACCGCCAATGAAGCGTATACTGCGGCGGCGCGCCAACGAGCCCGCGCCGGCGCCGGAGAAGCGGCGGAAGCCCCTGGCCACCACGCTCACCTTCCTGCTGGACGACCGGGACATCGAGGCCGATCTGCGGGCCATCTCGCGGACCTCACCTCCTCCTAGGCATCACTCCACACATAACTCAACGCAGCCTAGGAAACACTTAAACTCAACCAGTTGTAAGTTATATTTTAATTTTTCAATAGGTATGTGTTTTTAAGTAATAGCTTAAATGGGTCATGATCAACAACACTGCTCGCGCAGAGGTTAGATTAGTCGGTAAATTTGCATATTACGTTTAGCACCTCGGCCAATGTCTATACATTATAGATGTTATAGACGCATTTTTCTCCCTTTTTTTTATAGGTAGCTAGCTCGATTATTTATAGTTTTTTAGAAATTGTTGTGTTGTCATTATGGTGTTTAAACTGTATTCCTGTAAAGTTTCATCTAAATCCTTTAACTAGTTTGTGCGTGAAAGAGTAATAAATATTCATCCATTCTCACAAACTTTCGCATTTATAATAATAGTAGGATGTTTGCTTCTTAAAATCAGGGGTCCTACCATGAACGCTTAAAGCAGTATTATTTCCATCTTGCTAAATGTTTGCCTTTATAAGCAACTTTATGGTATACGTCATAAGGTTGTCTTTCTGGGATGACAATTAGTATAATTGAAATAATACTGTTTTAAGAGCTTATGGTAACCCCCCAGGAGAGTCTTAAGGATTGTTTCCTGTATTATCAAATAAAAACATTACGAAAGGAGTTTCACCTAAGAACAACTAGAAAACGTAGACAATTCGACATTATTTATGTGACATTACTTGCATCATTACATTATTATATACTAAAACTAGCTGTTGCCCGCGTAGCTAATGATCCCGTACGAACATTTTTCTGTTTAAAACTATCCTTTAAGATAAATAAGTGTATCAAATTTCATGAGTATCGATTCAGCAGTTTTTGCATGAAGGAGTAACAAACATACAAACATTCACATTTGTAATTGTAGGATATCAGACAAGCAATAAAAGCATTTGCATATAATTAATTAAAAAAGTTTATAAATAATTAAATTTCTATATCAATCAAGAATGTAAGATATCAATGCTGTAATGTATTTGAATGTCTCGCAGGTGATTCCCCGGTGCGGGAGAGTGGCGCGGGTGTTCCGCCGGGCGTGGCGG
>NJDD01002932.1:62937-121159 GCA_002245505.1 Calephelis nemesis
GTGGAGGACGGCAAGCTGCTGTACGAGCGGCGCTGGTTCCACCGTGGACAGTCCGTTTACGTTGAGGGCCGGGACCTGCCGCGCTTCCCCGCGCACATACACGCCATCACCGAGGAGGCGGTACGGACTTTTATTATAATTATGAGCCTTTTTATTAAAAAAAAAAAAAAAACTGTACAAATAGTGTAATGAATGTGGAGGGAACCAGAAATATCTTTGGAACAAGACACTTATGCACTCGATACTCTGCCTACTCACCTACCAAGCAGCTCGTTCTAGGCGAGTGTAGGTTTTTGACAATAACACAGTGACACTGACTTTGTGACTGAAAAAATATCACCCCACTGGGGTGTTTTGATTTAAAATTAAACTTACGTATACAATAGGTTTAACGTCCCATATACCACCATAAATATTTTTGGTGTCTAAAGGTGACGTCAATTTTTAAAAAAAAACATATTGCTTCTTTTTTTTTACAAACTATGAAATACCTTTTTTTAACAATTCAAATGTAAAAAAGATCGTTCTTAGTTCCTTTTTCTTAATTTTACATACATAATTACAACATTTAAAAATGAATATTTAAAGTTTAATAAATTTATAACTAAAATTTATTGTGGATAAGTAACTAAAATTATTAGGCCTATAACAAAATGTTGCTTCTTTTGTATTTAAAAGTGAGGAATTATTTTGTTAATTTAATGAATAATTTATAATTATATATTCTTAATTTATATATATTTTCTTAATTTTTTTTAGTGACAAAAATTATGCATTTTTTTTTTCATTTTGATTACGATCGTTGTGTCTCACTACTACACAAATCTATGTAAATACTGTTAAATGAAATATTTGTTTAAAAAAATATGATGAATTATCCAAAGTATGGCAACTGTGAAAAAAAATAAAAAAATCTATATTTTTTGTTGCAGATATGGGTGAAAAAAGCAAACTTAGAGCGAGTGAGGATATATATATCGCATTTAGCGCGCGGTAAAGTGACATTAAAAAGACGTGCCTCGTAACTTGTACATACTAGTTTAGTGCCGCGGGTGTGAATGGTTGTGTACATTGTTAGTACTGGCTAGATCTTGTATGTAAGTATGGAGTTTTATGTATTTATAGTTTGTATGGAATATTATGTGAAATGTGACAAGTTTTACTGTACTATAAGAAGCACAAGTATCTGACCCCTTAAAGTGATCAGACATTTGTGATGCTTACCGTACTTGCTTGAGTGTTAGTTTTCATGGGATTTAATTAAAAAGGAATATTTTACTATCCAAATTAAAGTGTCACAAAGCTGATACTTTTTTTTTTATTGTAGTAGCATTTTTTACATTTACTTTTCCATTACTTTTAAGGTTTTCAAGGAGGTTTCCAAGTTAAAAGACCGCCTTCGTGTCATCATAATCATTTTAGCGCTTTTGGTCGTGTCCCCGTATGGGCGTTGAAGTCCAGGGTACATTGGTCTACTCTTTTCCACTGCACGCGATTTTTGACCTTTATATTTAGTTCCTTTGTATACGACGATCAACGTTGTCTTTTGGCTCGTCTTTTTAACAGTCAATATTCGTTCGTTCATTCATTATACATTTATTTATTCATTCATTTATCACTCATTACCAAGAGTGGTTTTTTGCGCAAAAAGTTAAATAAATCTATAAAAACTCACACTCTGGCTACTGGTACAACCATTTTGCGTTTGACAGCTGTCCATTTCGTACATGTTTTGGGGTATTTTTCATTGAATTGTGATATTGTATTTTATCTGCTGTCAAAAGTTAGCACTAAGAGCGTCTGTATTTTGTTTTATTTAAGTATGAATTTTTGGAAAAGGGGTATTTTGATGACCTAATTGTTAAGGCTACTATTGTGAATATTAAACTTAAAGTGTTTATTTGACAAGAAAGATGCACCAGTAAAGGATAATTCGTCATCTTTACTATACATGGAATTCTGACACTTTTTGTGTTTGATATTGGCAACTTATAGTCATAAAATTGCCGGGTTTGACACAGTAGCAATCTCGAATTTTGATGATATTTGGAGTTCACGTAATGCAGTCATTGGGCGTGTTCGGCCGAATTAAGTACTTACTAAACTTAGTAATCCAGTAAGCATAAAAAAATTAACGTCTTACAAGCTGACTTTAGCGCTTTTCGGCGAGGACAGACTTACTGTCATATCCCGTACATAAACAATAAGCAAAATGGCGTCGTATATTAAGCCATACTTACTGCCTTAGCACTTATTTTGTGTCCCGGCCGAAAATTTTGTAAGCATAGTGAGTGACTTACAAAATTTTGTAAGTACTTACTTCGGCCGAACACGCCCATTAATAGTCCAATAAAAAATTAAATGAAACCATGATCTGACCAGTTTTGGCCCTATGAGTAAAAATGTGTTCGTTAATACTTAAATAATGATATTATGAAAGAAATTTTGATTTAACTTAAGGGGATAGGAATGAAAAAATAAAAAAAGGGTTGAAAAACGCCTTTTTTTAAAATAACTTAATCACGGTAGGAAATGAAAAAAGTTTCAAATAAAAGTTGTAGAGAAAAAAATTCTACACAAAAAAGTTCCTCTTCATTTTTTGTTATCTGCTTTAGTTAAGCTGCAAAAAATAAAAAAAAATGCTTGTAATTAATTATAAAAACTTACCAGAATTATTACGGCCCTGTACCACGCAGCGCGCGCATCACATAAATATATACTAACACTACTACATATGTTTTCCCCTCTACAAATCATACAGCTGAATGAAAGCTGCAAAAAATAAAAATTAAATATAAAAATAATTTTTAAACTAAAGCAGATAGCAAAACATGAAGAGGAACTTTTTGTGTAGAATTTTTTCTCTACAACTTTTACTTGAAACTTTTTTTCTATTTCCTACCCTTATTAAGTTATTTTAAAAAGAGGCCTTTTTTCAACCCTTTTTGTATTTTTCATCCCTTTCCCCTTAATTTATATCAAAATTTCTTTCATAATATCATTATTTAAATATTAATGAACACATTTTTACTCATTGCGCCAAAACTGGTCAGATCATGTTTCATTTAACTTTTTACTGGACTATCATCACGATTGTCATAGTGATGCATGTAGTAGTCTAATGACTATATGAACACAATAAGAGTGTAGGAGTCTGTAATGTTTTAGGCTAGCTCATGCCTGTTGGGTCTTTTACTGTTAAAAAGTAAAACGATAAATCTCAAACTTTGATCTTCAGTGCAAAAGGGTTTGCCATTCAACTTTACGAATTTTTTTTACTTCAGAATGAAATAATGGATGAACCAATTTTGATGATTGTTTTATTTGAAAGAAGGTGCTTTCCGGTTAGTTCTATTTAAATTTGATCACAATCTGACTAATGATATTTGAGTTAAACTTTAATTTTTGCTCACTTAGATGGCATAATACTGCAAAAACTGCTTGCTCGCTCAACTTTTTATTTATTTTGTATTCATTTTAAATGGTGTGGTAATATTTATGTAATACATGAATTGTAGTCAAATTTTGACCTATTACATAACCAATTGATAGGTTAATTTTAATTATTGAATTCTATGCACTAATAGGACTAAATCAATATTGTCTCTTTTCCTATGTATTGACATTTATTTATAGCTTGCCCACATTAAGAACATTATGACATCAATTAAGCAACGCCACCGACCAATCAAATCGCAGAAAGTTAGAAATTCTGTGCTAGATTAATTACGTAACTATTTCCTTAACGCGAATATACTCGACAAAGTTAGGACCATTGTCTATTGTCATCAAAATGTCATTTTACCATTAATTTCGAATGGTTTTATAAGACAAAAATGGATTTTGTTGTTAATTAGTAAGCCATAACAAATTAATATAAATAATTATGTTATAAGATTCCTACGCACAAAGTAGATCTAGTACATATTAGAATTAATACATTGATTGTCCATTTAGCTTGAGAGCATTTTGTTATTTATCTTTTGGTTAGTTCCAAAGCTAGAAGAGACGTATGTACGTACGTCGTACGGGTACTGGTGGCGAGAAATCTACGTCGCATTTAGGTACTCTATATTATAAAAGTAAAGTATTTACGTTATGAGCCAACACATATAATAAATTGTTTTAAATGTAAACGTCATGTTATAGTTCATTTAGTGTAAAAAAAAGTTCAATTCTGTAAAATAAACATAGTTTATGAAAAAATAAGGTTTATTACAAATCAATTTACCTACAAATTAAATGCTTTAAAGCCTACACTGAAAATTGCTATTTTAAAATGAGTTTGTTATGGCTTATGAGTACAATTTTATTTTATTTTTGGTATTGTGTTTATAGAGGCCTGAGTAATATTTGCAATCTTCTCTATTGAGGTTACATAGGTCTTTATGTGTAATATTGAAATACCTCAACATTTTTGTTGAAGATTAACTTGAAATATTATATGAATTAGCTCTTTTTCTGTAAAAGAGGGTAGGAGAAAAATATGTTTCATATGGATGTTTAAGTTTTGGTATAAATTTAGATCAATTTAACACGAAGTTTAACACCTTGGTGTTGAATTTTCAAAATGGTATTTTGAATTAACAGCATTAATCCTAATTTTGAAATAGTAACGGTAATTCAAAGTCATCTTATAGCTTGTGTCAATGAATCAAACTGAGAGAAAGTAAGGCTTGTGTATTCCTTATACTATTCTATTTATATTGAGAGATCAGAATTATGTAAAAATCCAATCAGGTCCATTTTTGTTTTTTGAAATGACTAATGTATTGCCAACCTCGCAATTTTTACAACTTCGCCGGTTCTTTTGGGCCGAGCAGAGTGCTCAGGCCGAGAAAGATCCAATACATTATAGAATGTATAATTCAAATTGATAAATTTGTTTATTTGACATTTCTAAATTTGAATTTCAATTGAGAGGAAAATAAGTGCAGATACACATTTTATTGAACTCGGGGCAGCCGCTTTCAGAGATTTTTTTTATGTAGACCAATTAGAATTTCTTAAGTAACGAGAACTTAATTTGATATAACAGGAACATACAAACAGAGCGTCAATAGTAACTTAGACAAAATTTAAAATACTTAATTGAGTTCGATGGATGGGTTATGTTTATGCACGGTGAGATTTTTAAGTCCATACGTACGCTTGGGAAAATCATGTATGAAATTTTTCGAATCGCCTATAACAAATTTCGGTAATCACACCCCAATATGAAATAAGCTTGAGAAAAATAGTAGAATTTTAGGCTCCTTTACTATTTGACACTACATACCAGATGGAGGTGATGCGATAGGTGAAAATGGTACGTTTATTGCTAAAAAGTAATTAACAACAAGAGTGCCGACCGATTAGTTTTTCCCCATCAAGAAAGTAATTATGGGTGCTAAGTTTTAGAGTTTCAGTTTCTCATTACTTTACCTTATAAATTCTATGAGCCACTTCACTGAGTTCTTTTACGGAATCTGTTATAAATACATCCACACGGAGAAAAACTCAACAAACCAAATAGAATAATGAAACGCAGCAAAACTACAAAAACGGACTTTAAGTTTGACATTGGGTGCCACGTCGCGATTGTAATTCTTTTTTTGATTCAAATTATTCCGAAATGATCAGACCTAAATATTACAAACGTCCCACTAACAGTTTTGAGTCAATGACGAGGTCGTCAACATTAACAAAAAAATATGCATTGTACCACTATTCGGATCATGGTAAAATTAATGTGGTACCACCTCGTAATCATGCCCTCTCTTTCTAAAAAAACATCAAAATTGGTTTATTATTAGCCGAGTAACCGCGCTACAAATGTACAAAAAGATATAGTCGAATGGAGAACCTTTGGACCTTTGAGAATTGAGAATTTTTGGAGTCGGGTAACAAATGTGCACATAATGCTATTGAGTAAACAAGAGCTGATAATCTAAAATAGGTTAGGTTTGATTTGCTCATTACTGTTTGTATAATGAATGTAAAGAAAGCCAGACAGATTTGTCAGGATGATGAGGTTTGGCATTCGATACTCTCTGACTATGTTAATACGACGTTTAGTTTTCGATGCTTCACATGTGTCTAAAAGTTATTTCACTTTCGTACGAGTACCAGTTGAAATAATAACCGATAGCCTGTAACCTTTTAGGACCAATTTATTTGTATACTAAATCGAGGTAAAAAGGTTTAAACATTCTGACGGAAAAATGAAACATACGTACACACTTATGATATATTTGATGGAATTTCAATAGTCACATTGACGTAATTTATGTACACATCAAGTTTCAAGCTCCAGTGAACATTTTGGATATGGACGTTGTTTATCAAAACTACCCTACCCTTCGTATTATAATTATTTGTTTCACATGCATCAAAGCTTTATTTATGAAGGTTTGATAGTTTAATTAAAAAGCAGGTATAAAACATTACCGATGCACGAAGATCTAACTTAAAGGACCGAGTACAAAGTATTAAAGTCTTAAAAACATGGAATTTATAGTAAGGTCGTTCTCTACTTGAGTGACCAAGAAAAGTAGGATTCCATTTTTGAAGTGAAATTTCTTTATCGACATATGAAAGAAATTTGCCTTCACATTATTCCGTTGCGTTCATTGACCTCTAGTTGCGCTCCACAAAAAACCACTGTATGTTATTGCGTAATTTCATACTGCGTTCGTCGTGATTTTTGTGTCGCCAGCTTTTATAAATGATTCCATAAAGAAGTTTCACTTCTTACGTGTGTACACCAATACACACACATACGTTTTTTTATTTATGCAGATTACTATACATATTCATAATTGTAATATTAGTTGTTTCCTTCGTCTTTGCTTGCGTATCATAGTTATGGAACTCTACCGGGAGACCTCGTTGTGTTATCGGGAAGAAAGTAGCCTCTGTTTTTAACTAATCTATTTCTTTTTTTAAATTTATCAAAATTTGTTGAATCATACTTACACGCTTTCGCATTTATAGTAGGGATAGTTATGAATATGGACAGTAATATGTAATATGTAATTGATTTGAAATATGAAATATATTTATGTACTCTTGTCTCAACCGCAGTATTGATGTTGTGTTGTAAATAATGTAAATATATTTGTAAATAATGATCAAATGCAATGTAAATATGTATGAAAACGTTTTGGACTGAGACTTTTTGATTTTTTTTATCTTGTGTAAATGTATTGTGAATTGTAAATATGAGATTCTATGAGATAAATGTTTTTACATATAGATGATATTTAAAAGCAAGATCTTATTAATTATATGTATTATAAGAAATGTTTTTGTTTTATTTACGATAAGGAGGTTCGCTTCTTCACACTGCTGAGGTTTGGAACTTTCAAAGCAGTTGCCGAATATAAATTGGACGTCTTTGAAGCAAGTATAAATAGGCTAATTCCACGTTATCTCTCTTAGTTTGTATCTTGAAAGATCAGAAAGAAAATGGACAGCGTAATTTGTCAAATTAGGCGAACATCCGGCTGTATGGTCAACGGACTGGGGCCGGTCATCCCATCTCAACTAAAATCATGTCACATTATATCGAAGATATTTCAGAAAAAATCATTGCTTTCTATGCTTACGAGGGTGTCAGGGAATCAGGTGATTTATTATACATTTGTATCAACTCGGGGAAACTCGAAACACGTTTCGCTTCGTCACAGTAAGACAGAAGTGGCAGTCGCCATAAGTTTGTTCCATGGTTTTTGGCGTCGGTCTGTGACGCTGGTGCATTATTTTTGCAGTAAGCCATATCATGTTTTGCAAATTGTTTTAATGCTGGGCGGCAGTTCACGCGGATTTATATAAACAGCCTTACCTCTTCCTGTCGCTGATTTCCTCATGAAGCCGTTCTTGAGTTATAAATAGTGTAACTAACACCACTTTCTTATATATATATATATATAGACTAGTACCAAATGTTGTACGACAAAATGCCAAAACTTTGTACCTACTTACCTATTAAGTGCAAAATTCAAAATCATAAACCCTTTGTTGCTATGTAAGTACCTACCTACTGTAATAAACAGCCAAACATGAAGTGGATGGATATGTGCCAACTTCTCACCTCTTTCATGTAGTATGCCGGTTTTGTAATTAAATCTTGCATAATTCTATAAAACCCAATTGCCTTCTTTCGGGGCCTCCACCTGCTATGTAGAAAAAAGGACTGGTTCTATATTTCCTGGTTGACGGGTTGAACTACATTCGCTAGTTTATGATTCTTTCAACCTGGTTGGAATGCGATCACGAAATATTGAATCGAATGGACCAATGATAGCTGCATCACAATAAAACAATGATGTTATTATTTACTTGTGAAATTTTTCTACAAAGGTGTCTAGTTGTGCGTTTAATAAAACTAGTTCGATCTTCAACAGACATTTCAATTATAACTAGCTTTTAGCCGCGACTTGCATCACATAGCTCGCATTGAAGTCAGTAAAACAGTATTATTTAATTCTTCCAAAAATACTCAGGAAGGTATGTGTACGTTTTAAGATGAGTGATTAAGTTGCTTAGTTTGTTATAGTGAAAATGTAGCAAACGTACATTCATTCGCATTTGTAATTTTAGTAGGGATTATTGGTTTAACTGTATTCAATCTACATATCTATATCTACTTATTATATATACATATAAGTATATAAATGAAATGCTGTTCGTTTGTCTCGCTAAAACTTTAACATGCCTGCATAGGCTCTGTTTATTTTCGTTTAAAAATATTCGTAGTAGTTCAGGGAAGGCTAAAAAGTGAGGAGAAGTGCAAAACTGTGCAGAAATTCGGAAAAACAATGGAAACTAGTTTCTAGTCGGCAATGCGGGCGAAACGAAGTTTTTAAACATCATTTCGTAGATGAAGTACCAATACCTCCTAAGTGTTAAGAATCCAATTTTACAACAGAAGAAAAAAACTGTTTAAAAACAAGATTTTATTAATTTGATTAACTATTCTATGTTTCTAATACATTACCTTTTCATTAGTTACAATGGGATGTGGTTATTTTTACGTTTTATAGGGATTTAGTCACTTAGGAGATATTGATTCTAGAACTTGAAAATCTACTTTAATGTTGGGAGTTATTTCTTGTAAGAAAAAAATAAAATTGACTGAATAATTTTTATTTAAAATTAATAATTCACAGTGTTTTAAAATGATAATAACAAAACAATCATCGAACTCAAACCAAACATGAATATTTTTCAAAAATGTCTTTTAGAAAACTAAAAATTAAAACAAAAAGAGCAAAAAATCTTCTCGACTTTTTTTTTATGTAGTTACATACTTTTAAAAAATAAATGAATTTAAGCTTAAATTTTAGGCAACGTATCGTAATAAGTATGGCAATCTGATTGTAATACATTTTCATGCATTGCAAATGATTTAATTTTGTGGCCGGTATAGGAAGAGGTGCGTTATTCATTTGCAAGTATTGATTTACTCCTGCAAAAATTTTAGGCGTCGCCGGTAAATCAGCTGCACAATTTCAAAACCTAATAAGGGACACATCTATCAAAAATCGGGTTTCGGATGCACCTAGGTAATGAAGCCATGCCAGATCAATCTGCATCGTCAAAATATTAAAAAACAGCATTTTTAATTTTCATAGATCTAGCAAGTACACAGTCGTGACACAAAAATAGTTAAAATACAACTTAATAAACTTAGCAAGTGACATTGACAACTTTAAAACCGAAGGATATACTTTGCTATGTTTTTAAAGTTGTAAAGCGACATACTGGGTTTCTGAAATGGTTGACAACGCTCGAATTTCTGGCCAAACGATCAGTAAGAGACGAGGATTCAAAAGACGAGAACAGACTAGCGTTCGTTTGTTTTTGTTAAATACTTGAGATTTATGGACTCAATATTAAAAGTATTTGAGTTAACGAGGTTGACAAGAGAAGTGTTAAGAATCCAGTTTTTACTTTGGCTAGTGCAGTTATCGCACCATATTACCAAGTGTTGTAAGTCCCTCTATTTTTCTAGTAATGCTGATAGCGCATCTATCATATTATTCGCATCTCGACCAGCCCAGACCGCATGTCAAAGTACTTGTACATAAGTCTTTATAATTTGTGCAAAGTACACATTTACTGTTAACGTCAGTCATTTCATGGATAGATGCAAATGTCAGATTAAAAACTATGAGACTACTCAAAAATAGATAGAAAGATATTTTATCTTTTATCTTTGGCATATCAACATCACTTTTTGCAGGTCCATTGAGTAATATTTAACTTCATTAGTATTCATCTTTTCACCGTCTTCTTGGTATCTAAGGATTGGTTTCTTTTTTTCATTTTCTTTATTCATTTCAGTTTCTTGTCAGAGCTTTCTTTATTCTTTCCGGCACTTATTTGTGAATTATCATCAGAAATTTGTTGTTTCTCGGCTTGAGTATCAGATATCTCATTGGTAAACTGATAAAAATATATTGTAGGTTCCGGATACATTGCGATAAAATCTGCGGTATTTATACTCTCACGAAAACGGTTGCCTTGCCAAGAGCTTCTTAAAAATATTGACATTATGGAAGTTGAGAAAAAATAGCAGTGGATTAAAGAGAAAAATAATTCAATACGTGATAATTCCAACGATGTTCGAAACACATTTACTTTAAATTCTGTTGTTTATGTTAAATTTGTGAGTGGAAGCCGAAACTATTTTATAAAGAGGATTTTGACGAAACCTATAAGGAATTAGATTTTCTCATGAAAAGGTTCAACGTAGAATTCCTATCTCAAACTAATAGTACTGCAAGAGGAATAAAAAAATATTAAGAAATATGGAATTGATTCCAAACTTGTACCGCTCATGCCTACAAACCGAAGAAACTTGGATAGATTTGCCAATTTGCGATGTATCCGAAAATTAAGTTTCTGACGGACAAAATATTGTAACAGAGTATCATGCTCATTTTTTCTATCTTTTAATACTTTTCAGAGTTAAAGATCCGGACTTTGTATACAATAGGTATATTACGAGAAGATAAACGCGACTTTTCTTTTAAAAACTATGATGGCCTTGATTCTGGTTTGCTTTTTCTTGAATTAACTGAAAATGCGAATGAGATAACCGTGCCATCCAAAATTGCTTCCATGGCTCAAATTGCAACTTATCCAAATTCCATCGTTTTTAAGGAGCAAGAACAAGCCAACCGTATTCGTGAGAATATACCTAAATAGCGCAGATTTTATCACAGTGTATCAATATACAAAATATTGAAATAGAGTATCATGCTCATTTTTTCTTTTAATACTTTTTAGAGATTCTTAACTAGAATAATGTTTTTTTTAAATAATAGTTTAGTGTTTTCAGTTGTGCTTAATTCTACTTTGTCATTCATTTCACAAATTATTCACTTCGTTCTATAATATTCATTCCTAACTAACACTTTTAAATGTCACAAAACAAAACTTTTGAAGATATACCTACCTACTATCTGAATTTTTCGTAGAAATAACCAGGAGAATTTAAATATTTTTTTAAGTATTACATTAAAATGATTTGACTTACCTTTGTTTTGTTAATCTTTCCAAAAAATATTGAAATTAGTGACAAATAACAATAAATTGTCCAGGAGCAAAACGAAAACCGACACGACACCCCCGTCAGTGTTTTTTTCTAGAACCAAATCAAATCAAAAGGCAGGTACTATATCTACGACTCACTCTTTCAATCATGGTCTATTATCATATATATTGAAGTCAGTAAAACAGTATCCTTTAATTCTTCCAAAAATACTCAGGAAGGTATGTGTACGTTTTAAGATGTTAATTAAGTTGCTTAGTTTGTTACAGTGAAAATGTAGCAAACTTACATTCATTTGCATTTGTAATTTTAGTAGGGATTATTGGTTTAACTGTATTCAATCTACATATCTATATCTACTTATTATATATACACATAAGTATAAATGAAATGCTGTTCGTTTGTCTCGCTAAAATGCCTGCATAGGCTCTGTTTATTTTCGTTTAAAAATATTCGTAGTAGTTCAGGGAAGGCTAAAAAGTGAGGAGAAGTGCAAAACTGCAGAAATTCGGAAAAACAATGGAAACTAGTTTCTAGTCGGCAATGCGGGCGAAACGAAGTTTTTAAACATCATATTTTGTTATTTAACATTATAATTTGTCCAGACAATCATCATCTTCAATAATTTATTAGAAACAATAATAGATGTTGCCAGCGGGTACACTTACTAAAATAGCGTAGCAGGGAAGGGAAACAAAAAAATAAACGCATCGAAATCGGCCCATCCTTCCCAAAGTTATGTCGCCACAGACACACACACATAAAACACACAACCACACGCGAATGAAACCCCTTATTTTGCATTGGGGGTTTTAACAATGAACATACTCACATGTAACTTGTAACTTACAAGTTACAACACCTCTCTTTTAGATGTAGTTGAGATAAACTGCCAAGCTTACAAAACATAATACCATAACTTTTGAACAATGATCCACCAACCATCTTCCAGTTCTTTCATCTGGTCTTTGTTATCAAATCCTCGTAATCAGAAAATATGTACAGATCTAGTTAAAACGAATCTAACGAGTCCAAACTTGATAAGTTACCAGTAGGCATTTCAGGGTTACGTCACCTATTTTTGAGCTCCATCTTCAGATCAGCTGCAGATATTAAAGTTAGAGTTGTTAAATAAATACCTATACAAGTTTCAAGTTAAAAGCAACATAAGTGTAAATTCGGTATTCATAAACTCGAATTCATTTGAGCGTAAACTAATTTAAATCCTCATTAGCCAGGATCCTTGACAGTTTGGCGGCTTTTTGAGGACAAAAGGCCATTTAATATTAATGTATGGGACGCGTGACCGGATGATAATAAGATCTGAGATCTTTCATCTTGTCCATGTTTACATACATATATAAATTGAGATTGATTAACGTCGATGAAAATGAAAGGTTTTTTATGAGAAGGATTAGGTATGTGTAGCTATTTCTGAATTAACATGATGCTGTTAAGGAGCACCGTGACTTCAGTAAAAGAATTATTTTTTAGATAGATATGTATCATTTAAGGCCCGCACAATATCGAAGTAGGTAAAACTTATTTAACTTTTTTATACACTAAAAAAATTGGTGAAACAGAAAATTTAATTTACGCCGCATTTGCCCAGGCCTGCTGAGTAGAATAGACCATCTGCTTTCAACCAGGCAGCTTGTATGAGGCAAGCACTGGCTAAAATAAAGGCCAGTACTCATTGACATTATGACCACTTGTGGTAGAGTGATGTGTAGCAACTTGCCTTTTTTTAACGAGTTGAAATCCTTATGGATACCTGCCGCTTTCGGGGGAATTGTCATATTATGCTGGACTCGTTGACCATCCACTTTGCGTATCGGATGACTACAGGATCTCCGAAGAACGCACCGCTATCACCCTCACACCTGTCCGCAGGCTCATCCGCTCAGAAGACCCAATCTTCACTATCACTGTGACGATGTCGCTTTGACAACACAAGCATGTGGTCACACCATGCTGTGCTGCCTCACGTTTCCTTTTCCTCTTAATACGCTATGTGACCCTCCGATCAATATACTCACAGAACCAGCCACCTTTATAGTCGCCTGTTACGACTGGGAAAAGATACGTAGCCCTATTCGTCGCCCCGTGCTACAGGGCACATGCAGCAACTAGCCTGGGTAGGGATCTTACTCTTTCATGTTTCGGCCCGGAGGGTAAGGTAACCAGTTAACTACATAATTGGCCTAGGTGAGCGACGCACCTGTAACATCTATGGTGTCTGTAATCACGGTTGTCACTTAATATCAAGAGATCCACTTGCTTGTTCGCTTACCTATCAATTAAAATACTTTTTCTAAGCCTCAGTAATACCACAGTATAAAGAATTCTACCTGCCAGTAGTGCAACTCCTTTGTTCTTAAATTCATGCCGACATTTTATATACCTACTCATGGCAAGTCAAGGGTCAGGGTTGTCAAATAATAACATTTTAAACATTTCATCTAAAAGTTTTATTTTAAAATGGCAAACAAAAAAATGTGAAGTTAATAATGAAACCGATGATGGTCTTGCTGAAGTTTCGTCCACAAAATTTTCGTAGACAGTGGACGAAACGACACCTTTTATTTTATGATTTTTTTCACCGACGATTCGTTCACTATCAAATTATTGAAGTTGTTTAGTACAGTCAGATGAAAAAGTTGTATGCTAATGAACAATATAATAACAAAAAAAACATAATATATATGTGACAACAGCTATATTGATTTGGCATTACCTACTTACTATTTTTAATCACAGATATAATCAATTTGAATTTGTTTTACCCACTTTAACTTTATACTAATTACTATTATGTTTCACCTTTGTGTACCTAAGTTATATATTATTTTAAGTGAAAAAGTGTGTATTTTTTTGTAAATTTTGGTGCATAATAAAGTGTATTCATTCATTCATTCATGTTATGTGCTAAACTTCATCATACGTGTAAAAAAAAATATTAATTAAATCTTGAGTAATTGTTGATTTTGATGTATCAATTTATATATAAAAGTTTAAAACATATACCTAAATTGATCGCTTTATTTTGTTAAAGCTTTGTATCTGACTGTATAAAAAAAATATTTTAATGGTGCACGAATCGACAGTGGTAAAATAATAAATTAAAAAGGTGTCGTTTTATCCATTGTGAATGAAAATTTTGTAGACGAAACGTCAGCAAGCTGGATGGCTTATTTACGAACACATCCTGTAAACCATTAGAAATTTACAAGACAGCAATTATTACATTATAATAAAATACACTAGGTATAAAATATTTTTTAACAAATAACGAGTGCAAACCCTTCTAGATAGAGAGCGCAAACTATATGGAGTTTGCGCTCGCCGACCCTGCCGCTCGCTTCCCCGCGTTCCCCCCAGCGTTGCTCTGTGCAAGTACATGAGTCGGCCGACTGTTAGTATTAAGACCGTGGTAATACAAAGCGTCGTAGGTATACCAGTAGTATGTACTGGTATGTATGACAAAAAATACTAAGGTACAAGTTACAACATACACAAGCATAACCTTAAGGGAGCGAGGGACAAGGGAGCATCGGGCAATTAAAGTGATTTTCTGATGTAATTTAGTTCATATTTCACGGTACACGACTTCCCGGGCCTCCCCAATCTTCAACTTTCACTTGAGATTTTTCAAAATGTATGAAAATGCGTTGATGATATTCTAAAAAGAAAAAAAGCAGTTTGCTAAGCATTTTCATTTTAAGGTTAAGGTTACCGAGCGTGTATATTAAAATCATTGTAATCTGCGTGGTATTAAATCCATGAAAAGATATTATTATTATGTATGGTCAAATCTCGTTGAATTTTATCCGGTACAAATTACGATAAGACCATCAGTGAAAGAAATATTTAATACACTACCATGTTCTCGCAATTTAATATGTTTTTTGGAGAAAAAAACTTTTTATTTATTTTATTTCTTTTCCTTGAACGCCTTGTATAACACATAATTTATTTATTGTTCGAATATAGGTACATAGCCAGTTGTTAATCAATTTGATTTGAGCTCTATATTTTGCCTATAAGGCGTACAATCGTGAAATTAATACAAAAACAAATAAACTAATTTACAGTCAATATTAATAATAGATTTAATACAATCATACAAATTTTACACTTACTTGAAATGAGATTAAATATTACCTATGTTCTAAACTGAGAGCTCCCTAAATGTATTTTTATAATTGTATACTATATATCTATTTATAAATTATCTTTATTTGTCGGCTAGTATACACAGGAATGTGAGCGCGTAAAACTTAACCCTTTCATTGCTGATCGATAAAAATATCTGTACCAACAAGGAAAATCCTCCACTCCTATATAGATCAGTATATCGACAAGTGGCGAGGCGGCAATAAACAGTCACGTAGGACTTTTAACGAGCAAAAAGGTCTAAAGTGAATTTAATTATGTATGATATTATAATTATGGTTAACATGACATCCACTTTAGTGTTAAAGGGAAGTTATAGGGAAAAAATAGTTAAGCGAAGACAACAAAATGCTTTTTGGAATTTACTTGGAAGCAATTCGCTACAGTATCAAAATGTATTTATCCGCAATGCGAAGTTTGTATTGACCATATTATTTTATAATTTGTGTTATTGACCAAATGTCAAACAGTTTTCTTTTTCAACTTGAGTGGTGAGTTTAATGTTTTTTTTTTGCAACAATTTTATGCTCAGTTCGGCAGTAATACTTAGACATGACAAGTGGTTTCAATCCAGGCGAGCAGTTGAGGTAATATAATTTAATACCGTAGTAGCGCTCTACCATAGTGTATCAAGAAGCTTTACCTATTATAAAGTTGTTTTTCAAGCGCCTGTGAAATTGATAAAGTATGCGAATATTTACAACATTTTAAGTGTCTTTAATTCAGGCATTTTGTTAATTTTATATTTGCCATATACCATCTGCTTTTCTGCTAGGCACCTAGTAAAAGGCGAACATAGGTTAATCGTCACTAAAATCGTGACATCTGACTAGGTGGTCGAGTTTCGCAGCGGCTCGTCAGGATTGGTACCACCGCCTTATCTATTTATGTTACTACAACATCAGTGCTTGCCGTTGACGTTTTCCGGTTTGGAAAATAAGGCAGCTAGTAAAACTCACTTTTGCTCGGGGCCTGACATCTCGGCTTAAGGTTGGCAACGCACTATTGAATGAATGAATGAATACACTTTATGCACCAAAATTTACAAAATAATACACACTCTTTCACTTATAATAATATTTAACTTAGGTGTACAAAGGCGGTCTTACCGCTTCAGACAACCTTAAGCACCATTACCAACTTTGATGTCTCTAGGCGGCATTAATGTCTTGCCCTCAGGAAATCTGTCTGCTTGTTTGCCTTCCAACATCTTGAAAAAAGGATGTGGTTCGCTACGTAAGACATATTTTTGTTATGCCTGATAGTTAGCGTCGATCAACTGGAGTGATATACCTCCTTTTGTTCTTTCCACTGGCACTACACTAAACGTCACTTGGAATCACGTTCTTAAAGCAAGGGTCAATAGACTTTTTATAGCTTAACACATCACCGACTTTGATCCCAAAACTAGTTTCCATTAGGAGAAGACGACTTGACATATATTTGTATAAAAACTCTCGTTACCTATAAAATAACAACATTATGTTCCACAATAATAATATAACTTATTATCGCCTTAGTGGTCTATCGGTCCAGAAACTAAGTCCAACTAATTTCACGAGGCCCCGCGTTCGATTCCCAGGTCGAGCAACAAAAAAAATGTGGTTTTTCCAATTTTTAATAAAAATGTTGCTCGGGATTGGATGTGTGCCCGGTTGGCGATAGGCTTGCCACCTATTACATTGTGGGCTATAAATTTTAATGTCTTTGACTAGTCGTGAGTGCCCCGGTAAGTGCCTATACCTACTTCTTCGGGGATACAGGCGTGAAGATATTTACTTAATTTTATGTTCATGGCATTTATGGCTTGTTTATAAATGTAAACGAATATTCATTAATACGAGAATCTAACTGGCTGTTTTGCTAAGCCGAATGACAGCAAAAATCGCGCGATATTTGTATTGCGAAAGCGTTACGTAACAAGGAAAAACCTACGATTGCTTTTATAATTCGATATTTTTTTAAAATGCATTGGCATTATGATCGCTACCTTATCGCAAAATTTGACTTAGTAGTCTTGTGCAGGAGCGTAATTCGCCGAATAGGTAAGTACTTTAATCTTTATTCATACCTACGTGTTAGGTATATGAAAGAAGAGGGATTAAAAGAATGTGGTTAGTGCCTTAGTGCCTTGTTACTGTTTATGAAGACATATGTCTACTCTATCCATACATTATGCATGAATTTGTCGAACTGACACAATAGGTTCGCCTACACTGTTCTCTGCCTTGAAGGTTAAGTTCACTGTGTTTAGTCACGATATCTAATCGTCCATCACTATTAAGAATTAGGTACAAAATATGTATCGGCGATAAAATGATTAGATAGCTGCAAAAGAAAAATCGTTTTTTGGTTATGAACGATACTCACATCAAAAATATTTTTTTCTTTTTCATCATGAAATACTTGGTAATATGCAATGGTCCAGGCATATCTGCTATACATGTCATATTAATCGAAGATACACAAAAACAGTGGCACCACCAAATTAGAAATACCGATGAACTTTCTTTCATTAAAGGTCTATAGGCGGAGACGCGTGAATAACAATATTTAGCTCAATTTTGTAGCAGATAGAAAGCAATTAAGTTACTAACTGTAGTGCCTTTTATTACTCTCTGTACTTACGGATCTCTGCCAGTTGGTTCGCTAATTACACAAAAACTAATAATTTCAAAAATGAATATAATCGAAACGTTGTCAGTTTAATTAATAAACAAAGTAAGTAATAAAGATTATAACTTATATTCTCCCCCGTGTTGGTCTGGGCTCCTTAGTAGAATAGACCATCTGCCTTCCTGTGCCAGGCAGCTCGTAAAAGGCGAGCATAGGCTTCCGTCACTAACACCGTGACATCTGACTAGGTGGTAGAGTTTCGCAGTGACTCACCCGGATTGGTACCACCGCCTTACCTATTCCTGCCGCCATAACGTCATGACGTGTTCCGGTTCGGAGGGTAAGGTAGCCGGTAAACTTACTTTTGCTCGAGGCCTAACATCCCGATCTCAGGTTGGCAACGCACCATTAACAGCTAGGCGGCGTGAATTTCTTACCAACAGGAAATTCGTCTGCTTGTTTGCCTTCCAATATCTTAAAGAAAAATAATTACCAGAATAAATTTAATAAACACCCAGACCCGGAAATGCAGACATCCAAATGTTTTTTCTATAACATAAAAAAAATAATATATCAGGTTGAACCTTGGAGTACTATAGTCTACGTTTCTTATTGACGGAGTTTATTTTTAACCGAACCTAAAAAGAGGTTATCAATTCGACTGTGTTTCATTACACGATTACTAGATAAATAACGATCCGATTACGAAGGTTATTTTATGGAAAGTTAGAGCATAATTCTGAGGTAGCCCCATAATTATTTTATCAAGATCAGGTTAGTGGTTTTTGAGTTATGCTTAATAATACATATTGCCGTCGAAAAAGATGAGAATTTTTGCAATAGTAAGTGTAACTCAAAACTACTAGTTGTATGTTTATAAAATCTCAGAATCATAAGCTTGATCATAATCTTGCGTCAAAAAAAATCAAATCGATATGGTAATGAACTAATTAGAGTCGAGTTTTTGTAGTTGCGCTGCACTTAAATCCTCTCTGTGGTCTAGCGGTCCGGCGCGGACGTCGGACTTGACTTTTTCAGGTCCCGGCTTCAATTCGCGGGTCAGGCTACAAAAAAATAGAAAATTTATATTTTCAATTTTCTATTAAAAGTAATGTTGCCCGGGATTGGATATGTGCCCGGTTGGCGATAGGCTTGCCACCTATCACATTGTGGGACTTAGTGTCTTCGGCTAGTCGTGGGTGCCCTGGGTACAACCACTCTGCTACTCGGATATGGGCGTAAAGATATATTTTTTTAATTTTAGATATACCTAACAAAGAGAATATAATGACTATGTTTTAATACCCAATAGAATCGGAGATCTCTTTATTTGAATTATAAACAAGAAATAATTCCCAAGTGAAAAATCTTTGAAACTTGGACCAATAAATTGAAGAACGTGTTAGGTCGTAAACAAAAATAACTTGTTGCCTCTTCTATAATACATGTGTCAGCCAAAAGACTCACTTCCATGACATTGTGGTCGACCTTGTCTAATTGAACGTTTGCCTCAAAGCGCTCTGGTTTTTGTTGGGACACAGCCTCTTTTGTGTGTTTCGAATGTTAGTGTTTTCTAATATCCAACACACAAAAAAATGTAAGCGGTGAAAGAACTTACTTCATAGCAAATATCTTCATGCCTGTATCCACGAAGTAGTAAGTACAACCATGGCACTAATGAGTAGCCGAAGGTAATCATAGTCCCACAATTTTATAGGTACCTACCTATATGCAACCGAGCACAAGTAGATAGGTTAAGATTAATTTTGACATGTTATAGTTTTTTCTATAGATATATCGGATATTATTCGAGGGTAGTGTCAAGAGTCTCCGAAACCGGCGTGTTTGTATGAAAAGGGTAATGAATGTGATGGAAGCAAGACAGGTGTGTCAGGATCGTGAGGTCTGGCACTCGATACTCTCTGCCTACGCCGTAAAGGACTTGGCGTGAAGATAGGTATGTATGAATGCATGTATGTATAGTTTTTTGACTATTTACAACAAAATGATTTACTTAAATAAATAATAAATGAACACTTTATTGTGTAACAATAAAGTAAAACATACCTTGTAACAAATTAATAGTTCTAAGTACAAATTTTCAAAATTATAATTAACACACAAAGGCGGTCTTATCGCTAATAAGTTGTCTGTGCCAGGCAACCCTTGTAACAGAAAATTATAATATGATTTTAGAACAATTGTAGGGTAATCATAAAATCTATATTAAAGTTCATTAGTCAAATTAGATTTTAAACGAAATAATTGTTTAAAATATATCTTACATTACAATAAATTATTTTTGCAACAATCCCCTAATTTGTGGGTATGGGCAATTTATTTTTATGCAGGTGACTATAGTATCGTCACGCCCATATTCCCGAAGAGATAGACAGAGGCTCAACTAGTGCACCCACGAGTAGACGGAGTCACTAAGTCACACAACTAGGCATATATCCAATCCCGAGCAACCTTTTTTTTATTAGAAAATGGGAAAAACCAAATTTTCTTTTTGTTGCCCTGCCCTGACCCGGGAATCGAAACCAGGACCTCAAGCAGTCAAGTCCAACCTGGACTTGGACCGCTAGACCACAGATGCGTTTAATAACGGCAAGGGATAATTGGATCTAATATGCAATATTCTACATACATATCTTCACACCAAGCCCTTCGCGATTTAAGCAGAGAGTATCCAGCATCCACATTATTTTTAATGGATAAATTATAAAAGGTCTATGTTTATATACTAATGTACTGAATTCCTTGCGTTATATTAGTTATTGTTAAAAAGTTTTTCTGAAAGGACTTTATTTCCTGCGACTTCGTTAGCGCAGTACAATTGCGATTTTCATACAAACCCTATTATAGTCCTTTGGGCGTTGATTTATTGAAAATAAAATAGCCTTTGTTTAAACCTTTGTTTGACCGCCTCGTTGGTCGAGTGGCTACACTGACCACATTTATTTATGTATTTCTATGTATTAGAACACCCATAACACAAGCATATAATTTGCTTACTTTGGGGTTAGATTCAATTTGTGTGACTTGTCCAGGAATATTTATTATAAACTCGTGCTTATAAATCAGTTGAGTGATTTAGCCGTGAAAGAGTACAGACAAACAGACTGCTTCGCATTTATAATATTAATACCTACGGATTATTAGCTAAAAAATGTTTAATCGGTGCCTTATTTTTCATGGATTCTCGTTTTTATCACCCATTAATTGAAGCCTATTATTATTGCCAGCGATTTGTCGTCGGTTAACCAAAAAGTACTTACCTAAACAAATTTTTAATTATGCGTAGGTACTAAAAATGAAATTGCTTCTTAAACGCTTTGATTCATAGAAATTAGTTATACATATCAGTTGATTTTTGTTAGTTAGTTGATTTATATCAGTTAGTTATACATATAAGTTGATTTATACGAGTTATTTATACCTACGTAGGTATAAGTTGATTTATATGAGTTAGTTATACAAGTTGATTTATATGAGTATGGTTTATAAGAGCGTGAGTTTTAACAACTAGCGGAAATTCTGTGGGCAGAAATCAGAGAATCTAGACCAGAGGTGGGCAAATTCTTTTGACCGAGGGCCGGTAAATTAAAAAAAATCTAGGGGCGGGCCAGTAAATTATAACTTATCTTGAGGTGGGCCGGTTTATTAAAACACCTAAAAATAGAAGTAAATATTACGATTATAAAACGTTGTATAAAGATAACATAAGGCCTTTTTTTATTTTACAATCCTTTATTAAAATAAAATCTATTTACGAAGTCTTAACATATGAAATACGCAATATATATGTTTGAAGTATCGATTCAGTATCTTAATTGTTCAAATTTCAATAGTCTTTTAACATTTCGACCATTAATTTTTTTTATGAGGTTCAAATTTTTTCTAAAAAAAACTTCGGCGGGCCGGATTAAAACCTCTCAAGGGCCAGATCCGGCCCGCGGGCCGCGATTTGCCCACCCCTGATCTAGACTAAATTAAAATCAAACTGTGTGCTTCTACATTACAATTGTTGTTCTGTAAAAGATAAAAACGACAAAACTTAAAGAACTTTCAGGCTGTTGGATTAATATTAATAAAATTGTAAAATGTGAGTTTGGATGGTACATACTTATTAACTTTCGTTCAGTTTAGTCTTATTCACGTCTACAGAATTGCTACTAATGTCATTGTTACATTACATATTTAGGTACACTCAGGGGCGGATTTCCCAATAGGCCGAGTAGGCCCGGGCTTAGGGCGGTAAAATTTAGGGGGCGGCAAAATTTGCTCTGCTCAGAAAGCCAGGCAAAAGACAATTTGTGAATAACGATTCATTGCTTCTCACAAATAGAAATGGGTAAGAATCAGTATTTGAAATACTGATTTAAGATAATTAAATCATTTACTGATTATCGTTATTTTTTTTTCATTTTTATTTAATTTTGCATGCTTTACAGCACATAAGGGGGGGGGGGCAATCTTTCGTAGGCCTAGGGCAGTCAACGTATCAAATCCGCCCCTGGCCGTACACTGAGTAGGCTTTACATAATAATTTAGTAATGTGAAAAATTTTAAAAATAGCTGTGTCTGTAGAATTAGAATATAATGAACCAGGTATAATATTTTATATAAAATAAACGTATTTTATGTTTGGATTTATATTTTAAATATATTTTATGTTTTGGCTTCAATGATGATTCTGAACTTAAAACATTTTTTAATTATTTTTGCTAATATTTAATTACCCCAACACTGTAGATTGTGACCAATGTAGGTGATGAGACCAATGATGTAGACCAATTTTGATACAATTTTGCCTATTTAAAATTTGTCTGGCCTGTAATCTATCCGAGTATGTTTTATTAATAACGTTCAAGCATTTGAGGATTCCACGGGCGTTAGCTATTACTAGATACAAATGTTTTGTCTTAATAAATCAAAACTAATAGGTTTTGATGTATTCCCCTATCTACTTAGGTACTAAACAAACCAAAATCAGGTTATCTAAAAGTAATAGGTACTTTAAAAAAGCTAATCAAGCATCGAGATATTTCTAATGTGCTCAAAGGTCACACAATTAAGATGGTTTATTATTGTAAAACTGCATTAAAGTTTTATCATTTTTTTTGGCTTCCTACAGTTTTTTAGCAAGAATGATGTTTTTCGCACGTGTCTTTGTCTTTATACATAAGTTATCTCACATTATATTACTCTGTTTATCACGAAACTTTTTACTTCAAAATGGCTCTACGAATTTGGGTAAAATTTGGTATGTGTGTTTTAATAGGTTCGTTGGTGGTGTAATAATACACATTGTAGTTGTATGTGGTCAAATTAAGACGGTACGAAGTTCGCCGGGTCAACTTGTAAGTGAGTCTGTATGTTTATCTGCGAGATTCTTTGTTACCTCATAACATCTAAATCGTTTAACAAATTTGTACGATTCAATAAATAATATTTAATTAAAAAAGGTTCAAATATTATAGTATGTAGATGGACAAGCTGTAGGTACATCAAAAGCGAAACAAAAAAAGGCGAGCACTAAAATAAGGCGTCAAGAATAGGACACTGTGGTACAAAACTAGAGCCACAGTGCTAGTGACAAAATTTGGCGGGCGCCTCTTTTGATCTGCTCGGTAAAAGTATTTAGTTTAATTTATTTGCTTCTATGTGTCCAAGTCTGGACGGAGTTTTTTGCTGTGAAAAAAAATATGTGTTCTACGATCAGAAAAAAGAAAAAGGCAAGAAATGAGAAAATGAGTGACTACTGCAGATTCTAGATGGAGAAGAGAGAACAATTTAGAAGCGAAGAAGAGACCTTTCCAAGACACACAGAAAGTACCTATAAACTCAGGGATATCTTAAGTAAATATTATCTGCAGCTATGTGTGGATATTATAATTGTTTAGAATCTGTCGATGTCGTAAGTCGAACGATTTAGGGTTAAAAATTAGCCTACGTCACTCCTCAGTGTCCTTATTGTCTCCGCGTTCAAAAATGATACCTTAATATCGCAATTTTGATGTGAAAGGACAAACTTTCACATTCATGTAAGTATTTACTTATCTTAGTTATAAATATTTTAGGTCTGGAGCTGTCGGGAGTTGGACTTAACTCCATGAGATCCCGGGTTCGACCTTAGGGCCACGCAACAAAAAGAAAATGTGTTTTTTCATTTTTAAAAAGAAAACATCTTTGTCCGAAACGAATATGTGCCCGATTGGCGATATGTTTGCCTACAATCACATTGTGGATCAAAAAAACATGGTGGGTCTTAATTTCTTCAGCTAGTCGTGGGTGTCTTAGTTGTGCTTCTGCTTACGTGTGAAAATACTTTTTTATTATGAAAGTATGGGTAACACGAATAAGCTCATAAGAGCATAGTAGTACTATTTTAATTCGGCTTCGCTACATTCGTAAAATTTTGGAAATCCGAATGTGTTTTAATTAAATTTTATATATAGGGTTGTTATTACATCTTTAATTATTTCGCTTAAATTAATATTAGGTCAGGATTAAAATAAAAGTATAAAGTGTAAAAAGAGTAGAAAGTGTTAAGCCGAAGCGCATACCTAATTTAAACAATAGCTATACCAACTATAAGCTGGTATAATAGGGTCATTGTTATTATAACTCTATCATCTCACGCTACTGCTTAAAAGATAGACGCGTGAAAATATAGTTAGATTGTTAAATAAAAATTGACCTTTAAATGGTTGTGATAATTACTGAGTCAAGTTCGATAACCCAAAAAACAAGTTTTTGGATAAAGGTTTATTAAAGCTATGTCAATTAGCAAATATCAAAACATCGATGGACTTCGGTATAGCACAGGTGAATCTATCCAACTGTTACTCGGAACGTGATGGACGAAAATTTATAAGTCGATGTCCTGCCACCTTGTTGGCCAGTCTCGGTGATACCGCGACGCAGACCCCACAACGGATACAATCACTTCCAAATATTAGGGAAATTGGTCCCGAATATTTAAATTTGCATTCGTACCGCGTCCTACGCCCTAGGCCGTTCGCCGCGACGCGTCACTGACATAATTCTAAGGTTTCGCGCGCCTATTGAATTTAGAACAGTTTTTGTTTTTCTTTCGATACGGTGCCTATTGTTTTAGTGAGCCAGTACGAAAATTTGAAAAGGATTATTTACTTTTTTTAAGGTAAGTTGCACATTTTTATAGATATTTAAATTAAAAAAAATAAATAATAAATAGGTGATATATGAGAGAGAAAACGAAAAGTGTTGTTTCGAATTTTCTATTTTCTATATAAGGCCTATTTCTGTAATTCCTATTTCCTATTCTAACAGCAAAGAATGGTAGTATGTAAATTTTGGACATGAAAATTGTAGTTATACACATCTTATGTAATTAATATGAATTGTTGAGTTGCATTTTGCACCTAAGTGTACCTTTAAATGCCTAAATTAGGAAACATGAAACCCCTAAGAAATTAAGAAGAGAGTTTTCGAAAAATGATTTACCTACGATTCTTCGGAAACCTGTATCTCTACTTTGTATAATGATATTTCTCTATATATAATGTTAAATACAAATTGGATTAATATTACTAACCTACTCGTATACCTATGAATATATAAAGTTAAATAAGAATGACAGAAAATATTGTTTGTTAAACAATAACAATCATTGGAGCAATTACACGAATAGATCTACGAGTAAGTTAGCCATTACTTGCTTGAGTTATGGGTGAATTATTTTTTGTACAGGTAGAAATACAAATAGGTGTAAGTAGTGAAAATATAAAAGTAATTAGAGAAATTCATTATACGCCTACCTATTTAGAAATGCAGACTTCATGTTCATTATACACAAAAGACTGTCTCAATCAGGAATCGAATTCGAGCCTCTTAAATAATCGTGGATTTTAATCGCTTACGCTAATTCCTCGACAAACAATAAAATATTTTAATTTAATTTAGTTAAGTTTAGTTTAGTTAAGTTAAGTAATTACTTTAGCAAAATTCACACATGTATATACCTAAATAGAAACTCTTTTTATACATAAGTTGCTATCTCTACTGCAAGGTGGACTGTTGTACCAGTTGTATTCCTTTTTTTCGTGAAGATAATTTAATGCCTAATAACTAAAGTAAAAAAATGTTTAAAAATGTTAATTAAGAAAATAACTCTATTATGCGAGTGAAACTAGCAGTCAGGAACTAGTATAAAAGCGAAAGTTTTGCGAAACTAAGTATACTGTATAGTAGCATTTGGTGACATTTGAGATCTCCGATTCGACTTTCAGGACAAGCTGGCGAAATACTTTAATATCCAACAGGAACTGAACCAAAACTAAGACCAAAACTAATTTGTAGGTCCATACTGAAGTGCAAGATAGATAGGCTGCCAAGCATTTTATTTTACCATTTCTTTTCCCGACTGGCTAGATTTGATAACTGTGGTAGTTAATGATAGATGGATCAATTTTTTCCCATAAATTACGAATTTCGTAAAAATTATAAATTCTAATTTTTTTAAAAAACTTTAGTACCTAAGTAGATAGTTACCTATTTTGTATCTATGACCACTTTTTCCCTCTGTCATCATATAAGTTTCATTTCATCATAACATTTATTATCATTAAACTTAAATGCATATGCCAAAAACTATCGCCTGAGTATAGCTGCTTTAAAATAAGTTGCAAAATTCCATACGAACAAAACATACTTACCTACATTACAATTACATTAAATAAAAGCTCTTGCTGAAGATCCTTCTTCCTTTTGAACTAGTGAGGGCTTAAAGGGGTAAAATAGTGGATTCCTTTAGTTGCTTTCTTATCAATTATTGCCTATAGCTACACAATTCAATGTAATTCTATAAAATAAGTCCATCAATGCAGATATAATACACATTTTTATAGTCCGGTAAAGTAGTAAAAACCGCGGGGTTAGCAACAAAAATATGTTTTATAATGTCTATTACCCTCGATTTCCTCAAATCTTATTGTAACCATCAACGTAATCGACATCGAAGGAATTTAAATATTCATCACATGTTTTAAATCCTCGGTAGCTCAAATGGAAAGGGCGTTACCCACCATTGTTGTCTATATATGACGTGTGTTATCAGGAAATCCGTTTACTTATGTGCTTTTCTATCTCATAAAAATATATAAGCTATATCCAAGCCAATTATTAAACAATAAAAGCAAGTTTTATCAAGGCAGTGTCAGACTTGTTTTAATAAAAACAAATTATTTTGTGACTTTTACATACATAGCTATTGTAGATCCCAGCGCTTATTCTGCGTAATATATGTTGTCAAGTGTTTTTTGTTTTTTATGAGACAATTTTTCCGTAGACGTACTTGATCTTATAACACGACAGGATTTCTTATCAATCACAGACATCGTATTATTGACAGAGCACCGTCATTTTAAAACATTGGGCATGTGATGATCCCACCACTAGTAGTGAATTATCATTTCATTTAAGTAGTCACTAATCTAAGCGTAACAGCTCGCCCGTATCAGTATCGCTGCCCTAAACATTGCTGTCGTCATAGTGTCAATTAAAGCCATCCTCGTGTTCTGTGCTGGAAAGCAGGGTAGTCGAACTTGGTCTAACCTGAGCTAATATCCTTGCTTTAAAAGGACGACACACCTATAAAATCTAAGATGTCTTTAGGCGACGACTGCCTCATAGGAGAGCCGCCATCTTGTTCGCTATTTTCTATCATAAAAAACATGGTTTCAAGTCCTATGTACGGTGAAATTTGCTTTGAAATGCAAAAATTTATCCAATCACGAAAACAATGTTAAAAGAAAATGTATTATTATGTATAGCACACATATGTATATATAAAGAACTGTATCCAATAAAGTATACAATGTTACATCCGATGAACGACGCGACATATAAGGTGTTCGTTTCGCATTGTATGTTGTAAAGCCGCAACTTCAACATGTAAATGCTGGTATTTTAACGGTATATTTCTGGAATTCCAGATTTTTGCAATTCTCGATGTTAATAAATATATTTGGACAAATTACACGAACCTTAAAATAAATTGTAGACACAACAATAAGTTTAATAAATACCTAGACTCAAAATACAGCTAACACGCCACCTGGATTAGTCTGGGATCGTGCCTAAGCTTCGTGATAATAGTACGGATACATATCTTCTCGCCAAGTAAGAGAGTATACACTGCCAAGTGTCACGATTTCTACAAATCTGCACTTCTTCCGGTAGCTTCTTAGGGTATCACAAACAAAAAAGGTCCTAGATAAAAATAAACGGTCTCAAAAACGACTGAAAACGGTAACTTGCCAATTAGATTCATTTGCTATAAATTGGAATAAGCTTTTTAATGTTCTTCTGATAGTAAAAGATATCCGTGGCTCTGTAGATACCATAGATGTTATATAGACCTGTCCTGTGGCCGTGGTGTAAGGCCAAATGTACAATTCTACCGGGTACCGTTACCGCCTAGAGCGGAACATAACACTGCAATTTTATTATGGTGACAAGATTAGGTAAGGCAGTGGATCAAGTGGCAAATTGATGTACAGCACTCCACCACCAATAAACGTCTGCTCGCCTTTTACGAGCTGCCGGTCAGAGAGGCACATGGTATATTCTGCAAAAGGTGATCCAGTACTACAACATGAGAAAAAAATGCTGATATATACAATAATAAATTTATTAATAAGACATGTTTATCTTTTACGATCTCTACTACGTACCTAAAAAGGATTAAGTAGACATGTACGCTGTCCACTTATATTTTTTTATTTGTGTTTTTCTCTTCATGTTAGATGTAAAATATTTTTCATCAGAAATAAGTTTGTCTTTTTGCCGTCATTTGTTGATTCTATCATTAAAGTATTAAATAAATGAATGAAGTAATATTAGCAACGTAATTTATATTATTGTTGCTTTTAAAATCTCTACCACACGCGCCATTTTAAAAAGTATCTTGACGCCAATAAGTATCACCTAAGAGGTAGGCAGTGGCAAAACCAGGGCACCCACAACTAGTCTAAGACTCTAAGTCCCACAGTGTGATAGGTGGCAAGCCTATCACAAACCGGGCACATATCCAATTCCAGAAAATGGAAAATACATATTTTCTAATTTTTGTTGCCCGACCCGGAGATCAAACGTGAGACTTCAAGAAATCAAGTCCGACGCCGGATTGCTAGACTACAGAGGCGATAAGGCCATTTTATGTAAAGAAATTATATAGACGTTAAGTAGATAAAGAGTGTTCTTTATACAACAACAGGTTCCATAAAAGTAATAAAATGAGCCATATAAAATAATCTTTAGATAATATATTTTTTAATCTTAGCTAACGATAAATTAATACAACGAGGTGTTGGTTAAGATATAATTTTAGACAGCTTTTATTTCGGTTTGTAAATTTTTATTTTTTGTCAACTTTGTGAATTTAATTCATCAACAAAATATAAAATTTATATGTTTAAACAGTACTTGTAAGAAGTTTTAGGACCCACAGTTATACAATGATGATGAATAATGAGCCTAGTCATCTTACAAGCTAAATAAAAAAATCTAAAATAAAAACTAAATAAAAAAGTGTGTTCGACAATCTTTGCCGTACCATGTAACGGACATGCAGTCATTTTTATTTGACTTACCAGGGGTTCCCAAACTAGGCAGAATTTGTAACAATATATGCAGTTATAAATGATATACTTGTATAGGATAAATTTAGTATGATTTAGTTGGTATTATGAATTAAAGAACCAATTGGCGTAAATGATGTGTTACCTATGATGACCTACCTATTCATCTATTTTTAAATTTATTGCGGTTTTTATTTAAGACATTCTATGTGTTAATTTAACAGTTATAAGAGTAGCATAAGATTAAATTTTACACAATTGTTATCTTACTTATGTAAAGTTAAGTTATGATGGGACTGACATGTTCGAATGAATAAAAGTCCCAAAAAAAAAAGAATAAAAAAAAGAGTAGCATACGATTCATTTTGTGTAATTAATGAATAAAAAACATAAAAAAGATATTTATTTATGTTTTTTTTTATTTACTAGCTGACTCAGCGAATTGCGTAGCGCTTGACATTAACACCTAAAAGTTTGCATGGGAAAAACTACAGTATTTTTTGTTAGTTTCCCTGCAATTTTTCCAGCGTTTCTTTTTATAAGAACAGCCAACACAACAAAAAATCATTTGCAAAATTGATCCGCCATGATACGATGACTACGCGAACTGAGTATTCATTTTTATATACAGATTGTTAAAAAACATTTACAATGTTAGACACTATTAAACTAAATATGATTATAAAAATGATCATCATTTATTTGATTACCAAGCAATTCTTTACATTTCAGTTCAGAAGCGTAAGGTATTTCAACTCAATATGGGTAACGATAAATCACAGCAAACAGTAGGGTCGTAAATTGAAAAAAATCTCCCAATTAATCACTATAATTATAATTTTGTATCGTTTTTTCACACAGATAAAAGGATAAGCAATCTGAATGTCAACTGCGTTATTTCAAGGTTTTACGTAGAGTCGTGATAATTGTAATAACGATATTATCCTTATATTATGATATTATCGCAATAAAATAAATCGAAATCGTTTAATTTAATAGATTTTTTTATAACACTGACCTTTAGAGGTTCTGGGATGAGTTGAAAAGATTACTAAATACAACCAGTGTCTTATCTATGCTCTTAACGTCAGTGCTCACTTTCGTGTTCAGTTTAGGAGAATATTGCAACATATTAACTAACCTAACAACGTACATTGTAACTTTTGTGTCCATACGAGGCTTGTATTAAATTATAAGAAATTTTGTTTGTCAGTAAGTAAGTATCTTCACGCCTGTATCCCCGAAGATGCATCCAGGGTAACCACGACTAGCCTAAGACACTAAGTCCCACAATGTGATAGGTGGCAAGCCAAAGGTGTAGTACCGCCAATCAGGCAGATATCCAATCCCGAGCAACGGTATTTTTATTAGAAAATTGGAATTTTATTAGAAAATTGGAATTTCATTAGAAAATTGGAATTTTATTAGAAAATTGAAAACTTATTAGAAAATTGAAATTTTATTAGAAAATTGGAATTTTATTAGCAAATTGGAATTTTATTAGCAAATTGGAATTTTATTAGAAAATTGGAAAAACCACATTTTATTTTTGGTGTCCGATTTGGAAATCATGTCGTGTCATAGCTATGCTCTTGACGTTAGTGCTTGATTTCGTGTTCCGTTTAGGAGGATATTGCAACCTATTAACTGATTTACGTAATTTTAGTATGTCAACGTACATTGTAATTTTTGTGTCTATTCGAACCAGAGAATCGAACCCGAGCCCGAGCTGGTCAGTGTAGTTAGGCGCGTACGCTAGCTACTCGACCAACGAGGTAAAAACAGTGAACAAGCGCACGGCGCTGCTAATGGTAAAAGAAAACGGTTGGTCTATATACACCACAGGTGATATAAGCGCGTCGCTGAACTGAGGCTGAGATGAAAAGCCTAATATGCAAATTTACTGGCTAACTAATTAACTAACTGGCTGGTTTTTCCTCGCATTGGTCCGGACTAAGGACTCCTTTGCAGAATAAATTTTGCAAAATAATTTGTCTTCCTGCCAGGCAGCTCGTAAAAGGCGAGCATAGGCTTACCGTCACTAACACCGTGACATCCTACCAGGTGGTAGAGTTTCGCAGCGACTCGTCCGGATTGGTACGATCGCCTTGCCTATTTCTGCCACCATAACGTCCAATGCTTGCCGTTGACGTGTTCCGGCTCCGAGGGTAATAAATCCGGTAAACTTGCTTTTGCTTCTCGGCCTTAGGTTGGCAACGCAATACTAACTTATTTCTTACCATCAGGAAATCCGTCTGCTTTTTTGCCTTCCATTATAATAAAAAAACATACTCTCTGCATTTTAATATGACAATACCTGCATGGCCGAGCTTTGCTCGGTATTTTTTTGAATGATTCCTAGCTAGATCGATTTATCGCCCCCGAAACCCCCTACATACTAAATTTCATGAAAACCGTTGGAGCCGATTCCGAGATTCCAATATATATTTATATATATACAAGAATTGCTCATTTAAAGGTATAAGATTGTTAAGCACTGTCATTATAGTGACCGTAATCGGAAACGTAGTGGATCTCTAGTCGAACAAGTTACTGTACAGCAGTCTACAACCAATGGTCTTGTTGGTAATGACCTTTATAATCAATCTATGCTCGCCTTTTACGAGTTGTCAGGCAGGGAGAAACAGGTGTTCTCTCAAATCCTGGGCGTCAACAACAACTTCATTCGTACATCTTTCTATAATATGAGACACTATATATTCATGGCTATCAATAAATAACATAAGGATGTTAAAACATATTTATTGCTTCATCAACAAAAATTGATTTTTGAAATTGGAAGATTAATTTTGGTTAAATATTTCACATAAAATAATATGTCGTTAAAGGTTGTTGAACCTTATTTTTCATCTACAACTTGTTGTAATAAATAACAATTAAAACTCAATTTGTTTAATATTAAATCTCAGTTAAAAGTCGAGTTGCTGAATATACATCAAATTCCAATTAATATTTATGAGATTACAATATTAGAAAACCTGGACTAGAAAGGTACTTGTCTTGTAGACACGTGGAACATATAGAAGTACTTGTTTTTATGGAAGTTATTTTTTAAGTTTAAACATATTTACGACCATATCCCCGAAAGTGTAGGTAGAGGTACAACCAGAACACCTGTGTTTAGCCAGAATTACACACTTAGTCCCTTAATGCGATAAGTGGCAAACCTTACATAAAAATTGGGCATTCAACCAACGTCGTTTTTACATTTTATTATAAAATTGAGAAAACACATTTTTGAGCTGTCCGATCCGGAATACGAACCCGCGAATTTATGTCATCAAAGCCAACACCGGACTACTATACCACACAAGTGATCGATATTTAAAAAAAAATCATTTTAATATAAAAGCGTTTTTTTGATTAGGTGTTTACAAATGTATAAGATATAACTTATTTCATATTATAAGATAATGATAAAGCAGGTTGAATTTCTAATTGTGCTAAACAACCTAAATGGTACTGGTGCGTTGCTAAATTGGTGATAATTCATCGCAACACCAACTAAGCTTATTTCAGGTGTAGTTATGCTATCTTTTTTAAATCAATCTGTCATGTTCCAATCTAAAGACAAGTGAAGCCGGTAGACTTTAGGACTAAAACTAAAACCCCGAGCACAGGACAGTCATGCATTATAACATCTACGTTGTCAATAGGCTATGGTAGTCTAATAGGTGAGTCATGTACTTTTTTACTACTTAACCCATAAAAAAGAAAATGGAGTGCAGATCCATGTGATTTAGTAATTTCTGTTTTCGTCATGCATTAATTGGTAAAATATATCAGTTCTTATATTAAATGCACCACAATAGTTTCTCGCAATATGTTCGCTTTTGTTGAATTTAAATTTTTGACAGCTCAGTAATTTATTTGTGGTGTGTGTGACCCGTAACTAATATTTTAATATCTGACGGAAGCAGGCAGTAATGACAAGGAGTAAGTTTCTACTTAGGTACAGATGGATAATTTTAATAAGGTCACGATAAACAGAAAACACCGACAGATAATATTAATAGCTATATTGTCAATTAATAAAAATCGTAAGAAGGAAAACAGCATACATTAAAGTGAATCCAATTGTCCAATAAAAACTTGTTCTTGTGTTTTTTATTTAACCCCTATACTGCAATATGCATTTTGTTATTTTACAGGTGCAGCATGTACCTAACTACACTTTAGAACGTACAAATAACTATTATACATACATACATACATACATACATACATACATACATACATACATATATATATATATATTCACGCCAAGTCCCTTACGGGGTAGGCAGAGAGTGTCGAGTGCCAGACCTCACGATCTTGACAAACCTGTCTTGCTTCCTTCACATTTATTACCCTTTTCATATAAACACGCCGGTTTCGGAAACTCTTGACACGACCCTCGGATAATATCCGATTGATCTGATCGTGAAATCAGCCTTTGTCTCTCTGGATACCTACATCCATCCACATTCGCATTGTATATCTGCTTTGTCAATCTTTCATCTGTCATTCTTTCCACATGACCGAACCAGCGGAGCATGCCCTTTTAAATTTTAACACCAACACTTTCTTTCAATCCCACTCTTTCTCGGATCTCACTGTTACGAATGCGGTCAGCGAGCGTTACACCACAGATTTTCCGTAGTGCTCTCATTTCGACTGCATTTATCCTACTTTCTTGATCTTTCTGACATACCCAACTTTCGCTTCCATACAAGAACGTTGGGATTAGCACAGAATTATGCAAAGCGAGTCTAGCTTTTTGACTCATTCTATTATAATCATTAAAATATAATAAACTCTTTTGTCATGTAATAAAGGGGTATTTTTTTAAATTATAGCTTTTATTTACTGCTTTGAGCGGGTACGTAATGTGTACACTATGGATATCATTTGAAAACATTTTAATAGCCTAATCCTGATACACTATAAAATCTTACAAGCGTGGTTCGTATAGTACTTTATATTTCATAGGTTCCGAAGGAGCATTGCTCAGTTAGATGTAACTATCGCTGTCTTGAGACCGAGGTGGTAGGCTTATTGTACAAATCTACCACTTATACTACCCGGACGGAACATGACAATTTCGTTACGGCAGCAGAAATAGATAAGGTGGTTACAAATTTTTAAGGTTTTTTATTCTTCAGCCATTCTTCAAGGATAAAAAATATCTAATAAATTAAAAATTATCAATCAGTCAGTAATATTTTTTAAATTATTTTAGTTAATTTACAAAGCTTGCTAATAATATGAACATATAAAACCAGTTGTATTGAAACAGTACCTACCAGTTCGTTGCTATTATTTAATTTGATCATATAGTATAAACAATAGTCAAATAATAGGTATTTGGTAAGTACACTGAAAGACGAAAGGTAGTTAAGATATATTTAAAATTTTCAAGTCAAAGCGGTGTGTCATCAACCGAAAGATATTTAATTTTTATATAAATTTGGTTCCCATGTCTTACCAAGAAATTAAGCCAGCAATATTTTAAATCACGACAAAAAAAAATCGTAGGTAATTTTGACCCTATACAGCAGTACACGTGTTAAAATGCTAACGAAGCAAAAGTTTTGTCGCCTCCGTGTATATAAAATCAATAAAATACATCAATAATTCATCACATTAATAATTAACTTGGTCACGTACCTTAAAGAGCCACAACAAGCTTTTATTTGCAAAATGTCTCACTCCATGTTAGTAACCCGGCGTCTTTCTAGATTAAGGCTGCGTGTACATCCAATATTTTTTTTATTACGGCCAAAATCGGTTATGAATTTTTGTGATATTTATTCCACATTGATCAGCAAATAACTGTCAGGTGCTTGACGCGGCAAATCGAAAACATTTTTTTCACAAAGATTGAAAGTTATGCTTTCAATTTTTGCAGACAATCCTATATCTATCAAAAAAAAACTTGTCATAAGAATGTCGAGTGGCAAATTGACTATAGTAATTCTTTTGATATTTTTTTTATAAAACAGTGTTTTCTATTTCAAGTTTACATAATTTAAATAAAACGGAGAAAAAGTATATTCTAGATGATAGAAAATAACCTTTGCATTGTATAAAAACAAACAAAGTGTAAAACTCATGATAAATTGGAACTAACGTAGACACAAAGATGATTTTAAGTTCCTTACACAACGTTTTCTATAAATAAGAATTGATACAATATTAAAAGGCTCGATTATCGAGTCAAGTTCTAGAAAATCTTTTGTGCTCTCTATATAAGGGCCAATCTCTGACGATTTAGTACACACATGGAAAACGAACTTTAAGGCAAAGAAGTCAAGAAAAAGGTGATCATAGGAGATAATAAATTGATGATACGATATTGATAGAATTCGAAAAAGCTTTCTGAATTGATTTAGCGATTTTTATTGGACACAATCTGTTGCCACATTGTCCTGTTTTAACTATGAATATCAAATTAAAATAAACTTACAAATCTTTTTCTTTTCTAAGAACATTCTCCTGTCAATAAAGGACACAAAAAATTTAGTCAAATCGTGTAATCCATCCGTACGTGTGATACGTGTATAACTAACAATTGTTGCTTTGCTTGCATAAAAATTTAACCTGCTTTAAATTTTAGTATTTTCGCTATGTCTAATTATGGCTTATATTTAAAGTTTCAATGTTCTTGTTTAGCCTCTGACAAAATAAACAGAGAACAGTAACTTATATTCTTAGAAAAGTACAACTGCTGCTGCAGCTACACACTAAACGTCTAAAATCCTTAGTGTCAACGCAAGTATCAAACGGTAGTACTAACGACAGAAGGCTCACTTTTTTTTATGTTATAGGAAGGTAAACAAGCAGACGGATTTCCTGATAGTAAGAAATTCACGACGCCTAGAGACACCAAAGATGGTAATGGTGCGTTGCCAACCTGAGGTCAAGATGTTAGGCCTCGAGCAAAAGTAAGTTTACCGGCTACCTCACCCTCCAAACCGGAACACGTCATGACGTTATGGCGGCAGGAATAGGTAAGGCGGTGGTACCAATCCGGGTGAGTCGCTGCAAAACTCTACCACCTAGTCAGATGTCACGGTGTTAGTGATGATAAGCCTATGCTCGCCTTTTACGAGCTGCTTGGCAAGAAAGGCAGATGGTCTATTCTGCAAAGGAGCCCGGACCAACACGGGGAAAAATCAATCAAGGCAATCAAACTTGAATCTTAACGTGTGCTGGCAAGACTTATATTGCGCTGATCGAGTAGACTCGATTTAAGTTGCTTAAGAGCTCATATTCAAGCCAAAATTAAATGTCACGTTTTAACGTATTGGACATGTTTTTTTAAAAACTGGTTGATATTACCTTTCCGAGAGGTACCTACCTACTCTTCCCGAATATACATTAACTAGATGTGAAAGTGGAACCCCCATGACGTAACAATAGGTAAATTAGACATTGATGAAAAATTAATCAGCCTTAGTTAAGCTCCTGTTCTATGATTACTATAAGCAATAGAAAATCCAAGAAATTTATAAATTTGCTAAGGGTAATAAGTACTTCTTGTCTATAGACATCGAAGATGGTGATAGTCCACCAGCTATGCCATGGGGGCTTGACCAACCTAAGGCTGGGTGTTTTAATCCGTGATCCTATACTCAAGACCGGAACTACAGTAGCGAGCACTGATTTTTTTGCGTCAAAAACCAAGTGGTCGTATCAGATAAGTCTAGCATCAAATCTTTGTTACTGTGTTAGTGATCATTGAAATGTATTGTAAATAATGATAATTGTATCCGTCCAATAGTTTTTACCTGTGATGTGCAAATCACAGGGTATATAAATACCGAAATTTGATTCTGATACAAAAACAAAGAAAAACCAAGAAATTAAGCAATGTTTCTCGACGGGTGGTAATCAAACCCGGGAATTTAAGCATTGTCGAAAGGGATTTAAAAGTTTTTTTTGTATAATTTGCATACACAAAAAATACAAATAATTTCGAGTTGCAAAAACTGTTTGTGGAGCTCGTTAAAAATAATAAAAAACGGTTAATGTGGAGGATGTCTTGCTTCGTGATATTAGACCCTGGTTTTCTTTTTTCAAGTTTTTTAAAATTTGGTTTTCGTATATATAATACTGGAATTCAACCGCGACTACGTCCGCGTATTAAAATAATTTAGCTCTTAGTTTAGATATCAAGAAAAAAAGGAGCCTAAGTCGCTCTCAACACACAAAAATTTATATGTACGAGTACGTCATAATTCTGTTGCGATATGAATGATGGAAAAACTACAAAAAATAAACTTTCGCATTTATAATATTACGAGTAGAATTGAGTGTGGATCTGCGGGAATATGCAACCGGCTTATCTGTAATGTAGCTCAAAACTATTTCGATTATGCCAGCTTTCAAACAAAAATCAGCATCGAAATCGGTCCACTCGTTCAGGAGTTGCACTCACGCATACATACACGAGCGCGCAGACTCGTTAAACTTATAATACTCCTCTTTTTCCGTTGAGAGTTAAATACAAACATAGAAGATGCGTTGACTTGCAAAACAAAAACATAAAGACTTATCAAAAACTGAAGTTACACACCAGATCAACGGGCACGTAAGTTTTATTATTAAGGGGGTAATTGGCGAGCACATCCATTTTGGAGTCGGTTCATAACAGGGCTGTATAAATGCAATACAAAACATTCCGTCACAATTAATTTTCTTTGGTGTTTTGCAAATCGAATCAATGTGTTATAAAATTAAAAAGAGAAAAATGTGTTTGAGGACATCAAAATGATGGTTCATTATCATTAATATTATGTCACCAACACTCACCACCTGTGTTTTATGGCTAGCTCGGTGACACTTGCTCACTAAGGATATTTTATTGCAGGCCGGAAATTATTCAGTGAATCGTAAATTCAGACCAAATTACATCTTTGGTGACATTATTTTAACCAAGGAATAATACCACGTACCGTATGTACCGTCAGACGCAAAAGTGGCTGCAGAATTTGGTATTTTGGAAAGTACAATCGCAAACAAGTCGGTTAGTCCTTCAAACAGGGATTTTGTATGATTTTTTATGCTAGCTCTCCCGACAGTCGTTCTGTCTTAACCGCATAATTTGGTCTATTTTTTTCATATTATATGCATTGGCCTGACAGCTAACATTATAAAAAAAACGAAATTGTTCTCCTTTAAATGTGATACGATGGGCAAGGGAAATACAGATTAATTTATTTATAGATTAAACTAACGACTTAAGCGTGTTGAGTTTTTGTTTCAAAAAGAAGAATAACTTTGAGGATCAGAATAAGCAAAATATTATTAATCATAGTGTTCAAGAATATAAATACATAAAATAAATCCAACTCCAACTATTTAATTACCACGTCGCGGTTTGATAGAATAGAAATGATTCCGAGATGGTCCCACGTAACAGATACTATAACTTTGTAAGTTTTTTTTTGTTTTGCCATTTTTTCGATTATACCTATCTAATTTACTAGAACCAGTTGTCAAAAATGGCAATATTAAATATCCAGGTATAATTTCGTTCGTGTAACTGACCTGCGTAAACAAAAAACTTAAGGACCATTCAATGTAATCTGCGGCCACGCCGATGTAAATATTCGAATCGTTTTATTTTGTCCGCAACGATGTCGCATTTGAAGTCAATGTCTGGGAATATTAGTCTCTTTAAACGATTCGTTTTCCTTTTAAAACGAAAACAGAATAATTAAGGTCTTATTAATATTGTTTTCTTGTAGAGATGAATAAACAATATCAAACTCTCAATATACAAATAAAAATTAGCGATAGGCGATTGTTTACAATGGTATAATCATGAATTTCTACCACACTATGAAAAATACATTTCTTTGTGTCACTGTTATCCGTCGATGATAAACAGCCTTTCTTCGTCTACTACTGCTATTATGAACTAGCCGTACTTTAATATTTAAAATATGGTTAATGAGATATAAAAAATGAATACCTACTAGCTGCTTGCCCGCAACTTTGTCACAGTAGAATAGTCACGATTTTCGTGCAAACTTTCATGATTTATTATGATCCCTTAGGTGTTGATTTTTGAAAAAAGATATCCTGTGCTTAAACACGGATCTTAAGCTATATACATCTCAAATTTCATCCTAATCGGTTACGTAGTTTAGCGGTAAAAGAGCAACAGACAGACGGACATACACACTTTCTTCATAATTTTGTTGGTCCGGGCTCCTTTGTAGAATAGACTATCTGCCTTCCTGTGCCAGGCAGCTCCTAAAAGGCGAGCATAGGCTTTCCGTTACTAGCACCGTGACATCTGACTAGGTGGTAGAGTTTCGCAGCGACTCACCCGGATTGGTACCACCGCCTTACCTATTCCTGCCGCCATAACGTCATGACGTGTTCCGGTTCGGAGGGTAAGGTAGCCGGTTAACTTACTTTTGCTCAAGGCTTAACATCCCGGCCTATGGTTAGCAACGCACCATTACCACCTTTGGTGTCTCTATGTCTCTAGGCGGCGTGAATTTCTTACCATCAGGAAATCCGTCTGCCTGTTTGCCTTCCAATGTTATAAAAAAAAATTGTTAAATTTTTCACGTCCCAATCCAAACTCTTGCTGATCAAATGTCCCTAATTTGCTTCAATTACCTATAGGTAATTCTGCTATCTATTCGCAGTCATTTATCTGTAAGGCTTTGAATTTTATTAATTTAACGGAAAATAGGTGTGCTTGAAAAAGTGTTTTCCGTGTCTGTGTGGGTGTGTGTCTGTCCGTGTAATTCCCGAACGGGTGGACCGATTTCAATGTATATTTTTTGTTTAAAAACTGATGTGATCAAGATGATTTTAATCTAAGTATATGATAGATAGGTTTTATATTTTAATTTTAATTTTGTAATCATGTTTTTCTGATCCTTAATGGGTTAGCTAATTTTTATCGCTTGGGGGAGTCCTTTGTATTTATTCTTCATTTCTTTTAAATTTGTTCTGTAATTTCTGTTGTGTAAAATAAAGAGTTAATAATAATGTATGATTATAAAATATTCTCTTAATTTTTAAGCGACAATGAAACATATTAGCGTAATACGCAGATAAAAAAGTTGGTATTCCGTAAATGACAGTTGGTACGGCCAATGCGTTTAAAAACAATGCCGGATTCTCTTAATACCTTCATAGTTTCATTTATCATGGACTTATTTCAATGCTATAAATTTTAAAGATGCGTTGACTTGTTCAACATGTTTCTTAATTACAGATAAGAAAACACCTTTATAAGGAAAAAATGTATAATGGAAACAGAATTTACTACTTTAATAATGTTGAACTTCTTTGTTTAATAATGATTAAAAATTAATTGTATGTTTTGCCTAGCTTATATCGGACTATATCGAAATTTGTATTGCAAATTTGTAAATAATTATGTTTTTGCGTAGTTTTAAAAAATATTTACATTGTATTCATATGAATATAACTTTTAAAGACCAGCTTTTTTAAGTCACAAGGGCTCTAATTGATGATGTATAATATATTGTATCGGAGCCTAATTATATTATACTAGATGACATAACAAATTTCATTCACTTGACACTCGAAAAATCTTTGCCTACTAGTATGGCTTGTCTTTTAGATATATGTATAATAGGTATGTAAGATAGCCTGTGCGTTTTAACGTTTTAAGTTATTTGATTACTTTATAAAGAGGGTTCTTATGTCTGTAATTGCTAAACTGCAAAACTTAAGACTTGAAAAAAAGACAGGACAAAATCAAAAATAATTAACGAAATTGGTTTACAAGTTAATGAATAACAGTCCAAAATTAGGGTTTAACGAGCAGGAAAAAAACATGATTTACGTATCAGCCAAATTTCGTTAAAATCGGATCAGTAGATTCGGCGTGAATCGCGGTCGGAATGCAGACGAAAAAATCAAAAAATATGTTCTGTTGCTTCTTTTTGGTGTCCTGCGCCTATTTTTAAGTGTCAATGTACATAATTCACTCACTAACTACACCGATCAACCGCGAGGCTCGGGTTCGATTCCCTACGGGGCCAGGCATTTGTGTAATGAATATTTAGATGTTTGCATTTCCGGGTCTGGGTGTTTATTAAATAATATATTCTGGTATCTATTTAAGTATTTCTGTGTGTGAGTATCGTTGACTAACACCCATAACACAAGCATATAATTTGCTTACTTTGGGGTTATATTCAATTTGTGTGACTTGTCCAAGGGGTATTTATTTACTATTCTAGTTTTTTGTGTAATACATTTAAGATAAGATTTGTAAAAACTACTCGCGGCTTCGCCACCGTTCAAAACATATAGAAAATATTCATTCAGTTTCATAAAAAAATGTAAATGATTTTGTCCTTACATGAGTATGGTAACGTAGCAGTTTGTTAAAATGCAAAAATGCTGTAACTAGTAAAACCAAAATTTTTCAAGTCTATACGGATAAACTGATTTAAGAGATTATAGCATAGATTAGACTTTGGTAAATAATATCAACTAATTTTATCACAATATCTCCAAAGGTACTGTAGTTGGTAAATAACTTTAATAACAGTTTGTAGGCTAAAACTAAACAAAATGTATATGGAACAAAATATGTGCTTTAAACAATTATTTTAGAGTTAGTGAGTTTCTAATAAAAAATTATATAAATACTTACGCAGATTTATAAAATAAGTTTATAATCCTTAAAATGTAGATCTATAAAATATAAATATACATTTAAAAATGATAATATTTGTAATTTTTTTTTTAAAAATTCCTAAATGTTTTTGGGTTGGGGTTGTTTTGGGTAAAACTAATAAAAAAAGTTTACTTTTGAAACGTGCGTTTGTTGAAATATTAGACCTTGTTTTACTAGGTGGTAGAGTTTCGCAGCGACTCACCCGGATGGATATATAGGTAATGCAGAACCCTTTTTAAAAAATAACAACTCGCACATCCAGTTTTTATTGACTTTTTATGCTTAAGTGCTTTGTTATCTAGGTATCTAGGGAGTGGTCGCCAAACTTGTAATTACATGAATATTGTAATTGAATGGTAATTATAGACTCAAATACAAATACCTCTTTTAAAACAACTTTTTAATATAACACGAAAAAAGGAAGAACAGAATATATTAAGTTAATATTTTCGAATACACATTTTCAATAGATACAATATTAGTCATGCGTTGCCAACCAGAATTTGTAAGCGCTAACTAAGCTTTTTTTGTTTAATACGACTGTTCTTTACATCTTTCATTTTAATATATTGCAAGTAAATTATAAGTTTATTTTAATCGAAGATAATTTATCAGATACATTAATATTGTAATTAAAGAACAATATTGCGGAATCAGATCGTTATAAATCACTACCACTGTTGCCTCAAGCGTGGAAGTGTAAGTTTAAACTGCGCAATCAATTTTAATCTAGAGTTCAACACTTAACTGGTGTTCTTAATATCATCTGTTTATACTTGTCAGGGTTTTTACAACACTTTTAACTTAAGAACTTTGAGACCGATTTACATAATACCTATTAGTGTTCTTTTTTTATCTTAGTACTTATAATTAATATTAGTTTCCCTCAGGGAAATGTTTAGAGAAATAAATATTCTAATGGCGACTTCTCAATATGTTTCAGAAAGCTTGTTATAAGGCCATAAAAATATAAATTTGTTTTAGAAAAATTGTGATGTACATGCTGTAAACACGAGGAATATGGCCGCGGTCCGATCCGGTGGTAGTTTTTAGAATTCTAGAGACGCGTCACAAGAATCTTTTTCTAGATCTACGTGAACAAATATATTTTGAATTGAATTTAAAAATATAGCAGAATTACCACTAAAACATTTGAAACATTATGACAAAAAAAATCTCATAATACTATATTCGCCAGGACAGCTACAATGAAATAATGCTGTTTTCCAAATCGTATTTTTTAAGGCCAAGGTGGGGGCATTTTTTTAGTCGACAATTTTATAGGAAACTTACCTCCTATATGCCGTCTGGCAGGGAGGCAGGCTTTGCTATATATAACATAGGGGTCCCGGGCCGGGTCCCGGACCAAAAAGGGAAAATTGCATAAAACATTTCAAAACGCTTGTAGTGCCGTTAGCTATACACACACACCTCAACCAGAATCATTTAATTTTCTTAGATGACATCGTGAATATGTCTAGATAATAAAAAATATACTGTATGCCAGATCATTAAGACCATTACCTCCTATCGTACGGTAGTATGTATTAGTTTTGCGCTCTCTGGTTTATGTGTTTTAATAGACCGCTTCTTTTTTTCTGTGGTCGATTTTTTTATAACATTGGAAGGCAAACAAGCTGACGGATTTCCTGATGGTAAGAAACTCCCGACGCCTAGAGACACCAAAGGTGGTAATGGTGCGTCGCCAACCAGAGGCCGGGATGTTAGGCCTCAAGCAAAAGTAAGTTAACCGGCTACCTTACGACGTTATGGCGGCAGGAATAGGCAAGGCGGTGGTACCAATCCGGGTGAGTCGCTGCAAAACTCTACCACCTAGTCAGATGTCACGGTGTTAGTGACGGCAAGCCTATGTTCGTCTTTAACGATTCGCCTGGCACAGGAAGGCAGGTGGTCTATTCTACAAAGGAGCCCGGACCAACACGGGGACAAGACTGAGAAATTAACATGTCTGAACTGACTCTATCAAAAGAAGGGTTCTGTTTATTAGCCGTTAGCCATACACACACCTATACCGCAATCATATTACTCGCCTAGATGAAGTCATGTAATAATACATTTAGATAAAAAAAATCATTTTTTACAAATCTCACTATAGTTGACAAGCTTTATGATTCACCATTCTTCTGATACAGATCGTCAGAAGACAGCTACCGGATATCATTTAACCTCTGAAGTAACGAGATAATTTCTTGTCGTTAATCACATAGTATTGACATAAGGATTATATACAATTCAAGTAAATATTACCAGCATTTCTCTCTGTGTGGTCAGAGCCACTAAAAGGATAATTACACTTTAAATGATTATTGAGTTAAAGTTCAATATCTCAATAAGACATAGTATTATAGACTCTGTATTGACTTTTCGGTTTTGTACTTCTATTTTTGATAAAAACTTTTTTGTCTGCTTTACAACATTTAAAAAAAATATCTCGACAAGACTAAATCTTACTACACTCAAACGTCTCTTAGACAAAAATAATAAAAATTATGACTTATTCCAAGCACGGGATAAGTGCTTGAAATTTCGATCTCTAAGGTTGTAATTTACTAGTGTTTGTTTAGGTGCATAATAAAAAATATTGTACTCAATTTACTAGTATTTGCAAAATACTGCAATAAAACTAGTAATAGTTATTCCTACTATAAAATAAAGGGTTGTCATTATAGTGTAAAAGCAATAAATGTCATTGGAGACGAGAAAGGGCTTTATATCTTTGGTAGTGACAGATGCATTATTTTTCCGTCATCTCCAATGCTAAATTATTCACGATTTTGAGAACCGTGAAATGGGATTTAAATTGTATCAAATGTTACCATATGTAATATTATAATTACTTTTGAATGCTCTTAATGCGATGGGATAATAAACAAGCAAAGCCTGCCGTTAACGTGTTCGTGTCCGGTTCGAAACCTAAGGTAGCCGGTAAACTTATTTTTGCTCGAGGCCTAATAATCCGACCTCAGGTTGACAACGCACCATTACCACCTTTGGTGTCTCTAGGCGACGTGAAATTCTTACCATCAGGAAATCCGTCTGCTTGTTTGCTTTTCAATATCATAAAAAAAACATGCAGAATTCCTATTGGTTGGAAATGTCTATCTGTAATATAAAAATCAATGCCACTTTTCGTTGTAATTTTATAACTCAAGAACGGGCTCACCTATCCAGACTAAATGTTTAGGCTTTGTTCGGACTGTTTAGTAGATGGTTTGTGTAAAGTTTCCATAAAATCGGTCAAAGCGGTTCTTTATTTATCATATTTTTGTAACAAATGAATTCAATAAATGGTGGATCATTTTTGAAATGATTATTTTTCAGTGAAATTGAAACTTTTTTCAGATGGGGATTGTGCTGTCATATTGAAACTTTTTACAGTTGATTTTTTTCTTTTGTTGTGTTATGTCATATATGCGGACATATACGTTGATATACGTAGCGAAGCATGTATCCGGCCGCTAGTAGTATATAAACACCGAACTATAGTGATAGTGTTGTCAAAGTTACGACTCTTATAAAAAAGTTAGCTGGCTACCCAAGCTGTAATTCTAATCTACACAAATAAATTTAGTGTAGTATCCGTGTAATGTTAGTTATAAAATAAATAATCAAATAAAAAAATATCCCTGAACAAGTTACACAAATTCAATCTAATCCCAACCCTACAAACCCTGAATTAAACAAATCATATGCTTGTGTTATGGGTGTTAGTTGACACTTCTAATACATATAAATACTTACATAGATATCAGAATATATTTAATAAACACCCAGACCCGGAAATACAGACATCTAAATGTTCATCACACAAAAGCCTGCCCCGTTGGGAATCGAACCCGAGCCTCGCGGTTGGTCGATGAAATTAGGCGTGTACGTTAGTCACTCGACCAACGAGGCGGTCATGTTTTTAGATTCGGTTAAAATCTAAAAATATTTAAGCCAAATCTTGATTAAAATTTCTGGTTTTCACATTGTTTTATACTTCCAAGGTAATAAGATATAAATGTAAATAGTATCGCAATGCAAAGCTTAAAAAGTTATTGGAAAAGACGTACTTAAATAGTTTTACTTTTGCCACTAATTCCATTTAAACTTAATAATTTATTAATGCTATTTAATTTTTGAACGATTCGTACTGTACTATTGTTGAAATAAAGTATTTAAATTATTTACTTGAACGTGAAGGCGTTGGACACTCTGTTCTCAATCTGTGCATAACATGTATTTTAGGCAACATTGTATGTTAGGTACATGTGTTCTATAAAACATTGGAGCACATTATTTCTATTGTCTAATCAGATTATTATTCAAACAAACGACAATAAAAGTTGCTCTCAAATGCCAAACATAATCGATTTGTGCAAAGGTTACGTATGCTCTTGTGTGACGACGGTCTTGTCCAACGAAACTATTACATAACAACATACGTGACGGTAAGGTTAATAAGGTACGAGTAATACGTTGGTAGACTAAGCATCCCACTTCATTCGCATCGCATTCAAATATTGCATCGTTTTTAACGGGGAAATATAACTCGATATCATTAATAACTAGCTGCTCCGGCACACTTCGTTCCACCCGTTAAGTTGGTAGGGGAAAAATCTAAAATGTTGTCCTTGATTCCTAATAGTCGAATAGGATAAAAAGTATTCAATGTACCTCCCCACCAATTTTCCGTTTTTTGGGTTAAAATAGTATAACTAACATGACTTTAATTGATATATATGTGCTACTTATTCCGGCGAATTCTTTCTACCCGTTCAGTTTGTATGGAGAAAATTAAAATGTTGTTTTTCCTAGTTTCCTCGCAGTCGAACGGGATAAAAATTATTCTATGCCTGTCTCCTGTTTCTAAGTTACGTAAATTTTCAGTAAAATTGGTTCAGCCGTTTTTGAGTTATACATAGTGTAACTGACACGACTTTCTCTTATACACGTGTGTAGATTTACAAAATGTGATTTATCCAAAATTTGATTTTAGCATTTAACAGTTTTCAGTGTCGATATTAATACAGTTAATAATAATTTATTAATACCATCCCCATTTGCATTAGTGTATTCAGAAAATAAATATTATCATGCTAATCTCAAAGAAATAAGCGCGTTGATGTCTTTTGTTAGGCGCGTTACATTAAACTTTTAATTTTAACCAGTAGTCCCCTGTTGGTCGAAATTCGACCATTGTAAATTTTAATATCGTTTTGATAAGAACGCCATCTTCATTTCCAAGACCAACTACTTTGTTTCCAAAATTTTTAGTGAGCCATCTGTGATCTTTTATAGTTATCATCAACATATTCGTTTGTGTGTGTCAAATGCATGGTAGTGTAGGTAATGTTTTATTTATTGATTTAATGTACTTTATAAGCAAAATTATTAAAAAGTATTAGCGTTCTGCACTTCTCCTACACATAAACTACAGGTGTGCCAAATTTTATGCACCTGCGTCCGCGCAATTTTCGTAAAAAGGGGTCCAAAGTTGGCATCACGTATTAATATATAGATTCTTTTTTATTGATAATATTTTTCTTTTTTTAAAAAATAAGCGACTGCGATACAATTTACTCTTTATATCTAAGTCTTTGTTTTCAGATTTTATTCAAATCAGGTTTTTTTATTACTTTCTACTACGAACTAAACAATTTATAAATAACGAACGGTACCAGTGACTTCATTGGACACATGTCTAATAGACAGACAATTTTTTGCATTCATACTATCAGAATGTTGGAATTTATTACAAAGTCCAACACCATATAAAGATGGCCTGTAATTTCAGATGTGGCTTCTTTGGTCCTTTGTATTAGATGTTGTATGTATACGAGTATATTACCATTTATATACTCTTTTTACTTATATATATTATTTGCCATTTATACATACTTGTTTATTGCCACTTTTAGTCGAATGCACCAATTTTTTTTAAACATTTTCATTGTATAGAATTCACTCCTCTACAGTTTTGTTAAATTTTAATATAATCTGTATTATTAAACACTTAACTATAAATTACTATTTGGAAAAACATAACAAATTAGTAAGCAGATCAGTATTTGTACTAATATTATGAATTAGAAATCTGTCTGTCAGTACATCCACAACTAACCAATAGCTCAAAAGTCTAATGACTAAAACTAAAGCTAATTTGGGGGGCAAAAGCGCTTTAAAAAGCAGGGGTAGTCGTGATTAGCAACTTGAGAGTATCATATTGTATGTGATCTGAAAACGTGCAGCCACACAGTGACTTTTTTTAATCATGTCTATAATATACGCATCAATGTATACGTTTTCCTACAATGAAGAACTGAGAACAGTCACTTTTGCAGCTGGTTGCGAAAGGCCGGTCAGCTCACGATGCGAGTCGTTGTTTTTTGACGACGATATACGCGGAATAGATATGAGATACTAACCTAAGAGTATATAATCGCATAGAGTTCTGTTAATCTAGTTTAGTAATATATGAGCAAAACGCTAAATTTTATTACAATTTTAACGTGTAATTTGTTTTATTGATAAAATCTGATTTTTATTACCTACTAGCTGAAACAGCGAAAATTTTATTTTTCGAGAAGCTACTGAGATTTGGTAAAGTCTTCTGTCGTATACCTTCAATCTCTTTTTGTATTAGGTTGTAATAATATAAGCGCAGTGATACTGCAAAAACCGACATTGATTTTATTAGTATATCCACTAAATAAACAAAAAAATAAGTATTTTGCTCGATATCCTTGGGATCGCATTAGCATATCCAAACTTGGTGGAAAAAACCCACCTCGAAAGTACGCTCTTTTAAATAAAAAAAAAGTTCACAAAGGACTGAACCCTGCTTAAAAGTTTATTAAACTTTAATGCGCAGAAGCTTTTCCAACGTTTTGAGAATAAGTACACTCTTTTTTTAATAGACTGGAAAATGTCATTTACGACGCAACATAGTCGTGAATTCACCTGCGTTGAATCAAGCCACAACATTTTATTCAACTAAAATAATATGTCCATTGTTACTTTATCAATTTTAAAAATACATTCTATAGGTTTTGTGTTAGACTTCTATCCTTTAAATTGAAATTAATCTGATTCTATCATACTTGATACTACTGTTTGTCAATGATGCCCACGCAAATTTAGAGATAGAGAAAAGAGAAAAGCTACAAAATTTAAAAAATGTTCTCGCTTGTTAAGCTAGTAACAAGTGATGATTCTTTATAACTACAGTAGATCTCGGGAAATACACGCGCTCTGTATTAAGCAACTCTATGTTAGACCACGTAAATTAAAGCCACGCACGTTTTTTAAAACAGATTTATTAATAGGTACAAAACTCTTGAAAACAGGAACTATGTAATTTTTGTAAGGTGTAATCATTGTTAAGTAATTACATATTTTTAAAATTGATTTTTACTTTTTTATTACTGATTATTATTTATTATTATATAAAGTACAACTGCCAAAACGTGCTAGGGTGATAATAATGTCTTTTTTATGAAATTGGAAGAAAAAAATACACCAGATATTATAAGTGCTAATGGCGCGTTGCCGACCTGAGGCTGTTATAATGTGAATAACTTCATTACGTATACAAACAAAATCTTTGTGCTTGTAAGTTGTAACCATGAATAGGTAAGCAGAAGTAGAACCAAGAAACCCATGAATAGGTAGATAGCTAATAATGTAATAGTACAGTTAGTCCCACAATGTGATAGGCAACAAACCTATCACTAACTGTCACAGATTTAATAACGGGTTACGTTATTTTATTAGAACTCTAACTGCTTCGACGAATTTCGTTCCATTCGTTCAGTTTGTATGGGAAAAAGTAAAATGTTTTTTTCCTAGTTTCCTCGAAATCAAACGGGATCATAAGTATCCTATGTCCGTCTGCTAGTTCTAAGCTGCCTCCCCATCAGTTTTCAGTAAAGTCTCTTTAGCCGTACTTGAGTTATAAACAGTGTAACTTACACGTTTTTCTTTTAGTTGTATTATAGATAGAAAAATACTGTTTGAATTGATTTGGAATCGAACCTGGGAACCTCGCGTTGTCAACATCAACCAGACTATTAGCCACAGAGGTGATTTTACAAAGTGTCAAAAGCAATTTTACAGTTTAATTATGTTCTATCCTATCTACCGCGCTCTTATATTATTATGCAAGTGTGAATATCGAATAGGCCAATTATAGTCATATATCATTATTGCTATTTCAGCATAATTAAATTTTTGAGTGACAGACAAACAAAACGGTAGAAATGTCAATTGGGACTAGTTAGAACTGGTCCACGGCCCTGACATTAGCTGATGTTGGTTCCGCAAGCAAATATGTACTGTTTTAATGAGTACTTGTATGGGCCCGAGACCATGTGGGATATATTAATTCACTGTTCAGCAACTCATAGTTGTAGGGTTACTCTTGAATATCAATTTTTTTTATGTTATAGGAAGGCAAACAAGCAGACGGATTTTCTATTGGTAAGAAATTCACGCCGCCTAGAGACACCAAAGGTGGTAATGGTGCGTTGCCAAGCTGAGGTCGGGATGTTAGGCCTCGAGCAAAAGTTAGTTTACCGGCTACCTTACCCTCCGAACCGGAACACGTCATGACGTTATGGCGGCAGGAATAGGTATGGCGGTGGTACCAAACCGGGCGAGTCGCTGCGAAACTCTACCACCTAGAAATACATATAATAGAAATGTACAAGACTGTATTCTGTTCATTGAAAAATAATAATAATTTGTATAGAAAAAGATAAGTATTGTTTTTCCCATTTTTCTTGCAATTTTCCCGGGTTTTCTTATTATAAGAACATTCTCTTGACAACAACCCCGGACGTGTGTGACGGAAGCCTATGCTCGCCTTTTACGAGCTGCCTGGCAAGGAAGGCAGATGGTCTGTTCTTCAAAGGAGCCAGGACCAACACGGGGACGATTTCATGCAAATTGGAAATTTGAATCGGGTTTGTCATTTTAGGTACTTTTGAACACAGTGATAGCGGGTGGTTAACGTTAAGTTACAACAAAATTCGATGAATCGGATAAAATAATCTCTTGTTTATTATTAATTAAACTTTAATAATTTACTAGTATTGTGTTCAAGAGTACCTAAAGTGACGGATCCGATTCCAATTTCTAATATTGTATTAATCGAGATTCAAGAGTAACCCTACTGGTCCATTTAACTAAACTACCTGTAGCGTTACTCTTTAAACTCGATTCATGCAACATTGGAATCGAGTAAGTCAGTTTTGGTACTCTTGAACACAATACTGGCGAATCGTTAACATTTAGGTAATAGTAAACAATAAATTATTTTATCGGATTTGTTGAATTTATTTGTAAGTAAATGTTAATAATCCGCTAGTATTGTGTTCAAGAGTAGTTAAAATGACGTACCTATACGATTTTATATCCAATTCGCGCGATATCGCGATTCAAGAGTACCTAACCCTACTGTTCAGTTTAAATGCAACTATATTTAATAATGCTTTAGACACTACTTGTATACATAAAAAACGGCATTCATGGTCAAATTTCTTCGAAACGGCTTGGTCTACTTTTTAAGTTATATGTTCGACTCCTATATATTTTTTTTAAATATGTTAATCGATTTGTATACCAATTTTTTTAAATTTCGTCATTTGTGAAATGTTTTTTTTATTTAAAAGAGCGTAGGTACTGCCAAGGTCACAACCAAATCTAGGTGTCATAAAGAAAATCCAGAGAAATTGAGGAAAATACTAAATTTTTATGAACTTAGTTGACATGATAATGAAATCGAAGTTGGTTTTTCGCAGTTCCATCACTCCTAAATTATGTTAAATTTTAAATATATATTTAGTAGGTATTGGATAAGTCGTAAATCATAATTTCACACCGTCAGAATATAGGCCATACTGAAAGTTTTTGAATTCTGATAAATAGATGTTTAAGATTATTTTTTTACACAGGGTTACTAAGTACGTTAGTTACGTATAATATTTCTAGGATGGCTTTAGTACATCAAAGGCAACAACTTTTGTTCTACAACTTTTAGATTGTGCGGGATTGTGACACCTGGAATTCGATACTGTCTATCTACTGCCTATTTGGTGTGAAGATATGTTTGTATTTATTTATAAACATAGATTTTTTCTAGCTATTACTGATAGAGCTTGCATCAAAAATGCAAACTCTACATTATAAACTCGACCCACAAAGCTGTCAAACTTAAATGCAGACTAAAGGCAAATAACAATGTGTATACTTTCCAAAAAACTGACATGTTCACGGCCTCGACGTCATGTCTGTAGAAGTATATCTTCATTGTTTTCGCTGCGCTCGCGCATCACATAAATCTACGCGTTAAAGTTCATACCAATTAAACCTTTTACGTTAAAAAAATCATTAGGTCACTTGGTATCGAAATATTTATTTTCTATAGTCTGGTTTCCGAGCTTATGGAAGACTTAGTTATCATTAAATAAATTTAAAATTGTGTCAAATTCAAGTTCTCCAATAAGGATTAATTTAATAGTCTAAGATCCGAAGTTAGGTCGACCTACACCGAGCTGATAATAGGATGACACCGGTCTTATAGCAAATTCAGTATATCAGAAAAAATATAATAAAAATGGGTTGCCTAAAAAAATCCATAACCGAATATTTTTAATTATTTAATTTTTTTCAGGCAACCCTATATTATATCAATTCAAATTGTTATAAAAATTGTAATGAAACTGCACATATGTTGATATATTTTTTTCTACTATCCGATCGCGTGAAAGTAACTAGCATCAACAATTATCCGTTTATACCTGGCAATCCAGATAAACAACAGGCAACCCAACTTCTGCAACTTCGTCTTATTGCTACTTTAAATCGGGATAATATCTTATCATAGCACAAATTAATGAATAAAAACATTTTAAAAATAAAAAAATGTCCAGGATTTTTTCAGGCAACCCATTTTTTATATATTTTCTAGGAAACAAGAAGTAGGAAAACAAGAATACGCAGGATTAAATATTGAATTCGCAAGATTAAGTGTCAGTCCAGGTCATAGAAATAGGAATATTATGTAAAAAAGTGCAACAATGTTCCATAGCAAATTTAGCTGTAAAAATACTTTTGGAATCGACATATAACTTAACAACATCTCTTTGTCTCTTTTTAACAAATGTTAATATTATGTACGCCGAAAGCGATAACGACATTTTTGTCTATGCTCATTTTGGCGTGGATTTAAAGTGACATCATGACAGTTCTCATGCTTGCCAAGAACGCCATATTTAGTGATCCATTTTATAGTGATGTACTATTACAACTATCGATATTTTGTGTTATGTTCGCAGAAAATAATATTTGGACAAGAAATGAATGTTATACCATTGCCATTGAAAATATCAATCACTGTCTAGTGTAATAAGAATTCTTTTAATTAAATAAATAAATAAATAATTACCCTTGGACAATTCACACAAATTGAATCTAACCCCAAAGTAAGCAAATTATATGCTTGTGATATGGGTGTTAGTCAACGATACTATTACATATAAATACTTAAATATATACCATGATAAATTTAATAAACACCCAGACCCGGAAATGCAGATATCTAAATGTTCATCACACAAATGCCTGCCCCCGTCGGAAATCGAACCCGAGCCTCGCGGTTGGGCGATGTAGTTAGGCGAGTACGCTAGCCACTCGACCAACGACAATTGCTCCCTTTAAGGTAAAGAAAGTGGTTTGAATGTAATCTGATCAATTTTTCTTTTGAAATGATAATGGATCCTAGGGAAAGGGAACCCTAACAGGGTTAGGGTTCGGAGGGTGAGGTTACTTTGGGCTTAAAATCCCAGCGACGGGACAGCAACGCGCCTACAGCATCTTTGATACCCACAGGTAACGTTTGTCTCTTAATATCTAGAAAGGTGTGCTCATTCGTTGTTTTGTCTTATTCTATCAAATTTAAATGAGACCACCTAGACAGCAACATCCAAAAAATATGAGCAAAACTTATTCATCCAGTAAAAATACCTATATGCTTTTTTTATAGCCCGGTAAAGTTGTAAAAACCTCGCGGTTAGCAACATATTAGCCATTTCAAAAAATACCTACATGTAAATAGTCGGATTGAGACGATATTCCGTATTTGGAAGTCCATTGAAAAGGTTTTCACATGGAAATGGCAATATTTCACATATGTACAAACTGGAGGCGAGCAATTTTACAATTACAATTAACTTTTATTTGCTACAATCTCAAGAATTTATGTAACGATCTCAAAATGCCTTCTACTTAATAAGGTATTCATGGTTTACATATTTGATAAGATACATATAAAACAATAAAAATCTTAAATCACTTAAGACCTCTTAATGTCACAAGATAAAGAGTAATTTACAAAATTATGAGTTGCTTGGGGGGCCTCGCTCTTTAATTGAGGAGACTTGGGAAATAAAATAAATATCTCTGGACAAATAAATCCGAATTAATCTGACTGAAACAATCTTAAACGCAAAGTACGAAAATAATATGCTGGTGATAGAGGTGCTAGTCAAAATTACTAATATACTTGGTGACTATTTCATGTATTTGTAAAGTTAATTTACAAGAACAATTTCTACAATATTTTTATAGTATAGTGTTGTGCAGAAACCCGGGCAGGAATCCACTGCCTCGCCTGTTCCTGCCGCCATAATGACTGTTTTGTTCTGGTCCGGAGGGTATATAGGGTGTATAGGGGATAGGGTAATCGGACTTGTTCATTAGGACTTAATATTCCAGACATAGGACAGCAACAAACCTGTAACATCTATGTCTCCTATAGGCCACTCTCTCTTTCCACTAAAAGAGCCTGATGCTAGTTTACTGAACTTTTACACAGAATAAAGTTTCATTTATCTTGCAATGTACGAATATGTTCCTTGTCGTGATAGAGTATTGAAAGTCGAATTTGATCAACTTTTTGATTACCGATTGAGCTGAAATTTTACACGTATGTCTAAATTAGATAACAACGCAAAACTATGGCGCTGATCTGATGATGGAAATGGATGGTGGATACTTCCTGTATAAAGTTTAGATTTTGACCTTATTTTTGATTTTAGCCTATTTGTTACGTCCTAATAAGTTTATACAAATCAAGGATTGTCATAAAAACATGATTTTTGTTAAAATTTATAACATTTCTATTTGGTCTTCCTAATATTATAAACGTAAATAATAAATAATATTTAATTGACAAATTTTGATACAGACGACAAAGGCAGACTGACGAAATTGAATTTTTGCAGTTTTCTGAATTATAATTATTATTTAGTTTGCTCTATTTTTTTTCTGCACAGAAGCGAAACCTCTTTTTTGTTCACAAGTGAAGTAGTACGCAATAGTAGTCAATTCGCTATAAAAGTAACACAAAAACCCATTAACCCATATCAAGCTTAGAGATGGTAGTTTATAGAGACAGCACGTTTGTAAAATAATTTATTAGATTCCCTCACGGTAATAAACTGTAAAATATGATTTATGAAGGAGTAGCAAAATTAAAATGTTAACAACTAAAAAACAAGTTTATTAAGAACTATAAACCTAATTATTCGTATGTTCTTTAAGTTGTGTTTAATATCTCTGATTTGGGGTAAAATTGAAATTCAACCGCAGTAAATCTGCAAAAAAAATCGACTTCAATTAAAATTATGTATTCTTCAATAAATGAAGTATTTTCGTAGATATTCTTGGGATTCCATCGTTTAGATTTGGTGGCAAAGGGATCGCCTCGAAAATATGCTCTTTAAAAAAAAGATTTAAATCGTTTCAGAAATTACCGAGAAACCGATTAACATGAATAAAAATCAAGTAAAAGAGTCGAATGATTTTTTCCAAGATGGTTAAAAAAGGGATTTCCTGTTTGCCGTTTATTGATAAGGAATGGACGAAAATCGAATGACCCACAAACGTTTGGGTTTTTCGTAATTATGTTCTAGTTTGTTTTTTTGTTTGTCGTCGAGGCCCCGGATTTTATGTATTTTTTACAAGTATTCCCCTTGTTGACAACATACCTCGACGACCTGGTGACGTATTAGGCGAGCATGGGTTTAAATGGGTCATCACTAACTTGGTCACTGGTGGTAGAGCGCTGTACAGCAACATGCCCAGGTAGGGATCCATCGACTTATCTATTTCTGCCGCCATAACGGAAATGTCTGGAGGGTAGGGTAGCCGTTTGACTTGCACAATAGGGCTAACAACACGGCCAAAGGACAGTGTAGGACCTATAACATCTGAGGTGGCAAAAGGTCATTATCCTCTTTTACGATCAAGAGAGCTGGGAGTTTTTTCGGGAGTCATCAATAAAAATATGTTTTTCTCGCCCGTATTCCAACAATAGCAATAGTAGCCTTTAACAGCATTATAATTAGGCAGAGGTACAACCAGTGTCACCTTTTATTATTATTAAGACTGTGCCCGTGGTAAGCCGAAGGTACTTAATCCAACAATGTGATAGGTGGCAAACCTATCTCTAACCAAGCACTTATCTAATCCGTCCAAAATTTAATAAGTACTAAACAAGACACGGAAATTGAACTGGGACCCTTGTAGTCATTGCCAACACCAGACCATTAGACCAAAGATCTTATTTTTTCGTCTGCTAATTCTAGCGTGTTCATTTATTTATTATAGTATTTATAAATTATGCTCAAATACAAAATATCCCATATCACATTGTATGACTAATTACATGTCCGTATCGTACGTTGGTACCTTTTGAGGATACGGACGTGACGATATTTATTCATGATTTTAGCAATTAATATATTACGATTGCACACCTTAACGCTTGGCAATTGACTTTACCCGCCAAACTTTCCTTTCTTTGCTATATCCCTGTTACTTATCTTCTATGAGTGTTATATCCCTGTTTCTAATTTCTGTAGTAAATATTGTTTTTAAAAACTTTTCCTATACACATTTAGTTTTATTACTGTTTTGATACATGTATATAAATATTGATATTATAAAATTATATTATTATTAAACCTTCTAACGGCATCAAATATACTTTACGACATGTTTTGAAAAACCGTTTCGTAAAAGTGCGATCACAAGCAAAAGACCCGGGAATTTTATTTTCAAGACTAGCTTAGACCCGGCAAACTTCGTACCGCTTTAATATGGTGGAATATCGATGACAGTACTACCTACATGGTATGTTTTGTAATTCAAAGCTCTCAGGAACTCATTGAAATATATACAAACAAATTAACTAAATCGATCTAACCGTTTAGGAGAGGTTAGATGACCAAACACTCATTCAGAAGAAAGACGATATAAAAAACTGACTGTTGATAAAAATCTCATTTCATTAAATCACGTGAGTTTTCGCTGTCTCTGGGTTACATGTATTAAATATTTTTCAAAAAACTTAATTAAATATATTTAGAATCGTAATGAGTGTATAGTTTATTAATTTTTTTTTTTTTTTATAGAAGAGGAGGCAAACGAGCAGGTGGGTCACCTGATGGAAAGTGATCACCTCCGCCCACTAACATCCGCAACACCAGGAGTATCACAGAT
>NJDD01002932.1:121743-160107 GCA_002245505.1 Calephelis nemesis
AGCCAATGCTTCTCCCTTGCTTTCGACTGCTTGCGCCCATCGGTGTGTTAAGTAAACCAAAAGATCACCAGCTGAACGACCACGACGGAAACCGTACTGACGGTCAGCTGGTGCTCCTCTAGGTACCTTAAGAGCTGGCAGTTTGTTATGGATTCCATAACTTTGGAAAACAAGGAAGTAATAGCTATAGGTCGGTAATTTGACGGATCCGAACGGTTACCTTTTTTAGGGATCGGGTGTAATACCATAATACCATATCTTTATGACTTCTGATTTGTAAATTCTCGAATAGTTTTAACACTTATGTCTTAGTCTCTTTGCTTCTTTACTTGTGCAGGTGACGTGTGTTTAGTGTGGCATCACAACTTTTCAACTGATAAACCGATTTCGATGCGGTTTTTATTGCTCGAAAGCTAACGTAATCGAGATGGTTCTTACCTGCATTACTTATTATTATAATAATATAAACGATAATATAACCCTGCAATGGTTTAATCATTCATCAGATCTTGACAAAAATAAATATAGAAGCGCATAGATACCAACAGGTTTCACATAAAAAAATTATCAAAATAAAAAGTAAAAGATACGGTCAGATTGAGAACCTCCTTCAATTTTAAAAGCGGTAATAAACTTTAGCTAAAATTGTCATGTATCCAGTTACAAAATTCTATAGAAACGCAATATCTTTTGTAATTTTTCTCCTTTTGTAATTTCCTCATTGGCATAACTAAAAATAAATAAATAAATATCCCTGGACAAACCACACAAATTGAACCTAACCCCAAAGTAAGCAAATTATATGCTTGTGTTATGGGTGTTAGTCAACAAATTCTCACGCTATACTTATTAATTAAAAGTATTTGTATAGATACATATTTATGTTTTTTACTTTAAAAAAACATGGGATTATAGATGCACTCTACCATTTTCAAACCCCCGTCTGAAAAAGATGGGATTTCATAAGTTTCACGTGTCACTCTCTCTGTGTGTATGGTGTGGCATCATAACTTTTAACGGATAGACTGATTTCGATGCATTTTTTTGTTTGAAAGCTGACGTGATGGAGATGGTTCTTAGCTACATTACATTGATTAAGAAGAAATTGTCAGAGTTACTGAACATTTCTCAATTTAGCGTTAGTTTAAGTTTATGCTGTGAAATCTGAGTAATTTGGTAGAGGTGAAATTTGAAACGGGCAATTTATGATATTTTATTAAATTAATTATTAAGTGACTACACTTACAAGTTACCTGTCATAACGACAGGTGGTCTTATGCCCGATTTCACCAAGAGCCCCTATATTTAGGGGACCTTTTAACGTGTTTTAGGGGACGGTTTTGTATTGAAACAGTCCCGTAAGTAACGTTAAAAGGTCCCCTAAAGTATAGGGGCTCTTGGTGAAATCGGGCATAAGTCTCCTAAAGACCGGTACTTTTTCATTTCCGAAAATCAATTCCTCAATATATTTTGTACGTACAGCCTCGATTGAGGTAAATCATGATATAAATTAAACAGTTGATTTTGTATTGAAATGCAGTCCATTATAATGACTACCTTTCAAGGCTTAAACATATATCAGGAATAAAATGAAAATTACCGAAGAATAAACGCTTTTTAGTGAAAAACACAAAAGGCACGCGTCCGACATTTTTACGTTAAGTAAAGGTCGACGCACATGATGATACGCGACCATCTTTTTCAACATCAAGTAGTTAGCGTATTTTAGACAATTAATAAATCAATTAAATAGACAATTATTTTGGAAATTTGACTACGCATGTATATCATAAATACGCCCTACTTTTGTTAATGAAGTTCTAGGGTTGCCTAAAAAGTTCTGTTTGGAAAAAAAGAGAAAAACCACTAAAAAGCTCTCTAACAAGCTGACGAAAGAATCAACTAAATCATAAACGGGGCGTTTTAAATTTAAACAAACTTTTTAAATTTTACAAACTTTCCAAATTAAAGATCAAACTTAGATACGAGTTGATTCCGTAATTCTTAAATATTTACCAAGATACCTACTAAATAGCGCTGCTTTCCTTATGAGTGTTTATACTTTTGCACTATAACTTTACGTAGCATTTGTACCGTACAAATGTAACACCGATGTGTAAAAGGTACAGATCCAGCTTTTCAGTCAACGGTCATTTGTATCTAGTCTTTGACTCATGGATCACATGATCACATTTAATAAGGTATCTTTTTATTTTTACCATTATTGACTTAAAATACTGGGTTACTATTATGTGTGAGGACCCTTAAAGCCAATATTTCTTTCGAATTGAATCTTACAATGGTTATAATAAGATTTACTTTATAATTAACACAAATCTGTATGTGTGCACTTTTTCCTATGAACTTTGTACTTGAAGAAATAAAGGATATATTGAACTACAATTCCATAAATCTCATTGGTATCAGGTTCCGAATCCTACATTAAAGTGGGTATAATAAACATGGTTCGTTATTTAACGGATATTAAACGTCGTCAACCGCAAAATTATAGGGTTGTGCGTTTACGAGTAAATACGATTGTAATAACCCATCTTCAAGATGACAGGCTAAGTAGTCTTTGCTTACATCTTTTGCTACTGGTAAAAATTCTTTTGATTTAATTTTTTTTTTATTTTAGGGAGCGAACATCCGCCAAATCTGTATTTTATAATGTAATCCCATAAAATTCAAGGAAAATAACTAATTTTATGTAAGATGCTTTACTTATTGAAATCGAAGTTGATTTTTGCAGTTTTACAAGCGCTTAAACTTTTAGACGGTTTTACATTCATATTTTTTTTTATGATGTTGGAAGACAAACAAGCAGACGGATTCCCTGACGGAAAGAAATTCACGCCGCCTAGAGACACCAAAGGTGGAAATGGTGCGTTGTCAACCTAAGGCCGGGATGTTAGGCCTCGAGCAAAAGTAAGTTTACCGGCTACCTTACCCTCCAAACCGAAACACGTTATGACCCTATAGCGGCAGGAATAAGTAAGGCGGTGGTACCAATCCGGGTGAGTCGTTGCGAAACTCTACTACCTAGTCATAAGTCACGGTGTTAGTGACGGTAAGCCTGTGCTCGCCTTTTACAAGCTGCCTGGCAGGAAGGCAGAATGGTCTATTCTGCAAAGGAGCCCGGACCAACACGGGGGATGTCTTACCTAAACTAGGTACTTGATTACTTGGGCTTCATGTCACACTGTTCACAAAAGAGCGAAAAGGTATGCCTTAAGTTAGGTCTATAGGTAGTACTAAACTAAATGTACGTACTCATTTTTTTATGTTATTGGAAGGCAAACAAGCAGACGGATTTCTTGATGTTAAGAAATTCACGCCGCGTAGTGACACTAAAGGTGGTAATGGTTCGTTGCCAATCTGAGGCCGGGATGTAAGGCTTCGAGCATTAGTAAGTTTACCGGCTACCTTACCCAACGAACCGGAACACATCAACGGCAAGCATTGGACGTTATGGGGGCAGGAATAGGCAAGGCTGTGGTACCAATCCGGGTGGATCGCTGCGAAACTCTACCACCTAGTAAGATGTCACGATGCTAGTGACGATAAAGCTCGCCTTTTACGCGCTGCCTAGCAGGAAGGCAGGTGGTCTATTCTGCAAAGGAGCCCGGACCAACACGGGGGAATGCAAGACAATAAATGCAGACTTAGTAACTTAAATAGGTGTTCATCAAACAATACTCATCTTTCAAACCGAATAACATATTCGAGGAAGGTGATTCACTTCCAGTCACGAACTGGCGCGTCATCTTGTGCAGTGAAGGTCTGATTATGTAGAATAGAATTAGTGTAAAGGTCAAGGTTAGAATTTTCAAAGAGCATCGTAGGTAGATTTTATTTTATGAAATTCTTTATTGTACCCAAAAAGTCCCAACAACTATAAGTATATCTAAAATTATACAAAAGGCGAGCTTATTTCTATACTTTTAGGAGATTTTAGAGAATGTTAAATATAGACTATGTACTTATTATATTTTTACTTTATCTTATTTTTAACTTTCATTCTTTAAAATTTTTGTTGTAATGTAAAAGCTGCATTCCTGCTCTATTTTGCAATAATTGTAAATTGGATTTAGATTATGTACCGATAGCTTGTTCGTAGCTGTGACGATCTGTAGGATTACTCTTGAATCTCGACATCATGCGGATTGGAAATTGGAATCGTATGTGCCATTTTAGGTACTTTTGAACACAGTACTAGCGGACTATTCACAAATGAATTTAACTAATCTGATAAAATGATTTATTGTTTACTATTAACTAAATGTGCCAGTATTGTCACAGTATGTTGCCAGTATTGTGTTCAAGAGTACCTAAAATGACATACTCGATTCCAATTTCCAATATTGCATGAATCGAGATTCAAGAGTAAACCTACAACGCTACTAGAGTAATTACTCCAGTAGAGCAGACCGTCACAGTGAAGTCGTAGGGAATTCACTAGTGCAAGCAATCAGACTAGGTGGTAGAGTATTTTCCCTGGTAAATTTTCATAGGTGCTCTAATATCGTTACCATAAGTTCTCACCAGTAACATCTATGGTATCTGTAGACAACGATGGTCTCTCTCCACAAGGACAGCTGGTTGCTTGTCCACTATATTATACTTAACAGTAGCTGTTGCCTGCGCGTCAACTTCAACCGCGTTTTCACAGGAACCCGTTGTACGATATGGGTTAAAAGTAGCAGTCCGTTCAGCCAATCAAGTGTGAAAGAATAACAAACATCCAGACTTTCATACTCATAAACATAAGCATTTAGTCGCCTCTGTGGTCTATCGGTTCAGTTGTTGGGCTTGACTGCGTGAGGTCGCAGGTTCGAATCCCGGGTCGAGCAACAAAAAGAAATTGGGGTTTTCCAATTTTTCTAATGAAAAGTGTTGCTCGGGATTGGTATGTGCCCGGTTGGCGATAGGCTTGCCACCTATCACATTGTGGGACTTAGTGCCTTCTGCTAGTCGTGGGTGCCCTGGTTGTGCCTCTGCCTCTGTGAAAATACTTTTCTTTTATTTATAATTTTAGTAGGATGAAACAATCTGTACTGTTTTCCTGGAAAGGCGTGAATGTAGACCAAAAGTCGACTGCGTTCCACTTTTGACTGGTTTCCGTTCAAGAAAGTATCCCACAAAATTAACTAATAAAAAGCAGAATTTGCCATTATTCGCGGTCGCTAGACAGATATTGTTTATATATGCTAATGGCAATATTCGGAGGTTTCGCCTAAATTACAATACTTTTTGGTCGTGTCAATGACACGTGATGCTTTGTGTCCATTCCAATAACCTGACTTGTGGTTCTTTTTATAAGACACAAATGGGACATGGCTTAAATTTATGCTAAGGAGCTTATCCATCTGCGGTCGGTTTGATTATTTTAATATTTATGCATATATTTATTTTTCCCCCGTGTTGGTCCGGGCTCCTTTGTAGAATAGACCATCTGCCTTCCCGTAGCAAGTTCAAGCAGGCGAGGCAGCTCGTAAAAGGCGAGCATAGGATCACCGTAACTAACACCGTGACATTTGACTAGGTGGCAGAGTTTTGCAGCGACTCGCCCAGATTGGTAGCACGGCTTTACCTATTCCTGCCGCCATAAAGTCAGTGCTTGGGCTTGACGTGTTCCAGTTTGAAGGATAAGGTTGTAAGTAAAATTATTTTTGCTCGAGGCCTAATGTGCCGGCCTCAGATTGGAAATGCACCATTACCACATTTGGTGTCTTTATGCTACGTAAATTTCTTGCAATCAGGAAATCCGTCTGCTTCTTTGCCTACCAATCTTTCTTTGTCCAAAATCTGCCAGGGTACCTAAAAACATCTAATTATATTCGCAGTATACAGGTATCTGATTTGTCAATCTTTCATCGGCCATTTTTTTCACAGAGACAGTCTTTTATCAATTTTTATTCCAACACTTTCTTTGAACACCGGAAGCTGAAATTTGATACGTACTACACAAACTACAAAAGAATCTAAAACTTTAAGTAATATACGAGACAAACGGAAATTTCAATGCTAATATAAAAATAATAGACTTCTTATTGCACATTAAAATACATATTTCAGGTTTTTAAAAACTTGTCGGTATTGTCTTAAGCAACATTAAATTAAATAAAGTTTTACTTATGTAAAATGTTGTTAAGACGAAGAAGAAGACAAGACCATATACCAGTGAGAGTGCCTCTCACTGTCAAAAAGGTTTTAGATCTCTTTAAGAAGCTAAGTTTTAACCCTCATAGTGAGTTTTGGCAGTATCGTTATAAAAGATGCTCGCAATATTTTTCGTAATTTTTAAATTTGGTGTACATATAGAGTAAAATTATTCAATTTTGGAAGTATTTTGTGAAGTTTTGTCAGTTAAAGTGCACAAGTGGAGTTGAAGACGTGTATCGTGTATTTTCTCGTTACCGCCAAACCTCTTAACCGCTTTACCCAAGAGTCTAGATCCTGTCAAGAGTTAGTATGACGACATATGAGTTATGACTAATTATAAATAATTTAAGCCCGATTATGCGAAATCGGAACCTTGATGCAAACTTAAATATTTTTTATAGCAGACAAATAATGCCTATGCCAAAAACTAAAAAAAAAACTTTTCAAACTCTAACTTATATATGTGCTTCAGTCACGCCATTGGCTGAGATTTGCTGACGCGATTCGACGGAGTCTTCTTGAGTGAAAAATTGTTCTTGTGTGATAAAATGGCCAAATTTACATAGAAATAACCCTGTACTTATTATGCGGCATATTTTTCAAAAATGCAAACATCTTCAACAAAACATGTCTAATATCCATTCGTGAAGTCAACGACCGAGACACAAATCGAACGATCAAAAACACAATATTTACATATTCAAGAAAACAGACGGTGTTTGTTTACATCTCGAAACATTAGGATAATGTGCTAAGCTAATTAAGTGGATTTATCGATCTTAAAGTGTTTCTAAAGCCCTTGTGACATCCTCTGACAGATACATTAGTTTATCGCTATAAATTCAGCTACTTAATGTGCAATGTTAAAAGTATCCTTAATAACATTTCAAAATTAGATATTAGATAAAGATATGTTTCATTTGATGACCTTGACCTCATAATGCCGAAAAAAAGATCTTATGAAAGGTCTTTTAAGGTCAGGTTTAACGTGGTGAAATTAGCTTTCAGAGCTAATCTCATGTTGGAGGATGCATTGTTGCAAAAAGTAGAAAAATCTGTACGTTTATAACAAAGCTGTAGAAGGAATTCTGTATGCTAGTGATATAAAAAAATAAGCGCATGTAATAGACAAAAACAATCGTCTGTCTGCCTGTCGGTATCGGGATCGCAATTCACAAAGAAATTACTGAACTGATCGTAACGAAATTTAGCTCGAAGGTATTCTATGTTTTGGGGAAGGTCATGGGCTTCTTTTTTATCCCAATACATTATTAACAGTTTTTTTATGCGCACCGATTCTCTTATCATAGATAACGGTAGCCTATATATACACCATAGATGTTGTAAGTGCGTCGCTATCATGGGCCAAGGTGTAAGGCGCAAGCCTAATGGCTACCGTACCTTCCGAATCAGAACATGACACTATCATTGCGGGTGCAGGAATTGGTCTTATTTCCCAACCTGGACGACTTAAAGCACACACTCTACCACAAATAGTTTTGTTGGTAATGGTAGGATACCTGTGTTGATAACCTTTGCTCGTGTCATACAAGCTGCCCAGCGGAAAGGCAGATGGTATATAATATACAGGAGACCTGGACCAACTCGAGGCAGGTAGATAAGAAAATCACATAAATTAGCAGCATGGCTGCTGCCCACGCAAATTACAAAACTATCGCTACTTATTGCCTTTAATGAAGATATACTACTCTACTTATGTTTTACTACAGATGCACTTTCTCTCCACAGATTATGATGTCTTTGAAAATTCTTCAGATTTAGACGCTGGTCCTAGAAAGGAATAATTTAAGCGCAATGACACTAAAAAATCGACTTCGATTTCAAGAATGACGTCGTCTAAATAGACATATAATATTAAATTTTTTTTTTGAACTTCAATGGGATCTCATAACCTGATTAAGACATAACGACGACGGAACCATCTCGAAATTAAACTCTTTGAAAAAATTCAGTTCAAAAATTACAGATTAACATACATAAAAATATATCTAGAACTAGAACATATAACCTTCTTCTTTACCGAAATCGGTTAAAAAGAGTAACCATGATTGACAAAATATAAGGATTTGTCTAACATGAAGTTGTTAGTTTAAAGCTTTTAATTGTAAAATAAAAAAGAGACCAAGTTTCTATGCAATGAGAAGATACTGCGTTAACTTGAAATATAAGCCTTGTTTTATCCAAATCGGTTGATTATGAACGTTGATTAAATAACGCGTCGTTGTTAAGGCGAAGTTGCAAGGATGATTATTATTAATAAGTGAATGTAAACTATCCTACCATCTACAGGTGAATATCAATCAAGTGATTATTATTAATATTACAATGGTTAACTCAAACAACTGCTTTATTATTGTCAACAGGCCTTATGAAGTCTCCATTTCTGTAAAATTAAGTTACCATTTCCCTTAATAAGACCATTGGCTACATTAATTGGTGGTTTGTAAAAAACAATTGAATCGTGGTCAATTTGCAAACAATTTAAAGAAGGAAGTAGACAAAGGTTTAATAAGATCGCGTGTTTATTGCGTTTTTAATTAGCGTCCCAGCGGGCGGGACTATGAAAAATGTCGTCAATATTATAAAGTTAATAAAATTGGGTTATTATTATGGAAAGGTAACATGTTTTTGTTGTATATAATAAAACCAAGTAGCCGATTCACGTTGGTCTCTTCGCGCTTAACTCAAAAACTACTGAATTGATTTTCATCCGGTTTTTAACAATAGACTGGTTTCCGAAGAAGGTTTTGGTTAATGATTAGTTGTGGTTTTGCTTAAATTTATTAAAATATTACGATTTTTATTAAATTTTTCGTTAAAAATACTGACAGAACTGAAAAAAGATAATGATCCTGATTATTATATTGGTCGCTGGTTCCTTGTTAGAATATAGGGAATCTGCTTTCTTGATTTTATTTTTTTTAATTGCGTTCTTGTTTTACTCTATTTTAACAGTACGATAATCGTATTGATATTGCCTACGGGTTAACGTTTTATGTTTTTACTCTCTCTTATGAAAAAGTTATCACAATAAAAACTAATCTATGATTAGCTCGCGTCCCCAACTATCGCCATAACAAATTTCCCTCAATAATACTGCCGCAATTTAACCGTCAAAACGTAACGATTTTCGTATTTTGTTTATTCGTTCTTTATGACATAAGACAGCAAACAAGCATACACCGCTTCTGATGGTAAGAAACCACCGTGGTAGTAGATGAGTCATTGTTCTATGGAGGGGATGTCAGGCCTATTACAACAAGTAGATACACCGACTCCCTACTCTCCGGAGCGGAACAAGACTGTCACTATTTAACCTTTGCATGCTTCTTACTAGCTGCCAGGCGGCTAGCTAGGAACATCTTCCGCCTCACCGCCTCGTTGGTCGAGTGGCTAGCGTACACGCCTAACCACGCTGACCAACCGCGGGGCTCGGGTTCGATTCCCGACGGGGGCAGACACTTGTGTGATGAACATTTAGATGTCTGCATTTCCGGGTCATTTCCGTTTATTAAATTTATTCTGGTATCTATTTAAGTATTTCTGTGTATTAATATCGTTGACTAACACCCATAACACAAGCATATAATTTGCTTACTTTGGGGTTAGATTCAATTTGTGTAACTTGTCCAGGAACATTTATTATTATCTGTCTATTTTATACAGGGCACCCGAACTAACATGGACTAAAGTTGTGTCTTTAGTCGCAAAGGGCATACCCGGGGTGATATTTTACGACCCATATTGTTGAAGTATTATCCGAAAGTGTTATTAAGAAGGAACTGTTTGTATGAACACCGCTTAGAGTCAGAGTTAGAGGAAGTTAAGCAAGGAACCTGATATTTAGTACTGAATTTTTTTAAATAAATCATATTTTTATTCACTCCGTTTACAATTTTGTAATATAGTAGTCCCTGTATTGGTCCGGGCTCCTTTGTAGAATAGACCATCTGCCTTCCTTGCTAGGCAGCTCGTAAAAGGCGAGCATAGGGTCATCGTCACTAGCACCGTGACATCTGACTAGGTGGTAGAGTTTAGCAGCGACTCACCCGGATTGGTACCACCGCCTTACCTATTCCTGCCGCCATAACGTCATGAAGTGTTCCGGTTCAGAGGGTAAGGTAGCCGGTAAACTTACTTTTGCTCGAGGCCTAACATCCCGGCCGGCCGGGGTTGGCAACGCACCATTACCACCTTTGGTGTCTCTAGGCGACGTGAATTTCTTACCATTAGGAAATCCGTCTGCTTGTTTGCCTTCCAATGTCATAAAAAATATTGTAATCTGTAAATAATTCTAGAGATTTAAGAGATACGTACGAACGAAAATACCTCGAAATGACCTAACTCAGATGGAATTTTGCATTGTGAGCCAGCAATATTAGAAAAATCGTTAAATCTGTCATCCGCTCTATATATTTCAGATTAGCAATAAAATATTTGGTCTTATTTAAATTTAGAATGACCTTAAAATATAATTAAATTTACAGCAACATAAGGCTAAAGGAAGTTAAAGCACTGGATCTCATTTTTTTAATATGTACTTTTGGAACTGGTTTTCGGAATGTAAGTCACAAGTCACAACCCGGGAGTGCCGGCAAAACTGAAAACTTGTTGAATATTGTGTATTTTTGATATTTTGGAATAGTTAAGGAATAGTTTTGTACGAAATGCTTTAACTATCTGTGTAGAAGTACTATTATTTATGTGGTAAAATATTCATTTAATTGATTTTGTTCGAGAACGAAGATATCTATTAATTATTTCAGTTTGTATAGGAAAAAATGTGTTGTTTTTCCCATTTCCTCTGCAATTTTCCCTGGTTTTCTCTTCATAAAAACCTTCTTCTGATAATATCTAATAGGTATAACAAAAAAAGGATTAACCAAATCGGTTGTGTCCTTCGGAGGTTATGCGCTTAGCAACACATTTAGCGAATCATTTTTATATCATAGATGTAGGTTTTAGAATATTTGATATAATTGCGTTCAATATTATAGGAACTTGTACATTGTTACAGTAAGAAATTACCCATATCTTGCAAACAAATCATAACTTATTATTATTAACGTCTTATTTAAATAAAAATCTCGTGTCATAGTGTTTTAAATTGTAGCAGATATTAGATTATTGTCGTTTTCCGTATTCCAGACAGCTGTTGAACTGACGCACGAGGCTTTGTAACCCCAGCCATTCTCCATGACAACAACATTTGCTGATTTGAAAGACAGGCTCATAAAATGACGAGTTTTATTTAGATAAATCTCATGACATATGATAACCGGTGTGACTTGGTATATTGTTCAAAGATAAAATAACGAAACATTATTGCAAATCGCTAAATTATTCATTTACCTTGGCAATGGACTTGAAGTTATATATAGACTAGTTTAAAGCATATGATTTAAATGTATATAATAAAAAAGGAAGTTTTTGTTTCTAATCAACACATGTTACTAGTTTTAGACCATGATTTTGTGCGTGTATTTCCGTATATTCCTTAGCGTTCTGAAAACACCTGTTGAAATACCAGAATTTGGCCTATGTGCTACATAACTTATTTGTCTAGATTCTAGATCAATTTGAGGTAGCTTTAAAAGGTTTTTTTTTATGTTATAAGAAATGGAACAAGCAAGAGGTACTCTGAATTGTGAATCGTCGCTTTTAGACACCACACTATAAATGTTATTGGTGGTGATCTTAAGGTCATGATTTGAGGTAGTTATCGGAAATACTACTGAAATCTGTTAGCAGCAGGAATAGAATAGGAATAAAAGCGGCCGCGATTCCAATCCGATGGTAGTTTATAAAAATTTCGACGCGCACAAGTACCACTTGTATGGTCTACGTGAATAAAGATTCTCCAGATTCTGAGAATAGGAAGTGTTAGCAATGTTGCCTACATTGCTTTATAGTTAGGGTAGCCAACCGTCTTGTTATTTGCGGGCCGTATCGTTTTTCGGACCTTTGCCGCTCGGAGCTTTTGCAGGAAGTAGAATATCTCGGTTTTTGAATCATGTATGTACATACTATTTTTTGCTTCAAATTATAGAAATCTCAAAAAAAAGTGCTGATTTAGAAGGTAATTTCTACCTGTTATTAATTTAGTATGTGTATATTTACTTCTCATACTGATTAACAAATAAAATTTCTCATATTTGGATTATAAGCAAAATTAATTTTGGAATCAGCTTTTTTGTCACAAATTCGTACATTCGTTCTTTACACCACTACTTGCAACTTTACCGTTTAGCTTTGACTGCTTTAGGAACATCCCTCTCATGTCAGATCTCCACACCGAGTACTGCCTGATAGATATTTAACGATATTTAACGATATTTGACGATAATAAGACATTTAACAAGTTTTCACGACCTTTTGTAAAAAATATGACAGCAAAAATTCCAACAACTTCAATTAGCTCTACTTAGTACTGGATTATTGTTTTCGTTTTATACAAAAAAACTGGTTATTTTCAAGTACCCTTACGAAGGTCCTTATTAGTGGTAATTTAATCGCTATTACACGTTTCATATTCCGTTTTTTTACCGACTTCAAAAATGAAGAGATTATCAATTCCTTTTGTTTGTTTAGTATAATGTAATTGTATCATTTAAGTCGGTACTTTACACATATTATTTGATTATATGTAAATAATTTATATACATATAATATACCATTATATGTTATGTATCTATTAATAAAAATGAAACGATGATGTGAAGTGAAAAAAACGTTTATATGTTTTCCTCTTGTTGGTTCAGGTCCGCTCAATAGAATAGACCACCCGCCTCTCTGCCAGGCAGATAGCAAGAGGCGGGCACTGGCTATAATATAGGTGATCACTAACAAGACCACTAGCGGTGGAGTGTGTGCAGCAGTCCGTGTAAGGATCCACTGCCGTTCCTTCTGCCATAATGACTTTGTTTCAGCCTGATATGGTAGAACTGTTATATCCTAGGATAGCAATGTATAATGCTGATGGCCAGACTGCCTCATCAGCAGCCTGACCATACAATGACCATCCTATCCCGAGTTCCCGACAGTCACGCTCCAATCTCCGAAGAGACCACTAGTCTCTCATTCTATATCGGTTATATACTGTTTCTACTATTTCTTTATAATCCTATATCTGTATTAATTCTATTTCTATTGTGTTAAATAAAGTGTTGTTAAATAAAATCTTTTTTAAAACAACAACCACCGAGTCCGGCCTAACACGGCCTAGACTTGCACAATGTTGTCTATAGGCCATGGTTATCTCATACCATCAGGAGAGCAAGGTTGTTCGCTGACCTTTCACCAAAAAAAACGATTAGCTAAAACTATTTATTTATTTATTAACAAAATCCACAGCTAAATATTCTTAATAAGATATAACAGTTTTACTAATCCTAGAGCCAATAACGGATTTACGTTTTATATTATGATAAAGTTAAATTTTGTCGTTAATTTTATTATATATACATGTACCTAACTTTAAAAGCACAACTAAGTAGATTTTATGTGATTTTACAACCGAAACCAGGGATGTGCCAGATATTCATATCTGTATCCGCAGCTATCCGACAGAGAAAAAAGTCCATATCCATAAAATATTTTACTTTATTCATTCTCTATAGATGGGTAGTTGAAATTCTTTTATAGGTGATTAGATAGCAGTGAAAATGATTTACTCTTCTAATATTCATATTACAAAATAATTCCGAACTGTATAAACTTCTTTACATACATTTTTAAAGCATTACGAAACAAAAACTTTATGTATGGCCTCAATCTCTAGTGTATTTTCATACGCCGTACTTCTCCGAAATAATAGGAAGAGGTGCAATCAGAACACCCACAACTAGCCGAAGACACTAAGTCCCACAATGTGATAAGTGGCAAACGTCTCGCCCACTGACCCGGGACAGAACCCGAGACCTCAAGAAGTTAAGTCCGATGCCAGCCCGCTAGACCACAGAGGCGATATCTTAATATAGTGGGTAAATTATGTAAATGTCATAACATTTTTCCTAATATCCAATCCCAGGCAACGTTGTGTATATATGCATATATCCAGTCCAGAAGCCATAACAATAAAAATAGAATGACACGAATAAAGCAATTCAAAATATGTTCCGTCTCTTACCCAAACCATCAAGTTGGTCAATGCATCAAGAGGTATTGTTTGAGGGTTTGACATAGTCACTGGTTGAGTAAGGAAATTAAGATACGTACCTATTGGCGTCCGCGGATATAAGTATACCCACCATTAATAATCTGGCACATCACTACCAGTAGAACTAAAAATAAAATATAACTTAATTTATTATAAATTATTATATTTAAAGTTCATGTAAATTTATTGAAATGTCGAGTTTGCAAACAAATCTAATCCTTGAACTTGACTTAAGTGGTGACATTGACTCACATCCAAGGTCAGGTTTCAGATAGCGATTGTCGTTTCTAGTATTTTAATAGTACATTTTAAAAAGGACTGGATTCGAAATTACCTAACGAAATTATCTATCTTCGTTAACGTACTCGTACGTTTAGACTTTTCAGTTCTAAAACGCAAAGGTAGAGGGGAAATCTAGGTCCTGAGTTTCCTTTTAAACCAATAAGCGACCAATGACATAATCAAGAATGTACGTATTTTTTGCGCCCTCTTTTGTTGTGGGGTAAGGATGCCGAACTCCGCCGATATACTGTGTTGCTCGGGTTTTATTCCCAACGTGCGCAAGTATTTGTGAAACGAACTTTAAAATGCTTTCATTTCTGGAACTGGGTATATAATAAATTTTGTCCTGGTATCTACATAATGATTTTTAGGAATTAGTACCTATCCATCCTAGACTAACATCTTTAACATAAGCACATAATTAGCTTATTTTAGGGTTATATTCAATTTGTGTAATTTATTTCTTACTGGATGAGGATATTTTTTATTTAAGTTTATGTTCGTCGGCATTAACTATCATTTATTGGTATCGCTGACTTATATTCTAGCTAGAAAATCACTTGCATCAGGGTTAAATTAATAACTGAAAAAAACGAACATGGCTTTCTTATACCGCTTGACACATTCGCGATTTATTCAGAATATTCTACACTGGTCCAGTTAAATAAAACAAACGGCCAATGTCATGAAACCAGGAAGTAATCGGCAGTTTTTATGAATTGTCCGTAAATAACACTCTCAAAATAAGTTACTTTTTGGTTTTACAACCAGCTGCGTCTTGAAAAACTTGATAGTGCTAAAAATGTAACGCGAGAGTAGGTATGTGGGGGCTTGGAATTCAGAGTAAACATGGAAAGGGCAAATGTGGATACAGGTTTATATTTACGAGGAGTTGCTCCAATTTATTTGCAATCCGTAGATATGTTTTGTCTGGCACGAGCCGGTTGCCGATGGATTTTGCTATGTTATTTTGGAATTTCCGCAACAATGTCAGATAAGTTGAATAAAATGTTAAGTATACAATAAAGGAATTATTAGATATTATAATATAATTACATAAAATATTTTTAAAAATTTGTATCAAATAATTATGTTGGATGCGTTGTATTTTTCTTCTCAAGCGTTTCGTTTAATTTTAGCTATATTATGTGGGTTGCAAAAAATGTGTAATCCGCCATTTTGTTACTGCCGCCATTTTGACCTGACAGCAAATACGTCTACTGGTTTTGGTAATTTTTAATACTTTCGATGACAATGCATCACGCGTTATCCTTATCATCGAAAGTTAAAGTCTAGATACATTTTAAATTGCAGCTTAATTGATTTAGGTTAACTGGTTCAAAAACTAGTTTCCAGGGATACCCTGACCATAATAACAAACTAACAAACGAATAAGCCAAACTTATTGAAAGCTGGCAATAATAGAGGATTTTATAGCTTTAGTGTCTAGTAATATAATGATTTCCGCTTCTGCTTGTGCTTTTTGATTTTGATGAAAACATAGCATAACAAACTTGAATCATCATTCTGAAAAATATTTATTGCTTAATTTTTTTCGTGATGTAACAATAGCAGACTTATGCCTATAAGTACCTACGGAGAATAGCTAGTTAGAATCAAAAAAATATTTTTCGGTTTAAAAGCATCTTAAAAGCATCTTCTAATACTAGTCAATCATGTGTTTGTAAATATATATTCAATGGAAAAATTACATCTACAAATCGGGAACAAGTTAGTTACTTGTTACCGATTTTTATAAATATGTATCTATGTATTTAAATCTTTCTTTGACACTTCTTTCTTTATGACCTCGTTGGTCGAGTGGCTAGCGTACACACCTAACTACATCGACTAACTGCGAGGTTCGGGTTCGATTCCCGACTGGGGCAGGCATTTGTGTGATGAACATTTAGATGTCTGCATTTCTGGGTCTGGGTGTTTATTTAATTTATTCTGGTACATATATATATATATATATATATTCAAGTATTTCTATGTATATATCTATTTGAATCATTGACTAACACCCAATATGGGTATATACACAAGTATATAATTTGCTTATTTTGGGGTTAGATTCAATTTGTGTTGCTTGTCCTGAAATATTTATTTATTATTATTTATTTGATTCTGAGCTTTTTCCTGACTTATATCTGATATCCTCAAGATATGTATGTATGAGGCAGACCTTTCCAGAGCCAGAGCACTCGATACTCTTTGCCTACACCTTAAGAGACTTGGCGAGAAGATATGTATGTGTTTGTATGTGTATCCTTAAAGTAACAAAAATTATGTAGGTTATTAGGGTGATACAATTTTTTTGATGACCTGGGTTTGATGTTTCAGCTTCAGAAGAAAACGAGTACCTACAAAAATTGTCTATAAATAATAAAATTACAGACAGTCTCTTAATTCGTACTTGATGAATGTGATGTGAATGTCCTTGTGATAAAAAAGTATTATTTAAAATGACAGTTATTTACAACGGTTTCTTATGCAAAGACAGAATAAAAAATTCGGACACCATTAAAAAAGTAATAAAATAAGGAAAATCTAGGTAATTCTTGTTTATTTAACAGTTGAATGGTTGACACCAAAAGATATAAAATATGACTATTTTTATTATTTGAAATATAAGAATAAAAACCTGTTTAATATAATCAAATAACTTAAAATAGTACCTATCGTTAACGTATTTAAAATTATTTAAGTATTGCGCATTTAAAATATTCTTACGATAAAATTTGAGAAAGTAAATTATAAAATTTATTTAATTCATTTCAAATATGGAAAAATCGGCAACAAAAGAAATTTATTTATGTTTTTTTTCTTAGGTTAATAATAACGCCAAATCATCACAACATTATAGCGAAATTTGGTGCTATGCTTGTACTCTTAGGAACATTTACTTTTTATTTCGCTTAGTCTAAAATATTTTATAGTATAAGAGAAAACTACCAAATAATTCATTAAACATATATTTTCCCCTCGTTCGGGACTCATTCGTTATCAACAAGGCCACTGGTGGTAGAGGTTCAACTAGTGCGGGTAGGAATCTACCGCCTTACCTATTCTTACTGCCATAATGACAGTGTCATGTTCTGGTCCGAAAGTTATGGTAGCCTATAGGTTAGCACAATTGACCACCTGAAATATCTATGGAGGCAATAGGCCATGGTTATCTCTTACCATCAGGTGAGACCTGTGCTTGTTCGTTGTGTATCACATAAAAAATAATATAAGCGCAATTGCAAAATATTTAGACGCAGTGAAACTGCAAAAACCTGTCACCAAATGTTTTATTACCACTTACATTAACTGTTTGAGAATTGTAGAAAATTAGCTTTGAAAGTTAGCGTACGTCGAGTGGCTAGCGCATACGCCTAACTACACTGACTAACCGCGAAGCTCGGGTTCGATTCCCGAAGGGGGCAGGCATTTGTGTGATGAACATTTAGATGTCTGCATTTCCATGTCGGGATTAAATTTATTCTGGTATCTATTTAAGTATTTCTATGTTTTATAATTGTTGACTAACACCCCATATAATTTGCTTACTTTGGGGTTAGATTCAATTCGTGACTTGTCCAGGGATCCAGGGGATATCATAATATTAATACATAAAGCAAAAAGTTTGGAACCCTTTACAAAAATTGTGTGGACGAAGGAGTATGAAAATTGGCACACTTATAGCTTTTGTGTAGAAGTGCAGAACGGTAACATTTTTTTAAATAATATATTATAAAGTGCATTAAATCAGTAAATAAAACAATTACACATAAATGTATGGTAGAGTAGCTGCAGCTGTTGGGGAGAATTTTTGGGATGAAATCTATGTTGTGTGTTAATCCAAGGTACCCTCTAAGTGTGAGCCAAATTTCATGAAAATCCGTTCACGAGTTTTTGTGTAAAGGAGTTATAAACAAAACAAACAAACATACAAAATTTCGCATTTATAATATTAGTAGGATACATTTGACACACACAAACAAAAATATTGATAACGATAAAAGATCACAGATGGCGCATAGACTACAATCGTAATGTTTGAAAAATACTCTGTTTTTATAAATCTTGGTCTTGGTAAATGAAGATGGCGTTCTTATCAAAAAGGTAATTAACAATAGAACCTTTACAATGTTTGGACATTATATTTCAATAATTTATATTGAATAACTCATTGAATTAAATTATGGTTTGTATTTCGACCAATGGGCGACCATTAAGTAATATTAATAACTACCCGACCCGGTGAAATTGAATCGATTTAAACAAAAACTGCAATCATAATTAATTTGTATTCCGATTCTATACCTTTTATACAATACTTCCTTTGGAGAATGTCTTAAAATAAAAATTGTTGTGTCAGATACCTATAGGAAAATAAACAGGCTTATATTTATATTGACCAAAAATCTTTAAAACTTGGAATGCTACTGGATTTTTATTACGAAGTAACTTTTCTTATATACCTACCTACCTCGTCGCCGGACGGCTAGACCACAGAGTTAAAAGAATGTCTTAAAATAAAAATTGTTGTGTCAGATACCTATAGGAAAATAAACAGGCTGATATTTATATTGACCAAAAATCTTTAAAACTTGGAATGCTACTGGATTTTTATTACGAAGTAACTTTTCTTATATACCTACCTACCTCGTCGCCGGACGGCTAGACCACAGAGTTGCCATTCAGTTCCGTAAAAATCTAAAATGCTACATTGTACGAATACCAATTCTTATGGTACGATGTTGACCCCAGCGTTTATGACTCGGTGAAATCGCAGGGTCAAAGAAAATGAACTAAACTCATAATTAATATTCATAGGATGTCAACATAGGAACGCAGGTCTAGCGGTGCTTTAGACGTGTCGAACGCATACAATTTTACCAACCTAGTCCTAATTATAAAGGTTTTATAACTAAACAGTTTTATACACAATCTTTACTCCCCTTTTTGGAACCCCGACGTCAAAAGAGTGTTATTAGTTTAAATTATCTGTGTATATTATGAGTGCCTGTCTGTGACATTATAGTTTTAAACGGTTGGACCGATTTTGATGCAGTTTCTTGTTTGAATGCTGATGTGTTCGAGTTGGTTCTTAGCTACATTTATCCGGTTAGGAATCAATTGACTAATTTATTCGGCCATAATGAAAGTGTCGTATTGCGGTAGTAGTAAATAGCCCTAAGCAATTGGCATAGCACCGTGATCTTAAGACAGTGATGCACCTACAATATCCATACCGTTCTATTAATAAACATGGACTAACGAAGGAGTAAAATTAGTTTAATATTATAGTCTGTATCACATTGTAATAAAGACTATAAGACCAGGTTAAACCTTGGCGTACTTTACGCCGTGTTTATTAATAAGGCGGCTAGTGTTTCCATATCACCTTCAGGCGAGCCGTTTTGATGTCTTCACTACATAGTATAAAACACATTCGCTTCCTCTGTCCCTATGTTCCTTTGTACGCTTGAATCTTAAAACGAAACGAATTTTGATGCGTTTTTTTTTTAAATAGATGAAGTGATTAAAGAGAAAGGCTTATATGTCTATTTTATACCGTTTAAGCCGGGGCGGGCCTCTAGTATCTTATACATAAAATCCTCGTGTTAGTTACCGTACTCCTCCAAAACGGCTTTACCGATTTTCACCAAAATTTATATGCTTATTCAAAAGGTCTGAGAATCGGCTACTATTTATTTTTCATACCCCAAGTTTTTACTAAAATCACACTAAAAAATAGCAGAACAACGTCTGCCGGGTCGGCTAAATTAGTATTAGATAAATGTATTATGTATTACTAAATAGTATTACATAAATGTTCACATTTAAATGATCATTTTTGGTGTCTTGTCTACTTCTTTGGTGTTCCTAACTCTACATATACGGTAAAGATACCAAGACGAGCCCCCGTCCACACTGTCAGTGAATGCCAAGGGCGTATTGACTGCGCAAATGAGATATAAACCCAATTAAAATAGTCGTCTGTGCGATCTATTAACATAAATACACTTAATCTGGAAAGATATTGCAGATGCCAGTAACAAATAAACGTATAACAGTAAAAACGTGTACCGAACGATACAGTGACAGGTATTGCTTATTTGCAATTGATCTCAAAATGAGGAAATTCTTAATATTATTAGTACTTAATATTCTTAATATTAGTTATTTATGGTTCTTATACTAGCGGCATAAAATGTTGATGCATTTATACTAGTGGCCACCCGTTGGTCGAAATTCGACCATAATAAATTTTAATATCTTGTTGATAAGAACGCTATCTTCATTTCTCAAGACAAATTACTTTGTTTCCAAAGTGTGCGGTGCGCCATCTATGATTTTTTTATCATTATCATCAATATATTTGTTTGCGTTTGTCAAATGCGTAGTAGCGTGGGTATTATTTAAAAATATTTATTATTGAAAAACATTAGAGTCATACACATAAACTATAAGTGTGCCAAGTTTAATGCTCCTACGTATGCGCAATTTTCGTAAAAAGGTGTCCAAAGTTTTGGCATCACGTATTAATATATAGATTTCCCATTTGCGTCAATATTTATCTAGCCTGTTTTTTAAACGAGTTTATGAAATTAAGTTTCAATTCTTCATAACGCTAATTTTTAAATTGAGGATTGATTGGAGGATTGTTGAATGTCCCAGCAGAAATTAAACTTAAACTTAAAAGTTAACACTCAGCATCTTACTTCAAAAATTTAAACACTCGTTGAACACATGTTTTAATAAACACTGTCTAAAATTGGATTATCAACCAATGACGTGCTACTACGTCATATATTTTTTATGAGGTAAGGCGCTTGACGCCTCATTTTCATCAATAAATTAAGTGAATTTAAACTGCAAAAAAAAAAACAGATAATAAAACATAAATAGTCTGTGATAAATATTGGTATTTGCTTAAATTGTATCTGATAGTCTGTTACCTATTACTTGAATTAAGGCTCAAGACACATAAAAAAAATCGTGACCTTTTGTATCAAACGTACAGAAGAGACACTTTATCAATCACACAGGAAAGACGAATGCGTAACGCGTAAGCCCCACTCAGTATCTTTCATTTGCGTCTTTTAAGTATAACTTATCTTACGGTCTAGCGGTTCAGTTGTTGGACTTGACTGCACGAGGTCCCGGGTTCGAATTCCGGGTTGAACAACAAAAAAAATTGGGTTTTCCAATTTTCTAATAATAAAAAAACTTTGCTCTGGATATGTCCGGTTGGCGATAAGCTTGCCACCTATCACATTGTGGGACTTAGTGTCTTCGGCTAGTCGCGGGTGCCCTGGTTGTGCCCTGTCTACCTCTTCAAGGATATGGGCGTGAAGATACTTTTTTTATAGCTTTCGCATATTGCCATTGGTGAATCTTGAAGGTAGGTATCGTTAATGTTTGCACATCAGTGTAATTGAACTAAAACGTGTATCTTAATAAAATTAAAGCATTTAAAAACAACATAATACTGGTTTTTTGATCTTAACACATTTATTAGAAGCTGTTATCGCGTGCATCTGATTTCTTGAATTGTATAAAAAGCTGTTAGGTGGCCCACTTACCCGTTTTATATGTCGGCTAATGATATAAAAACATTATTAATGCAGTGCAATATTCTGAAAAATCTTGCTCTTTTTTAAAAAATCGAGAGCAAAAACGTAAAGACAACGGTGAAATATGAAAAGTTAACAGAGTAAATAAAGTTTTAAATGAATTCAAATTGAAAGTATTAGTGTAATACCTAATTAAAACCTTATAAAACTACGCACTATGAAAACAAAAGGCGACTTCATTACCATGTTGTCTATGTATACAAAAAATATGCATATTTAAGTATATCAATATAACTGAAAAAAAACCAGAATATTTTTAAGGGACCACCTTATAAATCGCAAAAAACTGCCTTTAGAAAAAAGAACCATCAAAATAAATTCCTTATTGGTCAAACAATCGCGTAACTAACGTATAAAAAACACAGACGACTTGAAAATTTTTCGTTCTTGGGGTGGCGAAAAAAAGCCATTTATTTATTATAAAAAACATCTAAAACAACCACTTGATGGACGGCTCCAAAATTTAAATGGGAATTAGCTACCTTTGGAAAAATTAATTAACACATTCCGATATAATGAAGTTTTTTACAGTTTTACTGCGTTTAATTTATTTGTCTTTAATTTTTAAGATATCATAAATCCATTAGCGTTTATTTTGCGACTGTCTTCTTTTTATTATGATTTCAATATGTAAATAAATAAAAGTCGCTTTAAATTTTATCTTTACCTTGTTTGTATATCTTGGCTGTTTGTGTATTTGTGAAAAAATATTATCAATAATTGTTTAAAATAAATTCTGAAATGTTGAGAATTTTATGTTTTAGAAATAGTGAGAAACTGCATGTTCCGAACTAAAAACTTAATATTTATAAAAATAATATTTACTATATAATATACAGCCAAATTCCTGATAATCTCAAATCACTTCCATTGAAAAGATTTCAAAGGAAGATATTGACTTGTTGTAAGAAAAAACTTAATATAGTGTCAAGGATTTTCTTGTAGAAAAGCGTTTATAGCAAAATAATTGTAATAATTACTAACCAAATTAAAGCTATGGTTGCCGAGAAGTTTGTTTTGTCGTTTCTTCTCCTGACTGGCTAGGTTTGGAAACGGTAGCAGTTTACAGTAGATAGGGTTAAATTTAATTATAGTTTAAAAAGTTGGAAATAAATAATTAAACTGGTTATAAATATAAATAATTTGTTAAAAGTTAAAGTATATGTAATTAAATAATATATTTTTTAAATAGTGCACACCTAAATATGGGAGAACAGGTATGTTTTTGAAGATGGATATTTGTTACTTATTCATGGAAAATTTCTGAACGGATTTAGAATTCACAGTAGGTTAGAATAATTCATAGTAACATAGTTTAAACGTCAAAATAACATATACATGTCAAAATTAACACATACTTACATGTTAAAAATTACAATTTAGCACACATTCGAAGCCGTAGGTGGAAGCTAGCAGTGTTTATCAAAATCTCTTGCAACGAAGCAGGTACCTACCTATGTTCGGAAGAAAACTCTGAAACTGCTTTTTCTATGGTATTAGGAGGCAATGAAGCAGGCGGATTTCCAGATGGTAAGAAATTCACGCCGCCTAGAGACAACGAAGGTGGTAATGGTGCGTTGCCAACCTGAGGCCGGGATGTTAGGCCTCGAGCAAAAGTAAGTATACCGGCTACCTTACCCTCCGAACCGGAACACGTTAACGGCAAGTACTGATGTTCTGGCGACAGGAATAGATAAGACGGTGGTAGGTGCCAATTGAGGTGAGTCGGTGCGAAACTCGACCGCCTAGTGAGATGTCACAGTGTTAGTGATGGTAAGCCTACGCTCGCCTTTTACGAGCTGCCTGTGCAGGAAATCAGGTGGTTTATTCTGCAGAGTTATCCCAAATGTTGACCGTGCTATAATCTACTACTTAAACGACATTTGCTAAAACTCCATTCAAAAGCTTTTGCGTGAAAAGTGAACAGACAAACCGACAAAAATTTTAATAACCCTTTATTTTTGGAATGACTAATGTGTTGCCAACCTCGTGGTTTTTACAACTTCACCGGGCTCTGTGGGCCGAGCAGAATGCTCAGCCCGAGACATCATTACTTAGATGGATTGGAATGTTCCCTACAACACCAGCAACAAGGGCTGTCTCCCGGGAGACCGTACCTCGACTTGGTGCTGCGTTCTGGTTACTGGGTGGGCTTGACGGAAGAATAGTGGTGGCTCGTCGCTCGGCGTTAGGTGCCGGGCGCAAGTCAAATAATCCTCGTTTTGGGTTCAGTATCCTGTATTCCATACGTTGCTATCTTTAATTTTAAAATATATTTTGCTGACAGATTTAGTTTTGTTACTGTCTTATTATATTTAAACATATAGAATACCATTCATCGAACTGTTATATTCTTAATTGAGCTGTTGATTGTTCGACTTACTATTATCTAAAAATGTAGAGTCGAAGATATGTGAATCTACATCAGAATACGCCGTGCTTCTGATCGCACCCGTAGATAAGCTAAACGAGTCCGAGATCTTAAAACCGGGTCCGGTGTCGTTATTGGTAACGAAGTCTATTATAATAAGAGTTTATTACTGATTAACATATCGGAAGATGTCAAGGGATGACAAACAAAGTGCCAGTGGAATTCCTAATTTATCATTTTGAAAAAGGCAAAAACTACGATTAGAAATCTTGACGCGTCACCGCTGCCTATTTGGTCAACGGGTTAGCGTACACGCTTTAATTCACCGACGAACCGCGAGGCTTGGGTTCGATTCCCGACAGCGGCAGACATTTATGTGATTTACATAAATATGTCTGCATTTCTGGGTCTGGATGTTTATTAAATTTATTCTGGTATCTATTTCAGAATTTCTGTGAATTTGTATAGTTGGCTAACACCCTACAAGCATACACCATAATACAAGCATGAAATTTGCTTACTTTGGGGTTAAAAGTATATTCAGTATCTTAACGCCTTTATCCCCGAAAAAAACAGAAGCACAACCAGGGCACCCACGACTAGCCAAAGACACTAAGTCCCATAATGTGATAGATGACAAGCCGGGCACATTTTGGGTTTTATTTGTTTTTTTTATTATAAAAATTGAAAAAACTACGTTTTCTTTTTGTTGCCTGACCCAGGAATCGAACCCGGGACATCATGATGCGATTACTATACTTTGGGGTTAGATACAATTTGTGTTCCAGGGACATTAATTTTTATTTTTATTTAAATCACTTCTTTAGTCTAGTGGTTTGAGTCTCGACGACTGGAAGTTTGAGTAGGTATAGGAACGGAATAGATGTTTGTGACATGAACATTAGGTTGCTGATATTTTATTGAACCAGGCGTTACTTTCCGGAGATCTATAGTAATAGATGTACCTAGAATAAGGTTCTATTTTACTAATTCCATGAACATAATTCCATTTGTGACGATAATCTCCCAACCGATTTCATCTAGAAACAAACCGATTAGACAGCCTCTTAAATCAATAAAACCCAGGCGCGGGAAAGAATCCAACTTTTTTACCAACACTATCAAAGAACCCAGTACAAAGTTCACGTACTAGCGTTTGACGTACGTTTCGCGACGAAGCAGAGAGGCAAAGGTAGTAATTTTGTTGCGCACTCACTAATCTAATTTTAAGTTATTGCTATCTTTTTTCAAGAAAAGTAATAGAAAGAGACAAAACACTTTTAGTGCTGTCAAATTAGACTGTACACGATATTTCTACAGAGTTAAATCTATCACTTGGAAAACTTTAATTATATCACAATTTGACATGTTCGGACTTACCTGAAAAGTCTCAAATGTTCCATCTCTTTTGTTTTTGTTTAGTTTGAAACAGATAGCATATGAAATATATTTAGTTTGTAAACAGCAGAATCAATACCATTATCATGATATCGACCGTACGTAGTACGTACCCGCCCAGTTTGCGGGAACGTCGGTCTGGTGTGTCACAACTCACATCCAGTGTCACTTGAGAAATAGTCCAAAAAAGTTGTACAGGCTATTAGCAAAATAAAAATTTATTTTACATCCAATGCTGGTGTTAGTTCTGGACTCAAAAATGACAGATAGACTGTAAGTGAAGACCATGTGTTAGTTGGTCACTAATACCGTGACTTTAACAGTAAATAGAGCTCAGTGACAACTCAGTCGCACTAGTGACACCATGCTACTATGTTTTATATTTGTACTTCAGTTTATGGGACAGAGAAGCCTATATCTTTTGTGGCAACGTGTATTTCAGAGCAACAGGAAAACCAACTTTTAACCTTCATCTGTCTCTTGTCCTTGTCCGAAATTTATTAAAAACTAGCTGTCCCGTCGAATTTCGTTCAACCCGTTCAGTTTGTATTGGAAAAAATAATTATTGAAGTTATTGTTTTTTCATGTAATTTTCCCCGGTTTTTTTCTTCATAAGAACCTTCTTCTAACAATAACTAACACCACAAAGTAAGAATTAGTCAAATCGGTTCAGTCTTACACATTTATTCACTTCACATTTAGCAATTCAATATTATATCATAGATTTGCTCGCAAATTTTTTAGTCATTATGATCCCTACCCGAGTAAGTTGCTGCACACTCTACTACCAATGGTCTTGATGATAAAGACCTGTATTACATCCAGAGCTCAATTCTTACGGATTGCCTGGTAGATAGGCAGACGTTCTATTCTACTTAATGGATCCGGACCGCGATTACGCCACGCGGATTACAGAAGAGGCTATTTACGTGATGGACAGAAGATGGACAACAAAAAGGAAATTGGGTTTTTCCAATTTTCTAACAAAAAAAATGTTGCTCGGGATTGAATATGTGCCCGGTTGGTGATAGGCTTGCCACCTATCATATTGTGTGACTTAGTATCTTCGGCTAGTCGTGGATGCCCTGGTTGTGCCTCTGCCTACGTCTTCGGGGATATGTGCGTGAAGATACTTGCTATTGAATAATCCCTGGAGATGTCAGGTGACACAGCTAGTTTGTACTATAATAAATCGATTCTCATATCTCGCCCATCACAATCTGCCAATTACCACGTTCACATGTTATAGGGCAAAATTAATCCGTTTTCCTTGAGGTAATAATTGATGGTTTATGTTACACAACAATTTCTCCGTACAGATAAAGCCATGTAAATAATTAAATATCCCTTCTGTAGCTAAATCTCGTGTTCCTGTCAACATATAATTATGTTTTACTTATGTCTTATATTTTGTTGATAAATAATTGGGTTGTTTAAATCAAAAACGTGAAAACTTAAAGTCGATGTATCGAACAAATTAAACGCCTCAAAGAACAGACTTTAATTATTAAAACCCGGCAGATATTGACCTGTACTAACTATATTCAATTATTTTTACATATGAATCTTCTCCTAACAATAACTAACATTACAAAAAAAATGTGTCTTTACGCCTGTATCCCTACGGAGGTAGGCCCACTGTCTACAACCAGGGCAGCCACGAAGACATTAGGAATCCCACAGTGGGATAGGTGGTAAACCTTTCGCTAACCGGGTACATATCCAATTCTGGGCAACGCTGTTTTATTAAAAACAAATAATAGTTTAAAAAACATGCGTTCCTTGCCAATTGAACTGAAACAATGACAATAATTTCTAATGACAAAGAGTTTATATTACAGTAGGTAGGTAGTAGTAATGAAACGCCTTAATAAAATTATAATAAAGTTTAAGCCATTAACAGAGTAATTCAATTCAAAGTAAATAGCGTGGTTTCAAATGCATGGTAGTGTGGGTAATATTTTATTTCCTCCTCCTCTTCACTCTATTTTCCTGCGTCCGCACAAATTTTGTAAAAAGGGAACCAAAGTTTCGGCATCATCTATTAATATATAAATTGTTCTGTTAATGAGTTAAGTTTTATTACAATTTTATTTTGAGGCCTTTTATTATGAGTGATGTTCGATATTCTACTACTGTTACATGAGCTCTTTGTCATTAGACATTATTTTCAATTTTTTATCTCGATGAGCAAGAAAAGCGTGTTTTTATAAACCACTTGCTGTTGCCCGCGACGTTGTCCCGCAGGAACATTGTTGTTTATCTTTCGCAATTATGATATCAATAGGATAGGATTTTTTATGTTCTAATTTCTAGTCTGTGACAAACTCCTTAACCATTCAGATTTATTTAGAAAGAACCACTCAGTTGCCTCCCTATGATCGATCATTGAAGATTGATCCGAAATCTTTTGCTCTCACGGGTCAATGGAATTCATTTTCATAATTGTGGTTAGTATTACCCCAAATTAATGAAAAATCTCAGACTGACATTGCTAACGTGTCAAAAGATCCTCAGTATGCCTGCTGTTGTACAATTCTAAGCATAAATTTAATTTTTTTAATTATTTATTGAGGATATATTGTACTAAAAAGTTTTAAAAGTCACTTCGTAGTCTAATGATTTTGTTCAAAGCTTCGCTGTTGCAAACGAAACTTTTTAATTTTTTTCTTTTTTTCATAACGACTAAGGCTTAAAACTCATTGCTTAAAATGGTATTTATCAAGAAATGAGCGAAAAGGTTCTGGCTTAGAACATTTACATTAAGTGAGATTGAGATTGTGAGAGAGATTTTTCAAACTATCAGGCTTTTTTGAGCCACCTGTCATCAAAATTCCATAATATTTTGGTGGCTATTACGAGGCAATTAGGTCTGTGCCCGCAATTTTAATGAGACATGCTCTTCAAAACAATCATGTACAGATAATGAGATAATTTTATATAACCACATGATGCTGTTTTTTCCTTGACTCTTAAATTCAAAGAATTAAGCTTAAGAGCTTTACAAACAATTTAAGTTATTTCTCATATTTACTTCAACCATTAACGTATTTATTTTACGAGTAAAAGTCAGTAGATATCCCTGCTATTTAAATTGTGGGTGGTTTTTCTGGAGGCGCAAACGTTGCGTGAATGTTTTCTGTGTTTAATATTTTCGTTAAAATAGTTTGACCGCCTCGTTGGGTGAGTAGCTAGCGTACACGCCTAACTGCATCGACCACTCGCGAGGACCAGGTTCGATTCCCGACGAGGGCAGGCACTTGTGTGATAAACTTTTAGAGGTCTGCATTTCCGGGTCTGGGTGTTTATTATATATATTGTGGTATCTATTTAAGTATTTCTATGTATTGGATCGTTGACTAACACCCATGACACAAGCATATAATTTGTACTTTGGGGTTAGATTAAATGTGAGTGACTTGTTCATGGATATTTATTTATTTAGTTTTTTTAACAGATTACAGAAAAACCTAAACCTGTAGACACCATAGATGTATACACCTGGATCAACATGGGGAAAATATCAGTTGGATCTTCAGGTGGTAAGAAATATCAAGTGGAGACACCAAAGATGTTAACAGTATGTTCTCAACTTGACTTGGGATTTTAAGCTTTTTGCTGGTTATAACGAATTAACCTATCTTCTAAACTGAAATATGACCATGGCGAGCACTCACGTTTACAGGGGAGAATTAGAAGCATTTGTACCAATAGAAGATCTCTCAAATCTCTAATATTATACCATTTTTGTATATAAATTAGCTCCAAACCGAATTACGTTTCTTTTTTTCAGATGGAAGTGAGAAAGCGGCGACGACCATCATTTTTAGCATACTGGATTTTCTTATTAGAAGTGAGTATTTCGTTAAATATACTTAAAGCTATTGTCTTGATAAATGATTATCATAAATTGTTGATAATCTGGGAAGCGATGTCAATAAATACATTTTAGTACATATTTTCAAACCTACCTACAAACTTTCATTATGGTCCTTTGGGCGTTCATTTTTGGAAAATGTAACCTTTGAACTCGAATCATTAACTATTTACATATCAAAAATGAGTATCGTTAAGCCCGAAGGGGTAAACGGAGGTGCAACCGCAACACCCACGACTAGCGAAAGACACCAAGTGTGTAAGGTGGCAGGGCACGCTTTCAATCCCGGACAACGTTATTTTTATTGGAAAATTGAAAAAACACATTTTCTTTTTGTTTGTACCGGTGCGAATTTTTTCCGACACTGGAGCGCCAGACCAAAAGGCTATACAATACATCAAATTTCATCAAAATCGGTTAAGCTGTTTAGCCGTGAAAGCGTAACGTTTATTAAGTTAGATACTTATTAATAATTAGTGTTTGGTTTAAAAACAACTTATTCTTATAACACTGGTATAATAATTATAAAATATTATAAAGTACGCAATCAAAACAATTGTGGTTTTAATGTTACTCTTTAACTAAATATACTGACAAAATATAACTCAAAGTTGTTGGCTGAAAAAATATGTGGTCCAATTGAGGTTTCAAACCATCCTGAATGTACTTCCGCTTATAAAGTTTCATCCCAATCGATCCAGTTGCTAAGGGTAAGGTATGTGACTAATACACTATACATAACTAACTAAATACGTCAATATAGTTTTGTAAAATCAATTATTTTTATGTTCTTAAAAATAACAAAAATGAAAAAATGTCTGCACGTTCTTTTTCATGCTAACAGCTGCAGAATTGGACTGTAGATTTAATACAGAAATGTCACAAAATATTTCCTGCTATCTTCCACCCCTCCCCGTACATTAGTATTACAAAAATGTGCATCCGGGCAGACTGTAACAACTTTTCTCAAGGTGAGCTAAACCAAGTTTCGGTTCTATCGAAAAAAATTAGGGTACTCATCTCGAGCAGTGAAAAAGAAAGCCTTTGATTAGTTCAGGCGATTCTTCTTTACCTGACCTCAGGAATACCTATTCTTTAACCAATTACGAATGCTTAGATGTTAAGATTAAGATCCGAGAAAGAGTGGGATTGAAAGAAAGTGTTGGTGTTAAAATGCGAAAGGGCATGCTCCGCTAGTTCGGTCATGTGGAAAGAATGACAGATGAAAGATTGACAAAGCAGACGGCTGATTATGTAACTCAGTTGCCCACTCAAAAATGTAAAAGTGTACATCAAATGGCTGTTAAATGACGTGTTTTATATTTGCTGTCTCCAGTGACCAAAAGAAATACAATAACGATAGCAAACACAAATGACGTCATTTGATGTACACTTTTACAGTTTGAGTTGGCAACCGAGATACATTCCCCCCCGATATACAATGCGAATGTGGATGGATGTAGGTACCCGGGGAGACCAAGGCTGACATTTCACGATCAGATCAATCGGATATTATCCGAGGGTGGTGTCAAGAGTCTCCGAAACAGGCGTGTTTGTATGAAAAGGGTAATGAATGTGAAGGAAGCAAGACAGGTTTGTCAGGATCGTGAGGTCTGGCACTCGAAACTCTCTGCCTACCCCGTAAGGGACTTGGCGTGAAAGTATGTATGTATGTAGATGTTAAGTTATCATTATTACCAAAGTTTAGATTACATCACTAAGTTATTTTATGTTTTCTATTCCAGATGTTAGCAAGTGCACGTAACGGGGCTGAAGGTCATGGTCGGCTCATGGAACCTCCAGCAAGGAACTCCATGTGGCGATTCGGTTTCCCCAACCCAGTCAACTATAACGACAACGAACTTTTCTGTGGAGGATACGCCGGTCAGTACCAAGTTGTCTTTACCCCCCGTTAGGCTGGATTCCCTATTATTGCTTGGTTTCTAAAATCAGTTCCCCCTAATCTAGGTTTTTCTTGCGATACGTCTGAAGGTATAGCCACACATGTAGAATAGTAACACAAATTTAATAAACATTGAAATAAAATAGTCCGTTGAGAAAATTGATAGCAAAAGGCGTTACTTTGCGTAAATCTATACTTAAATCCGTAGAAAATTGTTTAATTTCCAATTTTCTCTCAAAATCATTTTATTTGGATTTAATCCTTTGAAAATCGAATCGAATCGGCGATAATCCCAGGTGATTTTGTTTCTCCTTTGAATACGAATTTTAGTTGTGCCAAATATTACACCATCTTTATGGGTGAAGTACTCTTACAAAATTTGTCTGGCGTATCAGTATAGATTACAATTTCTTATACATTTTTCAATGGCCCGTACAACTTGTACATAAATCTTTATAATTAGTGCTCATAGCAAAATATTTAAAAAATAATATGAATATGTTTGATAGCTTATTGACCTATAATTATTTATGACTCACAAGTCATTCTCATGACAAAGGATTTACCGTCGAGATCCTTGAAGAGCGGCCACTCAGCAAACACTTTTTGTATTCTATCGATTGTTTATAACTAAAGCCAATGAACGCAAAATAATTCAAAGTTCTCTGAACCTAACTCCACTACAATTATCATCAGAGTAAATTATACACGGTGATATGGCGAATCTGCTAATAGATATCAAAAAAACGTTCTACCTCATTAAGGTGGCGGTGAAAATTGATCTTTTTAATGTTTTTTTTTTGAGATAGCATAGCATGATCATGATTGTCGTTCTGGAGGAATAATTAGGCTTAAAAACAAACCGAACATTCTGGGAATACGTTCCAAACATATCATCTTAGTGTAAATAGACACTTAGCGACCATGTTTTGTTATAAAATTAGCAGTTAGGTACTCTATGTTTGAATTTTGAATGTTAAGGAAGGATAATAGTTGCTTTTTATTCTGTTTATTAAAGGAGTTTCTGTGAGAGAAGAGTAAACGTCAATATACATATAAATTGGGCTATAATTCATGAACGCGTGGTCCGATTTTATTTCTTCTGTTTTTTTTGTAGTTTGCTTCTTACTGATTTTTCGGTTATCTAACTACCTTCGCCAACATCGCGAATAAAGTGACGTGCACAGCTACTTAATCACAAAATATAATTCCATTCTTAGGTCGCCGGTGTCTTAAATATATTAGAAAGAGTTGCATGAGCTTGATATGTTTTAACAAATACTTACTAAGTACTTACGTGTAAGTATCCTAGATATTCCATGACCAAATGGCTGTGGTAATCCGAGAGTCCTAGAAACTCCGCATGTACAGACAGGTCTCAAAGAACCGTAACCCATGACACTTGATACTTGTTGTCTACTCCGCAAAGGACTTAACATGAAGATATACATGTGTGTAGTAAACTAATGAAGCGTATGTTTAGTCCAGTGGGAGCAGAACGGAGGTCGGTGTGGCGTGTGCGGAGATGCTGAGCACCTGAATGAGCCGCGGCCACACGAGGCTGGTGGCATGTACGGGAGGGGCATTATCACCAGGCATTACAGCGTTGGACAGGTATGAATACCTACTTAACCTACTGGCTAATGTGTAGGTAACGAACGTGACTCTGTCGTACCAGACCAGGGACAACATCACCAGAAACTAGAATATCTGACTTCATGACTAGAATATCCATCGTCGGTGTTGGTAAAACTTCCAAATTTTCATATTTTTAATTGAAGAAACACTTGTACTGTTTTACGTATCACTTATAATTTATTATTTTATAAATAGCCTACCGGTTTCTATAATAACATCACCAGGGATAAAACTTAAGTTTTAGCCCTGATGATGCTGTTAAAACAGTATAAATGTTTCTTCAATTAAAAATATGAATATTTGGAAGTTTTACCAAGCACCGACGATGGAAAATACCAAATATATTAAACTCTATTATACGTGCCACGGCCGTACATGGCTTACGGCATGTTTAGCACCTGCAAAATCACTAGAAGCTATAGTTTTGAACTAGAGAACTGACTTTTGTCTGTCCTCTGTCGCCAATATTCATTAGATATCGTAGATGTCACTGGTGTGATAACTTTTAACTGTTATATTAGGCCACGTACATTCTTTTTCTTAGTAATAGAGCTAACCGTTGGCTCCATTTGTGAATTAATATTTAGCCTCAAATAGTATCAATTTATAATTTTAAAAACGTTTTCTTGAAGGAAATTGAATTAGAAATCGAATTGACTGCAAACCATCTTGGGGCATTCATCATGAAGCTGTGCCCAAATAATAATCCGAAACAAGAAGCCACACAGGAATGTTTTGACAGGTATGTCTTTTCGAAATGGATGCTAAGAAACCTCGCTCATTGAGATTTAGGATGCTGACCTGAAGCTGGAAATGAAAGCCTCTTGCGTAAATTCACGTACCCATGTAATATTAAGTAAGTAATGTTGCCCTGTTTTATCTATTTGGTAGTATTTTACTCATATAATTCACTAGAAATTTCCCGCGACTACGCCCGTTTAAGAAAGTTATTACCTACTACCTTGGGAATTTGTTTACTTCTTGAAATGAAAGCCCCTTGCGTAAGTACTATTCATGTGCCCATGTAATATTAAGTAGGCATGCCCTGTTTATCTATTTGGTAGTATTTTACACATATAATTTACTAGATATTGCCCGCGGCTACGCCCGCGTAATAAAGTTATTGTGACCTTAGGAATCTGTTTACTTTTTGACTTGCATTACTCATCACACAAAAAATACATCATAACCATAATATTAATTAGTTGTGAAGTAAAAAAAATAGCAAACAAATAAAATTCGCATTTATAGTTTCATTTAGCTATCTGTCCGTGAATTTATCCGAGTTGAATAGTTACCATTTTCATACAAAACTTTCATCCTTTATAGGTCCATCAGGGTTGATATTTGAAACAAAAATTAGCCAATGTTTGAAATCATTCGTTAGTATCGTTAGCTATATTATGCATATCATCAAAATCTAATTAGTGGTTTAGCCCTGAAAGAGCAACAGACAGATATTGGCATCAATAGCATTAGTATAAATAACTATTCAAACATCAACTGGAGTTTTGATTACATTTTTAAACAGGTACCCGTTGTACATATCTGGTACGAGAGAGGACAGGTTTTTGATCCCATTGGACACAGCCAAAAAGGACACATTCAAGTACAGAGTACGGCTACCCCCTTATGTCACATGTACGCAGTGTGTTCTGCAGTGGACATATCACACTGGTAAGTAATTTCAATAATTTGTTATTTCGTAAGTAATGTACGCAGTGTGTTCTGCAGTGGACATATAACACTGGTAAGTAATTTCAATAATTTGTTATTTCGTAAGAGTATTTTTTTATTGAATCAGGCGCTACGTTGCGGAAATCCATTGTAACAGATGTAAAATAAGCTTTTATTCTGCTAATTCCGCGTGAGCGGTGTACCTAGCTTTTGTGGCGAGAACTCTGGAGGAGTTGACACAGAATGAGACAACCCTGCCTTAAGTACCCACCTTCCACCATCGCGACTAGTAGGGTTACTCTTGAATCTCGATTAATGCGATATTGGAATCTGGAATCGGATCTGTCACTTTAGATACTCATGAACGCAATAATATTAAATTATTACAGTATAATTAATAATTAACAATGAATTATTTTATTGGATTTACTGAATTTTGTTGAGACTAAATGTTAATCATCCGCTGTTACTATGTTCAAGAGTATGAAAATATCTAAAATGACATATCCGATTCCGATTTCCAATTTGCATGAAATTTATATAACGGCACAATAGACATCTCAGGCACGTCTCGTGTGCCGTCGTTTGTACGTATTTTTTTACGTACGTAGGTACCTATTTAGAATGTATTTGCAACATCAATTCTTACAATTTGGAAACGCACTTGTTTGCCTTCCAATATCACAATCATACAGGTGACAGAGCTTTACCATTTTCAAATAAACGTCGTGGATTGAAGGCCTACAATGGTATTGACGCCAAAACTCTACTGTATGTTTTCTTTGTGCTTCTCTTGTATGTTTGTTACGCGGTTACTCGGCCAAAAGAGACTTTGGATGGTTATTTTTGAGAATACTTCTTTCTTGGGTTTTTCTGTTTTATTTTCGATATTGTATACCTACAACCGCATATATGCCTACTACCGTAGGTACCGGTACCGTAATTTTATCCAAATTCCTAATCAAATTCCGATTTTGACGTGGTAACGACACTGGAATCGGTTTCTTGCAGTTTCATTGCGCTTAATTTTTTTTAATATATTGCTACAAAAAAGATGTACATTTTGCAATAAAAGGCATTTAATAGCGACAAATAACATTTATGAACAGTTTAGGGAAAAAACGCTTTTGCTTTTTTATTATTACTTATTTCTCTAGAGGTAGGTATACATTTTGAAATAAAATGTTTAGGTAACATGTGGGGTATATGTCCGAACGGAACCGAAGCAGTTGGGTGTGGCAGGTCGGAGACGTTCAGGAATTGTGCTGATGTGTCCGTTGTCACTAGCACCGGAGGTATACCACCAGCCTTCGCTGGCGACCTGAGGAGGGATAATCCCTTCCTCCTCTACTACAGAGATTATTTTATGCCACAAAATGTATATCCTCTTGTGGTCAGGTGAGTTACTTAAGAGTTAATAGAATAAAATTGACTATAAAATTGAGATCCGTTCCAATTTAAAAATGCCAAGAAATGGTGTATTAAATTAATGGAATTTTGTTAAAAATACTATTTTTTGTTTTTAACACTTTTTGTCGGGCATAAGACGTGAAAAATCTCTACACTATATTTATTATAAAAATATTTTTCGAAATAATTTTATTAATATTTATATTTACACGTTCATTTTATTTTAAAACGTACCAAACAATTAATAAATTAAAAATATAAACCACATACCTATTCATGTTATCATAAATACAGATAATATAATTATTATGTTATTTTAAAAATGGATATATACTTAGCACGAATGTATTTATATCAAACTTAGAAACATTTATTACTCCTATTTATATAACTTATTGCACATATATGTATTATAATTTCAGAAAGACACACGAAAATATACAGGATCTGCCAATTATAATTAGGTAAAGGATTCAATATTTTTTGTGTGTTGTGTGTAACAATGTCTGAACACTGTTTATAACAGCACTTCTTTTTCAGCAATGATTTAACCGACTATGACAATGAGGGTGACCTAGAGCCTATTGTAATTAGGTATTTGTTTTGTGTTGTTTGAATGCAGGTGTTGGTCAACCCTGGAACTGAAATGTGATTAATTCCTTTTGTGTTCGTGTTAACTTGCAATGTTATTGTGACTAACATACCAGTCTTTGTGTATTATTTCTTTGCGTGTTTTTATTTTTTAAAGAACATCATCATGTATATGTTATCTTACTAATACAAATTACTTTATATTTAAGTGTTTCTTTAACTTAAAATGATGTACATATGGCAATGTTACAACTAACTGCGTATTTTAACGACTTTTCTCTAGAATTAGTTTTTATCTTTTGATACATAATATTCGTTATTTATAGTCTATCAAATAAAAAATACTGAAAACCAGCGTTGATGTACGCCATGCCTTATTAAATACTGAGATATTCTCCTTTGCTGGACTTTTGATAATACTAACTTTATCACGAATTGTTTAGTTATTTTTGTCTACAACTGGTTTTAAGTGAACGTTTAATATAATGTTATGAATTAGTCAGATAATTTTATGAAATAATGTTCGTGATGATTTTCTTATTACAATATAAATACCGGAACAATGCCAATATCAAAAAAATATTTTTTTATAAAAGAAATGACAGAAACATACACATTTTACGAAATTTTAGTGCTACTCGTCAATTTATTGCAATGTTGACTGTTAGAGATCGCTTTGTTTGGAGAAAAGACCACCTTTTGTGTATGTAAACTGTTAAATTATCCCGTTGATAATACTTATTTGTATACTTACTTTTTGTTGTAAGTTTCATTCATTCGTTCATTCTGGGTTCAATAAGTAGGTCCATTAGCCTTTTTTTTCGTGGGGAAATCCATCATGGATACCCGCCACTTCCGGGGGAAGTGAGACTCCTACTCACTAAAACCCCACGGTGTCCACCCCTTCGCCAGGTACCAGGGCTGCGTGAACGCTTTCGCACACGTCCTTAACCCCGGCGGCGCTAGATCTCTCGATCTCCATCAGGCAGCCCCACTCTACAGAGGGCCGCATATCGTCAGAAGTGGTGCACGGAGACACAGCGTGCACCACCTCGGGGTCCCAGTCTCGATAGGCACCCCTGTACCTGCCGCAACCCCATATTGACCGGGCGGGCTAGATGGAAAGCCCGCCCCCCTTCTCCGCAGGCCGAATTGCCGCCATCCCACGCGGGCCAAATGGCCCACCACCCTGTGCGCGCTCCTCGTGTCCTCGCGCTTGGACAGAGAGGGGTACCGAGG
>NJDD01002932.1:160113-184444 GCA_002245505.1 Calephelis nemesis
ATTAGTTTCATCGGCGTCCCGGCTCGACCCCAGTTACTCAGCCCCCCCGCCACGACAAGGCTCGGACCCTTGGGGGGAGGTCCATTGGCCTTTCTCAATGAGAATCTAGTAAATCATATTTTTGTGTTAGCCTTTCTCTATAACATAAAAATTATAATGTAATTGTATATCAATTCATCTCCATCACACATCTCCAATCTCCATCTTGCGATATACCGGTAACATGTCGCCAGATGCATATGATTTTCGCGTGGAAAATTTACTATTACCGCGCTGCATTTTCGTAAGTTCCTATTTTAAGTTATCTTCACTTCTGTTTTGTCACTTTAACAATTCTGGGGCGGTCATCAAATAATAATTAAAACCTGGTTCCAACTCAACGTACTACAACTTTTTAGTTATAATGTTGTTGTTAGTACTCTGTTCACTGTAATGTGCACTGAGGACGTCTAGTTTTACTTACTTTCTGTATTATATTTACTATCTGCTGCTCAGCATGTTGATTTTGCTGATTAATTTCTGGGCGCAGCCAAATCTAACTATGAATGATTTCTTATTACATTATTTTTTTAAAATATACTTCGCATTTCCGTAAGATCTCTACAACATATATGTCAAGATTGACTACTATTTGATGGTTCCAGGATACTTGAAAGATATGTAGGTTGTCTATTTGCTGTATATGTTATTCTACTAATACAAATTATTCAATATACGAGTAACTGTTTCTTAAACTTTAAAATGATGTAAATATGGCAATATTTCAACTTACTGCGTATTTTTAACTACTTTTTCTCTCCTCGCAATATTTGACGTTTTTTTTGCCCAGGAGCTTTTTTTGTTGACAACATTTGAGGGCTGCTGACTTGCTCGAAAGTCCCTACCGACATTTTATTTTTGGTGGAAACCAAATCTTATCATTCCTACGGCTATTATTATACTAAAACTACTAGTAAGTCTATTTGATATTTTCCATTGTCGGCGCTTGGTAAAACTTCCAAATATTCATATTTTTAAATGAAGAAACACTTGTACTGTTTTACGTATCATCAGGGCTAGAACTTAAATTACGTTAGAACAGGGTTAGAACGTAATTTAAGTTCTAGCCCTGATGATGGTGTAAAAAGCGAAATCGGTAGGCTATTTATAAAATAATGAAATTTAAGTGATACGTAAAACAGTACAAGTGTTTCTTCATTTAAAAATATGAATACTAGTAAGTCTCTTTTGTTTAAATTTCGCGATCATTATTTTACCAGTGGACAATAATGGTGAGTACTGTCGCAATTAGGTATAACAGGAAAAGATAAGACGGTGGTGGTAGGACTCTACCATTTAGACTGACTGACTGAACTAGTAAGTAATGAGGCAATGTAAATAACTGTATTGTAAAATTAACGGGACACGACACCACACCCCTACACTGCCAAAATATCTATCTGATCATTGTATATTTGCAACTGGCGCTATATATATTAGGCCTTTATGGCATGTAGCATGTTTTATTTGTAGATAATGGAAAATGCTAGATATTATTATACAAGTACAGTAAGTATCGATATATTGTTCCTAGGAAAATGGGTAAAGTTTATGGATAAGAGTTTATAAGAGAGTTTATGGGTAAGAGGGAATGAAGACTTCAAAATAATCTTATGAAGGATAATACTCCTTCAAAAAAATCTTTTTTAGCCTTCACTTCCTTAACTTATTAAACTTACTAAGGGTACTATTACTTTAACTATTTTCTTATTTAGTCATGGGCAAAAGCATCTGCTATAGTCAAGTATTAAACTTGACTATAGCAGATGCTAACTAGAACTTGCATCAAGTTATTATTACCCAATATCACAAAATCGGCTAACATTATTCAAAATAAGTCTTACGTCGTCATAATGTTATGATGGCACCAGTATTCTTACCTAAGCTCATTCGAGGGAGATTTGGTGGAATCAACACACTTGTGTGTCAAGTGTGTTTTCTTGATCCCACCAAATCCTACGTACACTATTTAGGTATTTCATGAATACTTAGCTTGTGCACTTTCAATGGAACAAAATCACATAAATGCTAAAAGAATATACCGTTTTTTAAAACTCTTAATTTTAAATTCATTCATCTTTTCTCTTTTCCCGCCAACACTCTAAATCAGTAATTTGTGTGTGTATATAATTTATTACTGCAGATAATTGTTTTGTACATATAAAATGTAAGGGCGACATTTCCAGGGATAATTAAATTAATATAATTTCTCAAAATATTCCAGGGACCAAGTATGCTTGCCTTCTGAAGGTTTCCGCATGATCCCTGGGATGATGAGCTGGTGTCAGACGAACTGTTTGCGGTATCCACCCAATTGTCCTGCTGCTCTCTGTACATGCCCGTAAGTATATTTTTTTACTCGATTTTAACTGCAGCAGGAATAGGTAAGGCAGTGGTACCAATCCAGGCGAATCGCTGCGGAACTCTACCACCATCACATGTCACGGTGCTAGTGACGGTAAGCCTATGATCTCCTTTTAAGAGCTGCCTGGCAGATAGGTAGATGGTCCATTCTGCAAACGAGCCCGGACCAACACGGTGAAAAAGATATTTTGATATATTTCTTATCTATTGTTTTTATATTTTATTTCAGGGAAGTTTGCGAAGCGATCGGTGAATTGGAGGGTCGTGAGGGAGCTGATGTGTATTGTATGGATCAGTGCATCGTGTATCCTCCACGCTGTCCCAAAAAGAGATGCCGTTGTTATTAGAAAATTTAATGATCAATACAATAATTAGAGATCGTCTTATTTAAAAGAAAATTATTAAACACAAGCACCAATTAGGCACATGAAATGACAAGAATACTTTACTTTTGAACTAGAAGATCTCTACTTGCGCTTGGGAAAACTCAATGTGGTTATTGAATCTAAGCCAGTTCGCAAGATATGTTTTAAAATTGTTAACGCTATCGTTATTTATACTTTTCAAAGCTGAGCCTTTACTATGAGTTGGTATAGATTACGTTCGGTAGGTTACGTGCCGAAATCTAGGACACTTTTGGTCTAAAAATGTATTTCTCTTAGTTACCAATAGAGGCGTTGGACAAAGTTTTCATACAAATAATTTACAGAGACGAGGACGGTAGCGAGAATAGCAAACTTGTCAAGCCGCAAACTCATGGTAAGGGCACAGAACATAGAAATAGGACTTAGAGGTCAATGGCACAGAATATGTTATGAAATGTGTTAATTTGATTAGTTAAATGGCATAACCGGTATTTTAAAATCAAATTTTTAGTTATCGACAGCGTTAACGACAGCGAAAATATCTTGTACAAAAAGTTTGTTGAAGCAGTTTATCATATAATTTGTTTTTTTAAAACATATGAAATACCGGCCGTGCATCGGGTGTTAGATCTCAAAACGCTTGTTTCCTCAAACTCATTTATTAATAAAATTAACGATGTTCTAAAGCTCTCGACAAAACCAATCCATAATTTAGTTAAGAATCTCCTCGATAATGGCAGTTTTCAAGTAAAAAAAATAGTATCGAAATCGATCCACTCCTGATTTATAATGCCATAGCCACACTGCATGCACACAGATACGCCAAACTTGTTATTACCCCTCTTTTTTCGTCGTGTGTTATAAATTGTCCAAGCGCTTTTATTTTTTTTATAATGATGCGGATATAAGGTCGTGCCATAATAACTTTCAAATTAGGGTTCTATTCTAATTTTTTTTACTGTAACATCGTATGATAAGTCAAATATCTCCCAAACGCCTAGTAGGTATATTTTTTGTAATAAAACTCAGCAAACTTTTTACCTAGCCTAGGGACGTGAAATTTCCCGCTTTTTGGAATTTGGTATACCTACGCACACATACAATTTTTATATTTACAAATTCGAAAATCCCTGTCCAAAATTGCAAAAAATGCTACTTAATTTAAAAATCAAGTTTATAGTTTTCACATATTGTTGTTAATTACTACACTGGTATCTTATTTTACGTCTAATATCAATTTACAAGGAAAAAAATCTCACTTTCTTTGGATTCTAAACAAAATTGATCTCGCATTTGAACTATTAAATAAATAAATATTCCCTGGACAAATTACACAAATTAATCTAACCTCAAAGTAAGCAATTTATTTTCTTGTGTTATGTGTGTTAATCAATGATACTAATACACAGAAATACTTAAATAGGTATTAAAAGAAATTTATTAAACTCCCAGATCCGGAAATACAGACATGTAAATGTTAATCACACAAATGTCTGCCCCCGTCGAGAATCGAACCCGAACCTCGCGGTTGGTCGGTGGCTTTAGTCGTGTACGCTAACCCCTCGGCCATCAAGGCGGTCCATTCTTTCCATTATTCTTACCGCATATTCATATTTTGAAGTTTGCATACCTAGCTCCATTTGATACCTACTAGGTAACAATAACAAAACGACTTAATTTATATACCTACTTACTATTGAATTAAATAGACGAAATCATAGAATCTTACGTAATGGATAAACGATTGTCACTTACTTTTAATACAAAGCCAACTAGAAAGAAACTGTATTTCCCATATTCATATACAGATTATAGAGTTTTGATGAAAATTACAGGGTTAAATTAAGAGTTTGCCATCCATATTAAGTGTAAAAATTGTACTATAATGTATATATTTTATGTATTTTAAATAAAATACTGGTAAGTTATAAGAATTTGTTTTATTTCTCAACATTTTTCCTTCTCTATCACGTTTGTTATTTACAAGTTCAAGCGGAAATTATCACAACGCTTACGTAGAAATTTCATGCACTATTCGAAAAAATTTCAATGAATGAGCAATGTATAATAAACAACAAAATGCACTATAGCAGTACATCTTTGGAGTACTTGATAGCACACAGAGGTGGTTTAAAGGTCAAGAAGACCCTAAGCAAATTCTTCTTTGACGTCCCTGTAGCGGGTTATTACCTACCTACTATTGATATTGTGTATTATTTGGATGTAAAGAAGTTTATAAAAAGGTACCAAACATAACGTTCAGATAACAAGCCAGATAATCTACCTAATGAGACTGAAGAAAGCAAGTGAAGAATATGTGAAATCTGTAACATTTATGGTGTCCAAATAGACCACGAATAAAAAACGCTAACGCTTAGCCAAAAGTACCCATTTTAGGCAAAACTTAGATTTATCTACCACTCCCAAGGATTATACCAGAAGTTCCAGAAACCAGAAATACTTACCCAATCTTTTTCAGCTCGCGGCGCAGTTTCAAGCTTAGTATTTCGTTACGCCGCTCTACCCAAGCTAGCTTTTTTGCAAAATAAATTGTCGCAAGATGTAGCTACCTACAATAATAACAGTTAGTATAGGCAAAGAGAAACAAAATTTGAAAATCCATTTTTTTTTTAATATAAAAGCATTGGAACAGAAAAGTGGGACTTAAAATAAAATACGATAATAAGTCGAATCAATGTGACGGGTGAGCTTGGTGATCTCCGCACAGTTTTTCAAAGTGCGGAATAAGACATGACACTGCTACTTAGTATCATTTTTTTGCTCCACATTGATACGTGAGGGATATTTGTTCTTTATTAGCTACAATTTTAAAAATCAAAATTTTTAAAGCTTTTGAAGTTAAATTTGGATATTCATTTTCAACCGACCGCAACAGTCAAAAGTCTACCGAATCGGAACTGTCGAATTTACTTTTAAAAATTCGATTGCTAGAGAGTTCAATGAGACTCTCTTCATCTTGAAATGTAAATCCTGCTGGGGTTTGTACATGAAAAGGATCTTCCCCTCCCCCACTAGTAGATGCCTTATCACTACAATCTGCGAATTGTAGGTTTTCAAGCGCGTAAGTAGGTACTTTTCGACAAGAGAGCGAGTGAAGCGATAGCAACGCACGCGACTCAAGCAGATACCAATCGTCGCGTCGTTAGGAATTTAAAATCTTGTATGTGTCATTTTGGTTGAAAAAGGCTATTTTCTTTACCGATGTGGGCACTTAAAAGATACTAATGAATATAATATATGGACCGACTTACGGCGCCCCTTTTTACTTTCAACAGCGCACACTTTGGGAATCCCTGGACTATAATAATGATGGTTTCAATTTTATTTAATATAAAACTACGTTTAGAAATTTTGTTACTTTAACTCAAATCTGCAAACTCCATTAAGTGGACGTGAACTGGCAAAATGTAGCTCCGTGTCCGTCACATACTTAGGCTCTGAACAATTTCCGGAAAAAATAAACCGTAATTTAGAGCGCAGAACATCCACATGAATCTATAACAAAGTATGGGTTTGGACTTTGGAGTTTTGTTGGTTTAATACATAGGTACCTACTTCCCGACCCACCTCAAAAAGTTACAAGTAGTACAGAATAGGTTCATGCGTACTGCCATTAATATAGCAACGTACGCAACGTGGACTTACACCACGGCCTAGACTTACCCACAATAGCGCAGCATTTTAAAGAGATATCGGAACGTTATTTTGAAATAACGGCTGCCCACCTGAACCCGGTGTTAGCATCCGCGTGTTAGCAAATTTAGAAGATCTCGTCACGTCCTATCGGATTCTTGGAACCCAAACTGCAGCAAATGTAAACCTCCCTCCAAACCCAAATACGAACTCTCAAGACACTACACTACACTTTCACCGCAGGTCTCGGCGACGAAGATCTATCTTGCACTCGGCGCTTAACGCCGAATGACGATCCACTACTCCCCCACCAAATTTACCCGGTAACCGGAACGCAGTAACAAGTCGAAGTTCGGTCTCCTGAGACACAGCCCTTGTTGCTGAAATCAATGTCCAACCCATCTAAAAAATGATGTCTCGGGCTGAGCACTCTGCTTTGCCCACCAAGCCCGTTGAAGTTGTAAAAATCGCAAGAATGGCAACACATTAATTATTAAAAAAACTCCATATGCCAACATTGTTATAGGTGTCTTATGATTAGACATCGGATTATATGCATATACATGTTTGCATATTTTGGTACTTTTTAATTGACAGTGCATATTTTAGTAAGAATAGTTATACTCGTACTTGTTAGGCGTGTCGTACTTGCCTCTGTGGTCTAGCGGTTCAGTTGTTGTAGGTAATTGACTGCTTGAGGTCCCGTGTTCGAATCCCGGGTAGGGCAACAAAAAGAAATTTGGATTTTTCCAATTTTCTAATAAAAAAAAACGTTGCTCAGGATTGGAAAATGTGCCCGTTTGGCGATAGGCTTGCCACCTATTTCATACTGGGACTTAATGTCTTCGTAGTTGTGCCTCTGCCTAACACCGGACAAATGCTACAAAAAGAGGTGTAAGTATGCAAAAATGTCAATTTCGAAAGGTCAATTTCTGCCTTTAAATTTATAATATGTGACAAACGTCACAAGTTTGTCACAAACAACAAGCAACAAACAGACAACCTGGAAAAATATGTTATTGTTTACTTGTTTAAAATTATAATAAATGTTAAACATTTAAATTTGATTGTAAAATAAATGTGAATTCTTGTTATAAATTGGTTTTGTTTGTGCATATTACGTGCATATTTCGGCAATTTTATAGTGCATATAATCCGATGTCTAGTTATGATATTATTATGCCCAATAAAGACTACTCTAAAAAATAAATGAAGTAGAACAAAACTCACAGTGTTATAATATATTGTCAGGCGAAGGTTTTTATCAGGAGAAAAACTAAGAATATTGTAAGAAAAGAAAAAATAAATTAAACTTTTACACACAAACAGTTAGTACCAGTTATAACTGTTAAGCGATACGAAGTTTGTCGGGTCGCGGTCGGTTAGAAAAAAAACGATGATAACGAAATAATACTAAATAACAAATAAAATTTTGAACAGTAAAATTTTGTATCACTAAGTACTTATTTTTGTTAAATTTAGGGATTTTATAGCAATTAATGCAATCAGACACCTTTTTTACCTTCACTATCATAAAACCGCTACTGCTAACTTTACTTAGTAGTTTTAGTGCAATTTAAATATCATTGTTTTAGTGGTAATTACCTACTCAATGTATACTTACCTTTTACATGCTACCTGGGGGGTTACCATAAGCTCTTAAAACAGTACTATTTCAACAATACTAATTGTCAGTCAAGAAAGACAACCTTATGACGTATACCATAAAGTTGCTTATAAAGGCAGACATTTAGCAAGATGGAAATAATACTGCTTTAAGCGTTCATGGTAGGGCCCCTGGTTTATATTAGACGCGTACTAATATAATAGAAATTACACCCTGAACTAACATTGGAAATTTCCTAAACTGGTTATATACGTCAGTATTCTTTGTTTGTAATTTATGCTAATTCAAATCAAGATAATAAATAAATTTAATCATTTAATGTTAATTTTTATATATTTTATTTGTTAGTGTATTTTTAAGCCACGAACAAGTATGCGGCTTACCTGATGATAAGAAATAAATAATCATAGCCTATAGACACCAAAGATGTTATATGTACGGCCCTATCCTGTGGCCAGGGAGTTTAACCTAATGTGCGAGTCTACTAGCTACCCTACTCTCCAGACCGAAACATGACATTGTCATTATAATGGCAAAATATGTAAGACGGTGGATCACTACCCGGCGAAGTTGCTGCACAGCACTATACATCCAGTGATGTTATTGTTAGTGACTATTCAACATATTTTGCTTCTTACGAGCTACCAGACAGGACAAAAGATTGTTCTTGTTACTCTACCTTGTTCTGTGCTACCAATTGACATTATGTCAAAGTCAACAAATGACAACTGACAAGTGACAATTGACATTTGACAAAATAAAAACCAAACCGGTCGATTAATTTATTTACGCATACAAGTAACATTCATAATATCGATTTTTAATAAATAAAATGAGCGATTTACTGGATGAAGACTTAGAATTTCGTGGTGGCACACTTCAGTTATCAGCAGAAAATATAACTAATGATCATACCAGAAATAGGAACGATGATGCTGTGCAAAACACAAATAGAAACACTGCCACAAATCCGAACCCTTCTGTTTTGTCAGGTGCCGACTCTTTAACATCCTCGTCATCTTCCTTTGCAGGTAACAGTAAAGCGAAATATATTACGGTATTGCATTAAGCTCTATTTTTGTACTTCTATGTACAAACAGTGATATTGCTTATCAGTTTGGTATTTTTTAATTATGGCCATAATTGATTAGAGATAATATTGTGAACGAACAGCTTATATTAATTAATTATCTTGATGTAAGGTCACATAACACAATCAACAACATAATACAAAGATGCCTCCTATTAGTCTGGATTATGATATAATGATAATCCCTGTACTGGCTATTACATCAAATACTATTAAAATGTGAAATGTACTTGTCTTATTGTTTTGTAGTTCCACAGGGGAACTTACCCAAACTTATCCAAAACCCAACCCAGGCTTTAACTTTTAATTGAACTACTGTGTATTAAACATAAACATACTATTTCTCATATATTAAATGTATATTCTTGTATTTAATTGTTGCTTAAAAATATAAACATTTTTAAACTTGGGATATATCTACCTATCTTTGAATTAGAATTCGTTATATTTTTATAACTGTCTTTAACCCTCAACTACCTAGCACCAATTGTTACCATTTAACTACCTACATGCGGTCGTTAGATAAATGCATTTATTTTTAAATCCATGGTGACAAATTGACATTTGGTTGCATAAAATGCATATTTATATTCATTTCTTTTATTTTAGCACCAAAAGTTATTAGTATTAAAGTAATAGTCTTATAAAAATAGCAAAACATTTGTGAAGTAACATTTATGGCACCAAAATTACTGCTCTCAGTAAAAGAGATTTTTATCAATAGGAATTTAATTTTTTTACTTAGTTTTCTTATTTCTAATAATTTTAATAAATTTTAAAGAAAATCAAACAAAAAAAATAAACAAAATACCAAATAATTAACAAAATTGCTGAGCATGAAGTTTTACAATTTTTCGCGGAACACATTTTTTAGGCGCACTCCAAACAAATTTGTACTTGACACAGAAAACATAGATATGAAGTTTTGCTTTTCATTTTTTGTTCACTCGTGAAACACGTTTTACGTACTTCAAATTTCTCGGCATCAGAAGTTCTTGGTCAAGTTTCTTTAATCTGCAAAATACGACGAATAGAGTTCTTTACGTCCCTCGGAACGCAATCATTTTTTTCGCTAAGTTCCTTGTGCAGTTTTGTAAGTTGTTGAGCCAACATTTTCAGGAATTTAAATCGACTTTCAGTCTTCAGAGCTTGGTTACTGCAGGTGATTACATATGCATTAGCAGCAGAGATGCTTATCATTTTTAAAATATAGCCAGGTGCCAACTTCGCGTCCGATGAGAAGTGGAGTACTGCTAAAATATTTTTTTCTTTCTTGGCCTAGATTCCAAGCGTGAAAGTGGAAGATTATCTTCTGACGAATCGCCTTCTTCTGAACATCTGGTAGTAGAATGTGATCCTGACGGGGCTGTTGGTTCCAGTAAGGAATTCTCATCACCGTCTCCATCAATTTCACATTCGGATTCCCACTACTTGATCGATGGTTATATTAGTTTCAACATCACTGCAATCTTCTCCAGAAATTTCATCATCATCTGAGATCTCTTGGTGAAGCCAGCTTTCGATATTGTCCTCATTAATGTTCATTTTGAAACTAAAACACAAAAACAAACAATCACAAAAAAGTCACACAACCACCTGGGTGCGGTCAGGGAGACCGCTGGCGAAGTAATTTTACTTACTCTGAGCCAATGCGCGCACGTAGTTACTCACCGAGCGCAAGCGCGATACCGATTGGTGAGTAGAAAAGGTACATGAACGCGCTGTGGCGCACGCCACTCGCATATGGAGATATTTGAATTTGAAAAACCGTTGCGGTCTGTGAGACCGCCTGCAGGTGGTTAAGGGTTAAAAATAATATAAATTTATAAAGATTAATTAATAATTTAAAAGATTATTAACTGTGTCTGTGTCAACTTTTTTACACCACCATTAATTAATCTTCGTTTTTGGATGTCATTACAATGACTAATTTCACAATTTGACCACTCTGTTGGTCAAGGGGTTGGCATACATGCCTAACTCCAGTAACTTACCTCAAAGCACTGAACTGAACCCAGGTGGGGGCAGATACTTGTGTCTAAAATAAAATATAGATATCTGCTCTTCCAGGTTTGGGTGTTTATTAAATTTATGCTGGTATCTATACATATAATTATTCCTATATGTATTCGTAAACTATACTAATTTTTTGACTTTTGACTAACACCCACAATAAGCATACAATTTGCTTACTTCTTTACACAATTAATACATGTTACACAAATTGAATCTAGCCCTGTTTCCATTTGTGTAACATTATCCTTCCAGAATTATGTAACAATTCTATAGATTTTTTAAACGAATTGCTTAGGTATGTTAAAAATTAATTAGAGTTAAATAATGTAAATGTTTATGATATGTGATAGTTACTTTATGTGCAATAATAAATTAAATTTAAAGAATTTGGATGTTTCATCCATAGATTTTATGTCATTATCAATGTATTGTTAGATGTGCTATTTTTCTACAGATGCTCGGACGGAAAGCCAGCAAGCAGCTGCTCAAGCTGATCCAGAATCAGTACAGGCAGTATATCCACGTTATGATGTGCCTTTTAACAAGGAAAACATTAAAGACTTCTTTACATTCCGTAAGGGTGTGGTAGAGAATGCTATACAGGAATGTATCACAGCATTGTTGTTCCCTGAAGATGGAGAGTACTTAGGTTCTTGGTTGTTGACAGAGTAAGTATTATGCAGTTTAAATATCTTGTATTAACATTATGATTTGTATTTGTATGTCTTTGAAAATTTAATATGTATTTACAGGAATATATTTTTTATAGAAATTAAATATGATATATACACTGAGACAATATATAAAATGAATAATAGTATTCTCGCTGTACTTGTGTCTTGTCTTCATAGAGTAAGCCATTCTTTCATGGGTCAATGTATAAATTTTTACAGTAAACCATTCGATTTTATGAAAGACCTTCCAATGAATTAATGTAATTGAAATATTATATATTTTTAAATTTATTTAACTATATTATAAATATAAAAATGTATTCCTCTCTTACAATAGGCAAACATAAAACATAGGTAAAAACATCTTAAGATTAAAACAAAATATATTGTTTAAACCTGTTTAAATGAAATTGGTGCCAGTTTTAGGTAAAAATTTAAGTTACAGGTCACCAATGCCCCCATATAATAATAGTTAAATAGTATTTACTTGTAAGTTATCGAGTACATGATCTAAGTACACAACAAACTTTAAAATTTTGGTTCATGTGTAGCAACCACAAATGTGTCTATATAACTTGCTTCTATGTCTGTGTGTGCATATGTGTGTTCATGTGTGTATGTATGTGTGTTCATGTGTGTATGTGTGTGTGTATGTGTGTGTTTGAGTGTGTGTATATGTAATTAAAAAAATGTAAGCAAAAAAAAAATTTGCTAATTACAATAAAGGTGCAACTTAAACTCGTAAGAATTTTTCTGTAGGGTTGTCTGTCTGAAGTCTTACAAATTTTAACAAAAAATAGTAATAACATTAAACATAATTTTTAGCTCTAAATCAACCTTTATCAATTTCAAATCGAAATTTAGGAAAATACTTAATTTTTGTGTAGATGATTAATTCATACAAATCAAAGTCCGTTTTTTGCAGTTTTACTGCTCTTTAAATGACCATTAATTTAGTTAGTTGGTCATAAAAATCATGACAGTTTTTTAAGTCAGCTTTTCTAGGAAAATGATTAATATTACACAACTTTATTGAATAATATTAATAATATGTTGGAGTTTAATATGATCTAACATATTACATTACATGCATTACTAACAAAATTTTAAATCATTGTAGGTATTTCATTACAAAATGACTTTGATTAATATTTAAAGTATCCTATTATTTATGTTTTATTCAAATATGTATAAAAACCACCAATTTGTTTTTTACAGAATAACTTTATGGGACAATGAAAAGGAGAAGATTGTTCTTTTGACATCCAGACTGGTGATGACAATCAAATATGACTTCATAGCAATGAAACAGCTTGACTTTAAGAAAACTTATCTCGACGATCTAGACACTGTTGTTATTGGGGAGTTAGTGTATCCACCGTCGTCATTAGTGCCGTAAGTTTTTCATACTGTTTTTTTAAATGGCTTGGTATAGTGGAAGTTTGGCTGTCTTTACATCCAAACTAAGGGTGCGTACATAAAGAAACAGGTTTTGGGTACAGACAAATCTGTACAGGTCGGTACCAATCAGTACAGTGTTGACTCATATAAAGAAACAGGTGAATCTGTTTGGTGTGTGGCTCGGTACAGATAGGCACCGACAAGTTGCAACCAGTTTCTCTTTAAGTGATTGAATAGATTATATAAATATTATACCTACCTGCGCCAATCGGTACAGACCCAAACAAATTTGTCTGTACCGGAGACATGTTTCTTTATGTAAGCACCCTAACACTACACCAAACAATTACCAGGCAATCATCTTGTTGTTAACAAGCAAGCAAGCAAGATAGATAGCTGGTAGTAGTGTCATTACATTGAAATTTGTTAGTCCCACTCCTACAAAAACATTTCAAATGTAGGAGTGTATAAAAAAATTGGTGTTCCTTTACTACTGTTTGATTACTACTCTGGAAAAAGTAGTGATCAAAGTAACTATTGAATGATTCAATTAAAATATAACAGTGGATTGACATTTCTACATGAAAAACTACTTGTGTTTTCTTGTCATCTCAGCCAATTCTTATCAGATAAGATAGAACTCTACTTAGTTTTTTAAATTACATCGGACACTAATTGTATAATTTAGAATAAGTGTGTAGTGTAGATTATTGTATTTATGCCATAATCTACTTATGTGTACTAACAATATAAATGTGTGTTAGTAAAAATTGGAACTTGTGTTGTATTATAGGCGCCTTAACGGTATTGCTACGGGCGTGACCACGGTGGTCAAAGACTGTGTTATCGATCGCCTCTGCAGACGTCCAAGTTCTACTGATCCAGAAGCTAGACTGTTCGATCCCAAGTATTTTGAACCTAGGTATATTTCAGTTGCTGTAGATGCAATACATTGATGAGTTGTTATAGTTTTTTTTAATTTAATTTATGCATAGGCATTATTAATACTACATCTAACAAACATCTTAAGCTTGGTATAGTACGCTTTTTGCAGATTTTATTTTGTTAGTCTAGTGAATGTAATAAAGTTAAAGTCATTGTAATAGTTTTTAAGAAGTTGGCGACGGTAGACTAAAATTCAATTTTGTGATTGCGTAAAACATTATATAAAAAGGTGGCAAACATCTTCTGCATGCTCAGTGTCTTTTACATAACTTTTTACCCTATAATATCTAATATGTTTACGTATGCTATAATTTACATAAATGTCAATTTTCTGGGATGGATGGGATTTCTTTTAAATTAAATATTAATTTAAGTACTATTTTTAATTAATGTTGCCAATCTATTTTAACATAATTTGTAATATCGTTATACTTATTGCAACAAAACCTTGTTACACTAGTTGTAAATGATGCTTGAAAAGCAATTTTTAAATACAAATCTAAGGGCTTTTTGACAAGCAAGAAATAACATGAATATATATATCAATTCAAATAATTCGTCCGATGTTCAAATAATGGAAGCATGCTCAAATGAAAATCATCGTATAATAAATTATTTTCTAGAGAATCTGAGAATTTGCACTATTATCTATTCAAATTATAAAACCATTGTATCCAGGTTATAGAACCTAAAACAAGGGTAAAATAAGTTTTGGTCTGTTTGTGTGTTCACTTTTCACACACAAACTACGGAACAGATTTTCTAAATGCTTTGTAATAGGATGGTCCAGGTCAATAGACTACAATTTGCTCTGGAAAAAAATATCTTGTTCCCTTTATTAACCACGAAAAATCACTTCAACATGTGTAAGAAGTCATGGGCAACAGCCACTAATTCATATTGTTAAAGAATGCAGAAAGCTTAAAATTTAATTTAAAAAAAAACTATTAGTTATTATTATAAAATGATTATAATTTATGATACATTTATATTTTAGATTTTTGTACTTTTATGAAATATCAGAAAATCATACGAAAGTCGATTCAGAACTTTTTGTGTTAACTGTACATCAATTTAATAATATGCTCTTAGAATTATTGATTGCATATGTATTATCCGTATATCTATACGCCTTATATTATATATGTAGATAGTTAGACTTGTTTTGCTTGTTATTATTTATATAGTATTAAAAATGTATAAGAAACCAATTACAGTATTATAAATGTAGTACCTATCGAATTAATGTAAATAGTATTAGCTTGCATTCTATTTGATAAAATTGATCCTACAGCTTAATAATTTTGTTATTCACAACATTTTATTAATTCTTATTATGTGCTTAATATGAAACTTGTTTAAATTTAAAATTTCGAGGAGATTTGTTTTAGTTTTCTAAAAAACTTCTTTACACCCATATCCAAAGGTAGGCTGCTGTATAATTAACCGAAGATATTATGTCCCACAATGTGATAGATGACGATCCCATTCCCAACCGGGCTCTTTTTATTAGAAATTTAAAAAAAAATACAGCTTTAGTTGCCCGATCCGGGAATCGAATTCGAAACCTCGTGTAGTCAACGCCGCCAACGCCGGACCACTAGACCATAAATACCACACACATGATAAACTTTCGTATATATTATATACTTCCTTTTGTTAAAATATTTAAATGTGTATTAAACTAAGGCCCCGCCGCTGCTTCGCAAAGGAATAAAATATACATATAAACCTTCCTCTTCAATCACTTTATCTATTAAAAAAAGTAGTTTTTTTAAATTTAAGCATACAAAGGGACATAGGGACAATACTATGTATTGATATCCTAATTAAATCCCCTCCCTATAATTAAATCTGATCCTAACTCTCCAGAAACCATGCATTCTTGCTTATTAATTACTTTAACACAAGTGTCTGAAGGTTCAGTAAACAAGGTAAAATCCATTATTTATTGTACTCTATGTATGTTTTATACTCGTAACTTCATCAGACAAAAATATTGTCTGGTAGAGACCGCTTTGTAATGGCTATAATACCGTCTTTTTTGACAAAATCTAAAAGAAGAAGGAGTTCTCAATTTGACTGGTTTTTTATGTTATTACTCGGCCAATAGTCACATGATTTTTACGGTTCTTTTTTATAAATATAGGGCGTAATTCCGACGACTTTATCATTGATGAGCTCGTCAACAGAAGCCAAAAATGTGCACAATATTAAGTTTAACCCAAACATCACTAGTCGGATCATGATAAATTGAATTTAGGATGCATAAGGGATGGGGCAAACTTGGAGAAGCCTGGAGCAATGCGCCCCGCATTGCAGCTCAATAATCCGCTTAGATCGCTTTCATACATTTTGTGTGGAGCAAAGCACACTGCTATATCGCGACGGACTTTTCCACGATGTAAATAGTTGGAGTCCGTATTTTCAGTTTAACTGCGTTTAATTATGTATACTACAAACCATATTAATATACTGGTGATAATGTTGATAATCGTATTTGTAGTAATTTTGCTTGTGACCAATGAAGAGTTCATCAATTAATTCAGTCATTCATTCATTAGGTACTTTTGTTTTTTTTTAATTTGACAAATTACTTATTGCATGAACTGTTGTATTAACATAATGTAAATACTACATTGCTGTTCAGATCACCATCATATGCCATGCATGCTAGCATTTTATTTATGATAGAGTTGTGAAGACCCCATCGTTCGTTAGTGACCAACACTGAAGTCAGAGTGGCATAGCTAAGTTTCTGAAAAACAGAAACTACGAGGAGAGAGTAAAGTTGGAAACAAACTGTCGGACGCGGCTTACAGCGATTGATAAGTGTGCTCATGCCGTCCGCGAACGCTTACGGCTGCCAAACATCCAGCGCGCCAAATACTTTTCCAACGCCCGAACGCTCAAGGTCACGTCAACGACTTACGTCCGTTATTTTGCTCGGCTCAGTGTACTTCCATTATCAAGATACCAAGTCGCGGCTGTCAGCCGCATCCGATAGTTTGTTTCCAACTTAAGACAGCTATAATTGCTGCCAGTATTTGACACGAAATTTTTTTGTTTTTAATCGATGTAGACTGAGCGATAAAGCTGGAATGACTGAGCGTAACCACGGGCAACAGCCAATACTTCCCATCGTCTGACCGCGCCCATACCTTAGTCGCGGTACGGTCAAACTGTAGTGCTTGCTCTGTCACTTTTATATGAATAAACAGAGATATAGCTAGTAAAGTCGAATATGCTTACATCTCAGCTCTGTAAATATATATCAAGATTATTTATTGTTTAGGTATACTAGTTAATTTTATTCAAAAGTTTGTTTGAGTTATGTTTAACATTGGTGTAAATTTCCCCTCCAAAACGAGGCTTCAAAATTTTATGAAACATATATTTTCCTTTATAATATTAATGTTGAAAAAAATTTTTTTAGCAAAATTGAATTTGAATTCTTACCTTGCATTTTGGATTTTGTACCCCTTTTTTACGCCAAAAAAATTAAGGCGCTTGTCATTCATTCATCAGATCTTTATGTTACTTTTCAGAGAGCGAAACCTCCGTGGTGTCCGCCTAATGTGGAACAAGGGAGAAGCGTTACCGTTGAAGACTGTTTGGAACCCATTCAGCCAGGATGTTCCTTTCCTCACATTCACGTCACACCCTATTTACTGGCACAAAGGTATTAACTTCTGTACTATAATTTCAAATTTATGAAAAACGTTTTATTTTAATGTCTTCGATTTTCTTTAATTTTTCGTTTAAATATTTGCTTATTTTTTTATGAAACTTTAACATAAAGCTTTAACTTAAATTTTAGACTAATAACAAAAATATTAACTAAATTACATTTAAGTTATTGTTTATTTTTATTTTTCTTTATTATACTGCATTGCAATAACAAGTGACTAGAATCGTAAAGAAAAGTGTCAGAAAAATAACTTCAATGCTTAGGAATCCCAGTAAGTAGTATTAAGCTTTAATGTGTCATAATGTCATAATAATATTTTAATTTAATATTAAGACTTAAGTTTAATACCAATGTGGTATATTATCAATATACTATCAGTATAATATCAGTCTCTAAATATTAAATCACTAAGATTTTATATTTGTAATTACTTACAATATGAAACTGATAAAAGGCACCTTTTATGTCTAACTAATTAACAACTAATTAGCCATTTCAAAAAAAGTCTTAACTAATTCTAAATGGTCAAGTGTTATCAACCGCTGGCCTAGAATGGTACCACTTATGCCGACCGATGCTTTAGTGCTCGCCCTTGTGTACCATACTGGAGCGTAGGGTACTGATAAACTTAGGTATTTTCCCAGTTTTAAGACAATGACTAATCGGCATATTTAAGAGAGCCGCCTGCTTTCGCGCTATTTAATGCAAAAAAGCGACTGCCTTTTCTGAATATCAAATTTGTGCTTTCAGACCACACCTAGATTTAGGATATTTTGATGTTTAATTGATTGCTATGTCTGTAGCTAGAAATATTCATAAGAGAAATAATTCTGGGTGAGTTGTTACCACCTGATACTTATTATAAAGTGTACAAACACAGCCAGAATGATTGTCCCTCAGCAAATAGGAAGATTTTTCCTAAATTAAGGAAAATTAATAATTACAGATGGCAGTGTCGAAGAAAGATCAACATTCGACATGGAAATATTTGCACAGAAATTGCAAAGAGCTGTAGAGTCTATGCCCGCTTCCGCTTGTTGTATACACCATTCGCCTATAGTAATACAAAGTTACGTAGGTATAACCTCTTTGCTCCACAACAAAACTAGCATGGGATTCTTCAAGGTTAGAGGGAAATTTAGTTTTTAATATTTTTTATGTATATAGTATCTGATGTTGCTCTCGAGATTATATTGTGTTAATATATCTAAGTAAATAAAATATTTTGAAGTTTAATGTGATAAATTCGACATGTTTGGAAACATTGTTATGTATGATTTTACATAATCTGTGGCCTTACCGTGGCGCTACTAAAGCAATATTAATTCAATATAACATCTATGAATATAAAGTCTAACTTACTTGACACACAATAAAGGTTTGAATTGACGTAGAAAGCAGTTTTGGAATATTAAAATAATACTGCTAAAAATTTCACGGTATATGTTCGGTTCTCAAAACTCCAGCTATTGTTTTGTCCTACTTCTTATTCAATAATCATCTTCATCATCATCATCCTTGCGTTTGTCTTATTTGTTCCCCACATTTGAGCAAAGGCAATTTCGTTAGAAGTAGAATAAAAATTTACATACAGTCAAATGTACGTTTATGACATTGAAGTAAAATGATTGTTTATTTGCACGTGGGGAAACCAGGATGCGTTTTTTTGGTGTATGTATATATTTACATACTTGTTGTAGGAATTTCTTACAAAACGTCATATTGCGAGGCAAAAAATATGTTATTCCAGGCATGTCAAATTGAATAATGTTGTCGTATTTTAAATTATGCCAAATAAAACAATTGATCGATATTATTGTGATAAACTAATTATGTATATTGTGGGTTGGGAGTACAGCTAATTACTTGATTAATCAAAAAAAACCCACACCTTTAAAAACTTAATTACTTAGATAGGTTTGAAGATCATTGAAATAAGAAACAATAAAGCCAGTATTATATTATGTTGATAATGTAATACTAAAATTCGTTGGCGTTAAGAAAACTGTGACGTCATCAGGGCGGTCTGACCAACTAAAATCAATGAAGTTAATTAAATTATAAAATTCTAATTTAAGCGGTTTGACCGCAAAGTGTAGTCACAAAGTTCTTAATGCTTAGAAATAAATGGTTGCATTTAAATATTATATATGAACACTTTTTTCGTTCGATGTTTTTATTATATAAAAATAAATGTTCATTACTCATAATTAGATGATAGTTAATGTAAGACAAAAATATGTATTCCTTTCAAATGTAACTTTCAATATTAGTTGTTACAATTGCTTGGATGGAAACTATACATCTATGACATCCGTTATACGATAGATTTGCCAGTTCTACAACAGTCACTGAATTACGTTTGAATGATTGTTGGCAAAATGTATGAATATAAATGTCAGAAATCGCCCTATACAAAAGGTTATCCGTCAGTCATTTTAATGACTATTAAAACTGACATCAAAACCTATCGTGAAATGGCTCGCTATAATTTTAAAGAAATCATCAATATATTATAGATGAAAGTACATAGTTATCTCGGCGAATACTACGTCTCTTGTAGACATTACCTGTCGCAGCACTAAAAAGAAATATATAATTCAAATTAAATTACAAAAATTGAACTAACACCCAAAAACATAGACATGTAATATCATCACATAAATATCTAGCCATGCCGAGAATGGAACCCGAAAACCCGAATCTAGTCGCATTAGATGTGAGATATGGGCATTAAGCGTTTTCGTTGACTGCTTCCTAACCTTATCAGTAATTTCTCTCAATAATTGTCAATTACGGACTTGACATTTCTATTAAATTTACATTTTTTTAAATTAAGTTATGTATGTATGAAGCATGTGTTACTTTTTTGAAAGTTTTGAACCCTACTCTGTTTCTTAAAATGCAAGGAATTGAGAAGTACTACTTATTTTATCAGTTAAACATTAAAAAATTTACTAATATTTGTGTTCAGATAACTTTGTAGATATCAGTTACATGCAAAATCAAGGTGGGATTTGATGAGCGAATATTGTCTATTTGAAATGTGTAATTCAAAATCTCTTTTAAATGTATGTTTGTCCCTATCCAAGTTTTAAGTGAAGTATCTGCAACGTTACTATGTTGTTATTTAAGAATAAAGTTTAAGATCTAGTAAGAGCTTATAGTACGTGCAAACAAACGAGGCTACCTTTTGTTAATTTTCATACGTATCCGCCTTACAGTAACAAAATTAGACGACTGTTTAACTAAAACTTTGGTGGTAATTCTGCTGTTCACAAACTAAACTTATTTTAGAAGCATGCTATCTCTTTCAAAATCAAATAAAAACAAAAGAGATTGAACGTTTTAGACATGTCAGATAAGTCCATCATCATTGACATCCATCCAACATGCTACAGGTGAATGACGTGGCAGCATGTTATTGGTTAAGAATCCACTTTAGACAGCGTTTAGTAAAACGCGTGTTTGACCAAACCAACTACAATTTATCATCAAAATGAAAAAGGTTTTACCTATTTGTTGTCATCATCATCAATTTCAAGTTAAAATTTATAGTCAAAATATTGTTCATGTAATAAATCAGATACATTTTCATAATATTAATAACTTGTAGTTAGAAAATTGAAATTGTAGTACATAATGACAAGTATTAGATACGATATAAGTACAATCAGTTTCAAAAGATAATTACGAAAGAACAATGCCAATAATTGACCTGAGAAATAGTTATCGTGAATAATGATGTAAGGCATCTCAAAAAATTGCTGATTTTTTGATATCATAAAATCACTCCTTCCTTTTTTTTGCTAAGTTTAAAAATTGATGTTTTTAATTTGAAAATCTTGAAAAAATGCTTTTAATTTCATATAAAATGGGCACATTAAACAACAGCTGTTATTATCTGTGGCTAAAGTGTTTGAAATGTTCTGTTCCACGATTATTGTTACCCATTACAGTTATGTTTCTAACAATGATTAATGATTAGTGATATATAAAAGAAGCTTAAACGTAATTTGTAAGGAAAAATACGAATAATTGGACTACTAATACTTATTTTTAGTTGTACACCAAAAGAATTATAATTAAAAAATCATTACACAGAGAAAAATATTCTGTGTGAAAATGATTTATAGTTTTGACAGCGCTGTCGCTTCGTGTCATGCGAGATTAGTTTGACACTATTGACAGACACAGATGTTACTTGGCACTTTGAAGTTTCTCGATGTAACCTCAAAAACATACATACCTTAATAGATTTTCTTTCCGACTTAAATAAGACAAAATGAATTTACATTCATTTAAAGAAAACAATATTACGTTGAAAACAACAGGTGTGATTTGTATACAACTCGTAAATAAAAATAATTTGACAGATTTTTCAATGTATGAACGATGGGCATCGTTCTTTGAGTACAATTTGAATGTAAAATTCTGAATGGACTTTTGTATCTGATTGTACACACTCAATTGGATAAGTTAAGTGACGTAGCTTTTCATACACGAGTTTACCATTAGTCATATATTGATAGCTTTTAAAGTTAAACGTTAATTATCTATTTTCAAATGAATTATTCTAGTACTGTGTTGTTTACTGATAACTAATTTATGTAGGACATAATATCGTAAATTGAAAACCCAGTTGGACTTCTCATAAAATTCGTCATCGGGAAAAAGTCTGTTTATCTCAAAGTAATAAAGCTTTGCAGTTCTTTAAGATTTTTATGTATTTTTTTTAAGTTAGCCTTAAGAAATTAAATTATTTTTAAATAAACTTTGAAATGTTGGGTTCATAAATACATACTAATATTGTAAGTTTAGTTAATTGCAAGAAAATATATTAATTTTGTTCATGCCTTATCGCTATTGTCAAATATTACTCAAAATTGGTTAATCCAAAAAACATAATATATAGGATTATGTATGTCCAGTTTGCTGTTCTTCCAAATTTAAAATTTAAGTGTATTTTTTTACAATACTGCGATGTAGATTTCTTGGACGGAATCATAAAATCTTTCTACATGCATTACAAATAGTTTATGAATATTATTAAAGATATTATGTGCTTTGAAAAAACATTGTTGTTTGTGGATATGTTCTAATTCCATATTTCTATGTTAAATGATAACTGTTAAGTATAATAAACTATTGGAATGTAGAGGCTCTCCATCTCAGCTTCAGGCGATAATTTCTTACCATTAGAAAAACGTCTGCATGTTTGCCTTAATATTAAAAAAAGTTGACACTTGTATTGCATGTCGAAAAGTGTTTGTAATGTTATTGTTGTGTATATTGTGATAAAAGAAATAAGTTTAAAGTGCGTTATTTATTTATTTGAAAATATGACAATTTTTAATAATACTAGGCCTATAATATGTTTGGTAGTCATAAGATTGTTTGCTTTGTGCAATGTTTTACATTATCATCAATAAAAGAATTGAATCATTGAAATGAATTTACTACTCTTAATTACCCTTAACACTTCCTGATAACAAACGATATGCCTATTCCTTTCTTTATAATACTAAAAATATTATTTGGTTGAGTCTTATATTATGTGAACATTTAAAATCCTACTAAGCAATACATTTTTTTGTGTTTTTAATCTTATTAGACAAAAAACAAGAAAGTGGGTCAGTTTACAAAACGACCTTTGCCTATAGACATAAAATATATACAAGTTTATTATCCTACGGCCAGGTAACATCCTGACCATTGCAAGTATACCGACTCCCTCTCTAGCATTGAACACGACTATCGAAGGCACTGGTATTGCTGTAGGACAGTGGTTCTCAAACTTTTTTAAAGACGGAACCCTTTTGGGAATACTTGATGGAACCCTACAATAAAACAATTGTTTTTGTAAGTGTATTCTTTATAAATGAGAATAATAAAAGTACAATGTAACAATTACTAATTATTATTTACTTCACCAATTGCCAAGGAAAATAATTGAAAACATTAGAAAAGAAAAAATCTAACTAGTGGGAGGTATGAAACTGTTTTTTATTTTTCATCAATTGGTTGATATCAGGTTTGATGGAAGAAAGTTGGAGTCTCATATTAGCTTCGGCGTCCAGTTCATTGCGATATTTTGTTTTCGTGGCTGCGTAGGTAGAGAATCCTGTTTCGCACAAATGTGTAGTTGGGAACGGGAGAAGAATATCCAGAGCTATTTGGCCAAGCATTGCATATTCATCTTGGATTTTGCACCAAAAATCATTGAGAGGTATCGTTTTGAACAGTGACTCCATACTTGTGACTGATGACATTTCTAAAAGAGATTCATATATCTCGTTTGACATGTTTTCAGGCTTTTCCAAGATGGGTATAAAAGGATTATTAATCCATGAATTCACTTTAATTGTTGTATTGTGTTCTTCGGGAAAATACTTTTCAAAAGATGCGCGCATCGAACTGAGATATTGGACCAATTCTTCAAACACATCATCTTCAAACATTTCT
>NJDD01002932.1:195318-211966 GCA_002245505.1 Calephelis nemesis
ACTTTTAATTTCCCTAGTTTGTAAGTACACTTATTTTTAAGGGTTTTTTAAACGGTGTACGCGAAATGGACGCGAATTGGTGCGTGGACGCGAATGGGCACATACACCTAACTTACACCGGCTAACACCGGTACCGGCTAGCCTACACTTTAATCGGGATCATGACACTGGCGAGCATTGAAGTTCCAAGCAAAACAACACAATGTGCCTGTGCCTTGTCTAATACGAGTAGCACCTACATAAATACATACAGCGTACGCGAAAAACGGATAATATAAATATGTATAAGTAGTATTTATTGCTTCCAAATTTAAACTAAAACTTGAAAAATCAAAGGAGAATGGTTAATTTAGTATGAGCTCTGTAGTTCGTCGATTCAAAAATTAAAAAGAAAATTGTGTGAAGGGACTGAAGGGATTGAACGTGTTTTTCGTTTATCGCTGTTCGTATAAAAACGTTTGATGGAAATCATTTTATATTATTAGTACTTTATATGTAACTACGAGTATGATATAATACTGATAATAATTGTTCTATATTAATACTGCCCTGTTCTGCGGTTCTGACATTGAAATTATTTTGCTAATATGTGATTAAATAACGTTGGGCTTAAATCAATTCGTTATTTTTTTAGAGATCGTGGTACATTTCTAGTCCACTCGACTTACCTGTCACAAAAAGATAAAAACTCGTTGAATACATGTTTTATTTAACTTTGTCTAAAATTAAAACCTTATCCAATAACATCCTGCAAGTACCTACTACTATATAAATACCTACTAGTATTTAAATTATGCGCTTCGGCTTTTACACTTATTACTCTAATTACACTTAATTTTTAAATAGGCTGACCTACTCCAAATTTATGCAAAATGATTAATGTGTAATAACAGCTATAGAATTTTTTATAATACATTCAGATTTCCGAAGCTTGACTAATATAGTCGAAGCGCATAATTTAAATAGTACCTCCTACTGTTTAGCATGTTATAGGATCTAATTTTCGTGAAACGCTTTTTGAAATAAGAACATTTCTGCTGCCCCAACACTATTGCCATCGTTTAGTTTCAGTTCGGACAACAAACTTACACTACACCAACAACAACACATAACAGGGGTGTAATCTGTGCACATAACCCCACGATTCTTTAAACGACGTGTATCACCTACTTACGTGCAGAAAGAAAGTGTCTGTATGTTTGCTGGTTGTTAAAATAAGGAAATAGATTGTACTACTAATCAATAATATGATATACTTATCTACTATACATTCTCAGCTGTCTATACGACAACCTTGTTTTAAATGAATTGTTTTTTTTTAAAGCTATAGCTACAGAAATAATAAAGAAAACAAAAAAAATAATAAAAAAGAAAGCATAATCGCAAAAACCGGGTTTTGATTTCATTACCACTTAGCGGACCCTCTCTGAATCATAACTTACCTTTGCAAAAAATGATCATTAAATTGCATACTTACATTAACATCGGAGTTATCAGTTAAAAAATATCCAGAAATCATACAAACAAATTGCTATCCGCCACCTTTTTAGTCGGTTAAAAATTAGCCTGTGTCCTATGAGTATACCGTGCGTACCGGGTCAACAAATACATTTTACATTCAAATTAGTAAAGACAATAAAATATTTTGTCCCTTTATCACCAGGCAATCCGATGTTGAAGCGCCGCCTTACATACCGCCGAGCTTGAAAAATCAAAAGTTTACCAACACGCAATCAAGAAAAACAGTATATTCGGGGAGAAAAACATATGCGGGCACAAAAACCGCATATTCTGGCACAAAAACCGCCTATCCGGGGACAAAAACCGGATATGCGGGAAGAAAAGTGGTCCCTACTAATATGGCTGGATACGGTTCAAAGCAAACGTGGCAGTCATCTGGATTAGCGTAAGTATATGCATTGTTCTAGGAATATTTTTGTTTGTTACTATGTAATAAGCATAGAAATAGGAGACATCTCTCTCGTCTCTTTTTTTTCATCATACTAAAATGTAACATTTTTTTTTTCTTTTTTTTTTTAATAATCTCGTAGAGCGACACCGATGTTTTATAACATAGAGTACTTTTTTTTTCTAACATCGTGACATCTGACCAGTTGGTAGAGTTTAGCAGCGACTCGCCCGGATTAGTACCACCGCCTAACCTATTCGTGCCGCCATAACGCCATGACGTGTTCCGGTTCGGAGACTAAGGTAGCCGGTATACTTACTTTTTCTCGAGGCCTAACATTCCAGCCTCAGGTTGGCAGCGCACCATTACCACCTTTGGTGTCACTAGGCGGCGTGAATTTCTTAACATCAGGAAATCCGTCTGCTTGTTTGCCTTCCAATATCATAAAAAAAACCTACCTACGAGTATATATATACATTACCTAGAGCAATGAGCTTATTCGCTCTTAGGGATAACTCCAAAGAATCCTACTATTTCACGTTTAAAACTCAACGTACCTAATTAGCAAATTTTGATAGATACCGTTCTTCATAATCCTACGGGGATAACAAGCGTGGTGTAATTTTATACTTATTGTTTCAGACCCACTTACAATGAGTTCCGTGGAAATGCCAATGAAGGTTTCAAAAGTAAGTTTTAACTTATATAACACTGTTTCTACTTTCTCGCATCTTCACCCACGTTTTTAAGTTTTTTAACTATACTTACTGCAAGTATTAGTTGTGATATAGGAATGAAAAGTAGCCATGGTTCTTTTTATAGTCTGAGTCTAGTCTAATATATTTTTAGGCTAAAATTGAAATCGTCCGTTTTGACTTGAAAACGAAATGTACGTTTAAACATACACCATACCTATTGCATTTAAAATGACAGAATTTTTATCATAAATTCATCGAGTGGTTCGAATTCGATTAAAATTTTATATATAAAAAAATAGAGGCAAGATAAAACCCGTTCTTGCAAGAACTTAAATGTAACGACACGAGTTCAAACAAACAAAAAATAATGTACCTATACCGGACTTCTAAAAAAAGAGGAGTTTTGTATGTTCGACTCCTATGATCCCATCTTTATTATGTAGAACATTCTGTGATGATCGATGTCTCTGTCATTTTAGAACCCATTTTTAAAAATTCATTTTATTTGAAAGAGCGTATTTTTAAGCTGGTTCCAATATCACCAAGACTGAATCTGTGGAATCCCAGGCATATCTAGGTAAATACCATTTTTTGCTTAGGCATATGACTTACTTATTGAAATCGAAGGAGGTTTTTTGTAGTTTTGCCGCGCTTAAATTATTACGTGTTCAGTTCAAAGTTCAGATTGGTAAAAGATAATTTAAAAAAAGGAACATATTTTAGATGTGTAATTGGAATTTCCAGATGATAATCAATTTATAAAGCTGTATTATTTTTTTATGAAATATCTTTGTCTTATCATTAGGAATTGTTGGTTCTTGGTCTATCATCTATTCTTAATTCTATTATAGAATCCTGTTGTAAATCCTTTGACAATTTTGATCTATATGTATAGGAATATATTTTTTTATTTTGGTTGTCTCGTTAAAACCGTTCTCGACGGCTGATTTGGTTAATTTGGTTAATTTTGGTTTTGAATTATTTGTTCAAGTCTAGGGAAGATTTAAAAGATAAGAAAAAGTAAAAACTGCGACGAAATTAGGAAAAACAACATTTTAATTTTTTCCATGCAAACTGAATGAGTGGGACGATGTTTGCCGGGACAGCTAGTAAAAACAGCTGAAAATAGTTTTGACTAAAGACCCTGATCTGTTGACCTACTGTTACCTTTTCTCAAAATACACGTCATAGGATTTTCGCATTAACTAACCTAAGCAAGAATTTTACACCACAATATTTCCTTGACTTTGAGTTTAGTAAACCGTGAAACCAATCGCAAAGTTCTTAGTAATTACTAAAGTGAGTAATTTATTCTTCACCCATTTCAATTGAAAGTTTCCTAAACAAGTTTGAGAATTTGACCACAATCCTTTACCAAGAAAACAAATAGAATCGAAACGTCTTATGTTAAACAAAAGAGGTAAAAGGTAATAACTAGAAAAAATCTTTATGCTTATGTGACAACGTTACTGCAGTTGCAATTAATATTTCTGTACCAGTTTCCAATATCAGCTTTGCCCGCGATCCAGTTTATAATATCTCACAAACTTTCGCATTTTTGATCCTACTAACATACATGCGAAAGTTTGTTTGTTTGTTACTCCTTCACTTAAAACCTGCTGAACCTATTTTTATGAATTTGGCAAATACATAGAGGGTAATCTGGATTAACACATAGGATAGTTTTGACCGGTTCTAACACCGTGACATCTGACTAGGTGGTAGAGTTTCATAGCTCGCCCGTATTGGCACCAGCCACCACCGCCTTACCCATTCCTGCCCCCATCACGTTGTCGCTTGCTGTTGACGTGTTCCGGGCACAGATTGGCAACGCTCCATTACCACCATTGGTTGCCCTAGGCTACGTGATTTTTTTACTATCAGGAAATCCGTCTGCTTGTTTGCCTTCTAATATCATAAATATAGAAAATAAGCAAATGAATCAAATGGGGAAAACTTAAAAAGGTCTAACATATTTCTCGTAATGTTTTGGGTTTAAAATTATCACAGTAACCTTTCCCAATTTTTATCTCAATGCCTACGTATCTATACAGACATAAAATTTACACTTATTTACGACGTCAGTTAAAAAATAAGCGAAATTCGATGTAGTATTTTCCCCGATTTGTTTAAATATGCTTCGGGTTTTCGTTTAGAGATATTTATAAGACCTGTTTGACCCTATGAGTTAATTTAAGAGATAACAGCATATAACTCATTACGGGTTATTATATTGGAAAGATGTAAGTGTAAGTAGATTATCTAATTGGTAGAGTTCCTTGTCTATCATGTATCTTTGAGTTCTTTGCCTCAAAGGTTGGCAATGCAATATTCCACCTTTAGTGTCTACAGGTGGCGTTTCTTATAAGAGTCGAATATAGGTGAAGTCACAATCTAAAATGGTGGTAGAGATGTATGCTACAATTTGAACGGGTAGGGATCCACCGTGTTATCTATTTCTGCTACCATAAGGTCAGTGTTCGCCACTATCGTGTTTTGATTTATGTAAAATAGTCAGGAAATTCGCATCTACACTATTATTATCATGAAAAACCTACAATTCACGTCATGCTAACACTTTAAATCGCCTCTGTAGTCTGACAGTCGTTGGCTTCATTTCGTAAGGTCCCGGGTTCGATCTTCAGGTAGGATAACAAAAAGATAATGTGTTTTATCAATTTTCTAATAAAAACAATGTTGACAGGAACTAGGTATGAGCCCGGTTGGAGATAGATGTGCCACCTATCACTTAGTAGGACTTAGTGTCTTGGGCTAGTAGTGACCCGTAGGTGTCCTTGGGGGTTACCAGCTTTTATAGCAGTATTATTTCTGTGTTGCTTAATGTTCACACATAAGATCAACTTTATGGTATACGTCCTGAGGTTGCATTTATCCGTTGACAATTAGTATTAATAGAATAATATTGTTTTAAGAGCTTATGGTACCCCCCTGTTTGTAAATCTGCCTATCTTTTAGGAGATATAAGCGTGAAGATACTTTAAGTACTTACACAAACAATTACTTCTAAGTATAATTCAAAAATCACTTGTCGTATCTTAATTAAATTTATATGGTAGTGTGACTACCTTTATACCATAGCCTATAATTCGAAAAAGAGCATCGAAAAACGTTATTTGACCAGAAATCGCGTAATCAGCACAAACTATGGAGAATTGATTACGGCACTTGGTAGTAGGTATTCCATTGTATACACGCCTTCTTAAGGTAAACCCTTGTACTTTTCCACAGTAAACTTTATGGTCTAAGTATTTTAGCCAACCGGTTTCACTTTACACAGCATCATCAGGGCTTTATAACTAAAGATAAATGAGTCTGTTTTATTTTAAAGTTCAGTATTTGGTTTTTTAATTGATAGCCTCCTCCTCCTCCTTCTTTTTACAGTTAGTTGGGTGGTGGTTGGAAAAATAGGTATAGCGGACTAAAAATGAGCAGCAAGCAAACAAAAGATGAACTGGAAAATCATTTTTAGTTTTATCCAAATGCTGCCCTGCTTTATAAATTTAAAACAGGGTATACATTAGTCACGGATTACCAAATAACGAGATCTGCATATCCGCACAGAAACAACATAAATTATCAGCTATTCGATTAAAAAATATTATGCAACTACAATAAATAATAAGTTAAAAAAACAACAATTCGCGGATTTTTGTGTGGGCTGAGCTATCTCTAGTTCAGCGGATATTCATGTAAATCTGTAGACAGGAAGCTCATGTCGCTAAATACGACCTACATGTAAATAACAATGATAAGTTATTTTAGAATATTTAGATCAGGGTTAGACTTTATAAAGACTTGATAACTAAAACCTATTTTATTTTAGTTTTTCCGTCATTTGAGTTCTAATATTATAAATGCTACAGTTTGTATATTTGCTTATTTGTTTGTTACTCCTTCACGCAAAAACTGTCTAACCGATTTTCATAAAACTTGGCACACACATAGAAGGTAACTTGGATTAACACATAGCAACGCCGCGGGAAATAGCTAGTCATCTATATAATTATCTTGTAGTAAATCTGGAAAGAACCTACTTCTATTACAATAACTACTTGTAAATATTTAAATAACAAAAAAATATTTATTTCCCCGAATTTCGTGAGTTTCAATCATCAGATCTACACTTGGTGACAATGGGACCGCTTCTGAAGTACCATTCTTTCAAATATTTCAAGAATTTTTAAAATATGTTCAGGAATGTCGTTGAGAGTTCGTTTGAAATACTTAAAAAATATAGGAGTCCAACATATGACCTCCCTTTTTTTAAATCAATCAGAAATGAATCGCTAATTCTCATAGTCATCGCACGTGAACAGTTTAATCCATTTTGGTTATTCTTTTTTTGTTACGATAGTTATTGTCAGGAATTAGGTAGGTACACAAATAAAGTTAAATTTCGTAGTTAGGTCTTGGGACAGGACAACTTGTATATAGTGAAGAAAAATAGTCTTTTCAGTTGATTCAACTCATATAATTCACACTACTAGTGGTCGCCTGTTGGTCGAAATTCGACTATAAGTTGATAAGAACGCCATCTTCATTTCTTAAGACCAACTACTTTGTTTCCATTATAGTTAGTGCGCCATCTGTCATCTTTTATCGTCAACATTAATATATTTGTTTGTGTGTGTCAAATGCATGGCAGTGTGGGTAATGTTCTATTTATTGATTTAATATACTTTATTAGCATTATTATTGATAAATATTAGCTTTCTGCACTTCTCCTTCACATAAACTATAAGTGTGCCAAATTTCATGCTCCAAAGGGTCCAAAGTTTTGGCATCACGTATTGATATATAGATTATGTTAATATTTTAATAAAACACTTATACTATTCTATATAATACGATATTAGATTATCTGATTGCTTTTTATAGCCGTTGAATAACAACGCAACATAATAGCCGCGAGTGACGAGATTGCTATAGTACAACCGATAGAATATGTTACTTCGCTAAATATATGTGGAAAAGTACAAGTGTTTTGTAAAAATATTGAATTTATTTACGTCTCAAGTTGACATTTTTGATTTATTAAAACTATGTGATTATAGATTTTTGATTTATCTCAACAATATTTTTTATGCTTGTGCTCGATTTTTGTAGTAAAATTTAATTTGATAAATGTAGGTGCAAATAAGTCCAATTAAATAAATGTTTATCGGAAATATTTTATTTCAACCACAACATGACAATTGCTGGCACGACCTACGCTGAATTTTGTCAAGTTATGATAGGTCTTGTCTTCCTATTCTGACTGTACCTACTCTATGAATAATCCTACAATTATAAAATAATATTTTTATTTACTGTCGCCTCTGTGGTTTTTCGGTTCAGGTGTTGGACTTAACTGCATTAGGTCCCGGGTTCTAATCCCGGTTCAGGCAACAAACAAATAAAATTTGGTCTTTTCAATTTTCTAATTTAAGAATATTTTTCTGTTGCTCGCGATTTGCTTGCCATCTATCACATTGTGGAACTAAGTGTCTTCTGGTAATCGTGGGTGCCCTGGTTGTGCCACTGCCTATATCTTCGAGGATATGGACGATACTATTTTTTTATTTATTTACTGATTGCCAATTTGATCATACACGTTACCTTAGATGCTAATGTAGGCTAGATCTTAAGTGTTTTGGACAATTAGGTTTTCCGATTATCGCATACTCCAACTATACCAAGCTCTGACTATACCAGGCTCTGACTATATCAGGTTAAATCGACAGGACAGTATAAGATGATAGTGCCAATTGAAGCTAGTTGTTGTGATAGATACTTTATCACCTAGTTGAACTAAACTTGTCAAACTATTCAAGAATTTCGCTAGACTGTTAAGATAGGGTTGTTACTAACTTCTCGTGGTCATGACCCTTGTAATAGTGCTATGAGTAAAACGTCTAGGTATAAAACAATTAAATACGCGAGCTCGTAAAAGAGAGCATAGGCTTACTGTCACTACCATCGTGACATCTGACTAGGTGGTAGAGTTTCGCAGCGACTCGCCCGGATTGGCACCACCGCCTTACCTAGGTATTCCTACTGCCAAAACGTCAGTGCTTGCCGTTGAGTTATTCCGGTTCGGAATGCATGGTTGACGGTAAACTTACATTTGCTCGAGGCCCGAGATCCCGTCCTCAGGTTGGCAACGCACCATGACTACCTTTGGTGACTCTAGGCGGCGTGAATTTCTTACCATCAGAAAATTCGTCTGCTCCTTTGCCTTCCGATATAAGAAAGACCACAAACTGTAGGCGTTTTATTAATTCGATAAGTTCGGTTGGAGAACGTAGTTTTTAACCAGTGTGTTATTACAGATATGTGTGAGATCGAGTGTAAGAACAATGGCATATGTGTGGACCTCAACACGTGCCAATGTCCCGCCAACTACGATGGCAAATACTGCGAGTTTGAGAAGAAACCCTGCTTATCGTTTCCACCTACACCTATGAATTCCCAGAAGAAATGCGGACCAGAGTAAGTTTTTTAGAAACTGGCGTTGATTGATCTTAAATGTTTAGATTTAGATATTTTAAGATATACAGGCGATTGTTGTTGAGCCTGATGTTAAGTGTATCCTTTATAGAAGCCAGATGCCCTAAAAGTCGCCAACTTATTTATAAGTCTCATGAGGTTTCCTTTAACCTAAAACGCGTCAATTAGTAATTCTGCTGTTCACAAACTAAACTTAATTTAGATGCATGCTGTCTTTCTCAAATGAAGCAAAAACAAAAGAGATGGAACGTTTTAGACACGTCAGATTAGCTCGAACATGTCGAATCGCGATGTTTTTAATCGACGTTTTTCGAGTGATAGTTTAAACGTCTGTAGAAATGACGTGTACGGTCTAATTTGACAGCGCTAAAAGTGTTTTGTCTTTTTCTGTTTCTTTCGTTGAAGGAAGACAGCGATAACTTAAAATTAGTTTAGTGAGTGCGCAATGAAATTACCACCAATGACGCTTACAAATAAAGGCGGTTACGGTAAGAATAGTTATAGCGCTAGTACCGATCCGTGTACTCGTCGCTCAACTCTAAACACAGTCATATTGCTAGTGGCACTTATAAATTTATCTCTACGAAGTGCAAATTAGGAAAGCAAGGTCTCTAGTCGTAAAGAGCCTAAGTCGCTAGTAAACAAGTTTCGAAGTCGAAATAATTTTTCCTCTAAGTCCGAATTAAATTCTATTTTCACAGATTAAACTCAGATTCTTACCTGTGACAAGCACCAGACTCTTGTCAAATAATTGCACTTTTTTGCTGGCAAACTTGTTACAATATTATTGTAACTTAGATACTTAAGAGATTAAACCATCAAATAAATAATAGTAAAATAAAATGCTTAATGAGAGAAAAAATCACCTTAGTCAGGATTTGGACCTGCACCAGTCGAGCTACTCGTACCAATTATTCAAGTCCGGTGGTGAAACTGTATTTGGAAAACCAAAGTTACATTTAGATGAGAACAGTGAACCTCTGTAACTATAAGTCGAATTTAGAAAAATATTGCTGTATTTGATAGCCCAAGCCTTGAATGGTTTGTTTCTTCAATTATTTATCGCAACTGTGGTCTAGCGGCCCAGGTGATGGATTTGATTTCACGAGGTTCCGGGTTTGATTCTCGGGTCAACAATAAGAGATTACAGTTTTTTCAATTTTCTAATAAAGAAATTTTGTTCGGGATCGGACATGTGCCCGTTTGGCGATAGGCTTTGCAGCTATTACATTGTGGGACTTAGACTGTCCTCGGCTGGTCGTGGGTGTCCTAGTTGTGCCTCTGCCTAGCTGTTAGATGTTATGGGTTTGAAGATACTTTTTTATGTTTTGGCTGTTTAAAACCATTTATGACCGAGGTGTGCGATGTGGGATCTAGGTAGTAATTATTATTTTTACCTTTTATAAATCATGTCACTGCTTGTGTATTTAAGTCTCAACGGAAAAATGTTTGCATTTGTCTGTGTTATTGTAACTCCTAAACGTATAGACCCCCTTTCGATGCGGATATTTTATTTCGAAAGTTCTTAATTACATTACGGATAGGTATTGTCGTGGGTTATTGATTTTTTAAAAATTCACCCATCTACTCCTGCAATATTGTGTGCTTAACATCAAGAAATGAGAGCTGACGTAGCAAAACTAAATTCTAGAAAGCATAGCACTAAAAACCCGTAGCCACTTGAAAGCCTAGTCACCAGAAACTAGCCACACATCGCACGTCTGCATCTTCACATGATAAAATATGACATCTACTTAGTATTGTTGATGTATTATTTTATTATTGACAGGTTCTGCACTGTAACATGTATCGAAGGTCACAAGTTCTTCGATGGATCTTCTATTGCGAATCTACGCTGTGTAAACGGAGAATGGAAACCAACTCGGTCAGACCTGACTTCTTTGTCGGACTGCCAGCCACAATGTGACCCACCGTGCCAAAACAATGGTGTTTGTCTGTCTATCAACACTTGCCAATGTCCAGCCGACTTTAGAGGACCACAATGCCAGTATTGTAAGTTTATGACAATTTCAAAATCTTAGGTTCGCTATAAAGCCTAAACTAACAACCTTAATTTACGTAGTTAAATTCTCACGTAGACATGGATTATTTGAATGGAGATATAGACGATGCTCTGTAATTAAAATATGATATACGTCATTGTTACTTCTTTCCGCCATTGTGGGCACTAGGGACGTTTATATAAAACTAGCCTTTCCAGCGAAATTCGTTCTGCCTATTAAGTTTGTATGGGAAAAATCGATATGTTGTTTTTTTTAGTTTCTTCGCAATCGAACGGAATAAAACGTATCCTATGTCCGTCACCTGGTTCTAAGCTACCTCACCATAATGTAGACGAGTAGTGGTGCTTCTGCTATTCACAAACTAAACTTATTTTAGATGCATTATATCTTTATCAAATGAAATAAAAACAAAAGAAATGAAACATTTTATACACATTAGATTAGTCCGGATTTGTCAAATTGTGATGTGTTTAATCAACATTTTCCCTTTGATAGATTAAAATATATCGTGTGCAAACTAATCTGAGAGTATTAAAAGTATTTTGTCTCTTTTTACTGCTTTCTCTGAAAGAAGATAGCAATAACTTAAAATAGACCATCTGCATTTCTGCCAGGCAGCTCGTAAAAAGAGAGTATAGGCTTGCTATCAGTAACACCGTGACATCTGACTAGGTAGTAGAGTTTTGCAACGACTCGTCTGGATTGGGACGAACGCCTTACCTACTCAAAGCGCCCTAACATCATGACGTGTTCCGATTCGCTAGACGCCGAACATCCCAGCTTCAGGTTGGCTACGCACGTATGAATTTATTACCATCAGAAAATCCGTCTGCGTGTTTTCCTTTCAGTATTATATAAAAATAGGTTAGTGAGTCTACTACATATTTGCAGCCATAAACCGTAAAGTATATATTCCAGCGGCTGGCGCGTGCGACATGCGTAAGCTGGCTTTCAACGGCGGGTACAGCTGCTTCAGCGACTCCGACAAGTTCTCGTGCCGCCTCAACTGCCCCGTCGGCGCCAGCTTCAGCGCTCCGCCGGTAGAACTCTACACCTGCTACTATTCCACTGGTGTCTTTGAACCTCAACCGATACCGCACTGCGTATTTGGTAAGTAGCCCAAACAAATGGGGTCTTAACACCAAATTGTGACATTTAAAAAAAAACACTACTGATCAATTTCAGTATTGCTTGTAAGTATACCTATCAAATCACCTATCAAAGATTTTTTGTTTTTAATTTGAGAATGCAACTTGAGCAAAAATTAATTCTTTTAACCACTGAGCTTAATGACTTATGATAATAACGATTTTCTGGCGTCTATCTTAAAAACCCTATTGGATATTCAACTCAATTATTACCAATGAATATTTTTCAATAATTGTGATTTTTGAATTAGGTACACTAGCCCTATCGGGGCTTTTGAACTAAAGATAAATAAACAGAAATTGCGTATTTTCAATTTTTTATTAAAAATACTGTCGCCCGGGATTGGATATGATTGGATATATGACATTGTGAGACGTAGTATCTTCAGCTAGTCGTGGGTGGCATGGTTGTGCCTCTGCATACCTTTTCGGGGGTATGGGCTTGAAGATACTTTTTTTTAATTAGTTAAAGCAGTACAACCTCCTTGTATCGTTCCTGTGGTCTTGTGGTCCGGAGTTGACGTACATTATTTAAGCTCTCGGTCTAAATACCCGAGTTGGGTAACTCAAAAAAGGATTTTTCCAATTTTCAAATAAAGACAACGTTATACGTACGAGTAGAAAAGTAAAAGCGTTAATTAAAAAAAACGTGTATATCCTCGTAGGAATGTAACTAGACATTTTTTTTTAATTACCTCTTTTGGAAACTGCAAATAGGCTTACAGGTGACGCTGTTACAAATTACAGTTTTACTAAAATATTTGTTTTAGATGAGGTCGTGGTGATCACTCCTGCTAATTATCGTGTAAGTATTTTTTAATTCCTATTAACATTTACTAAACATTGATTATACCAACGGCAAGCTATGTTGGTCGGTTTGAAATTGGACTTCAGTAACCATTTAAATTTTTTTTCTTTGAAATATTTGAATGAGTTATATTGATATATATTTTTAAATTTTGTTAGCATGCTTTTATCACAAATATTAAACTAATATGTATGTACTGGCTGCTACTTGAGATTTGTTAAAGGTTAGTGGAATAATCAAGTAATCTGTATTAGATACCAGATTATTCCCAGCGGGTGATGGGGTCGTCACAGCACAACTCATCTTTCGAAAAGTGATATTGAGATTAAAGATGGGGGTACAGTCATAAACGACTTTTTCACGCATGCTTTAAAAACGTCCAAACTGCAACTTTTAACCAATTTAAAAAAAGGAGAAGATTTTATATGTATATGTTAATTGATTCCGCTGTTATTTCTCTTGATTAGCATGTTTTTGAGATGTTTACACCGAGTTTGGACATGACGACGAAATCTCAGGAAAAATACTTAATTTTTGTGTATGTAAATAACATACATACTTATTAAAATCAAAGTGGGTTTTTAATTTTTTCCGCGCTTACATTATCTTAAATATTCTAATAATCAGATTTAAGTCCTCAGCAGGTTTAAAACTAAAGCAAGAGGCCAAGATATGTTTTGTCTATTTTATCAGGGAAAGAACTCTCCTCCATCCAATTACACAGAAGAAAACTTTATAACCACGCACGGACCTAGCACACTTGGAATGGGTAATTTTGCCCCAGACAGAAAACCAGTCATTGTAGTCCAAGACTTTACACCCAAGGGTGGGAGTTGTTTGACCTGGGGTGGAGTACACTACAAGACTTTTGACGGGAAAATATATAGGTATTATTTAGTTTTTATTATTTTACAAACTTTACCAAATTTTTGTGCCTAGCTTTATTTTGAAAAGTTTGTATAGTATGCAACTAGTAGCTGTCAGTGTCTGACTAATTTTGCTTCTTTCAAACCGATTATAAGGAAACGTTTTTAGTGGTACTTTTTAATAGCCTGGCTGTGTAATATTACTAAAAAATTCTTATATTCATTTATTTAAACTTCAATGTACAGAAATAAATAATTATGAGTACAAAAGGCGGACTAATTGCTATATTCATTAGCTCCTAGTCAACCTTTTAGTCAACAGATATCTGTAATGTCGGGAACTTAAAAAAAAGAATCTTCTTCTGTTTCTATCTGTACTTGATTAGACACTGGAAAAAATAATAGAACAACCTGCAAGATATTTTTTTAAATTATTTTATGTTTGTTTGTGAGCTAGGCACAATATTACTAGATTAGTTAAATCTAGTTTTAAAATTTGAAGCTTATTAATAAAAAAACTATGTTATTTTTCTTCAAATTTGATCAAGTTAGAGCGGAATATCTCAGCTATAAGTTCAAGTAACAAACCATCAAAAAGGCAAAGGATAATTAATTATCCAATACTTAGTCAAAGATTTAGGGAGATAAATGAGGGACAAGAAATAAAATGCTTCACTTCGGATAGGCATCATCATGTTTTGTTAAATAAATGGAAACAGAAGCGGTTTTTATGAATTAAAAAAATTGGAAATATACAATTGAATATTTTTTTTTGTTTACAGCTTCCAATCAAACTGCAAGTACATATTGGTCCGTGATTACATAGAACACAAGTTCACTGTAGCAATCAGACAGCCTAAATGCGAGAACTTGGACTACTGCCCGTCAGAACTTACAATATTTCTTGAAGAGATGATGTATACCCTCAGCGTTGACTGTAAGAAAACATTTATAATTTTCCCGTGTTTGTCCGGGCTCCCTTGCACAATAGGTCATCTGCCTTCCTGCCAGGCAGCTCGTAAAAGGCGAGTATAGGTGATGAAGTAGGTAGTAGAGTTCTGCAGGGACTCGTCCGGGTTGGTCGTCAGTGCTTGCCGTTGACGTTTTCCAGTTGCGAAGATAACGTGACCGGTAAACTTATTTTTGGTTTAGGCCTAACATCCCAGCCTTAGGTTGGCAACGCATCATTACGACCTTTGGTGTCTCTCGTGAATTTCTTACCATCAGGAAATCCGTCTCTTTGCCTGACGCGAAGAACAACTCATTTTAGCCGCGGCGACACATATACTGTAGATGTAGTAAAACGAATGTATCACAATTTTTGCCACTTTCACACCTCCTTTTGGATATTATTCATTGTGACATTTTAGAGTGGGCTTGCCATAAAAGCAAGCCATTGCCAGCGATCTTTGTTGAATGAAACTCAAGACAAAATTCAAAATTTATAATTGAAAGTAAACAATTTCGTCAAGCTCTGTCATTATTTGAAACGGGACGTCATTTTAATTAACATAATTTTTAGATGTTTCAAAATAAAAGTAAATTGTAAAATGTTAACGAATTAAATCTTGGTCAATTTGACAAAATGTTGTATGGATAGTTAATTTTGTGCTAATTTAATATTAAAACTCGCCTCTGTGGTGCGGGCAACAAAAAGAAAATTGGGTATTTCCAATTTTCTAAAAAAAAAGTTACTCAGGATTGGATATGTTCCCGGTTGGCGAAAGGCTTGCCACCTATCACATTGTGGGACTTAGTGTCTTCGGCTAGTCGTAGGTGCCCTGGTTGTGCCTCTGCCTACCTATTCGGAGATATGGGCGTGAAGATACTTAAAAAAAAATTCATAGCACTCAAAATCGCTTAAATGTATGATAAACAGTAGTATTTCCGACCCCATATACGGTAAAGTCATATTTTACGCAAACTACTTGTCGAATCGCAAATTCAGATTTCGTGTAGAAGGAACTCTCTCTAGCGGTAGGCTCCTAGAGGCGGGAGTGCCGCAGGGCTCGGTACTCTCACCTATGCTATACGCCCTCTACACGAACGACGTTCCCAGACCGCCGCGCGTCCACTTAGCCCTGTTTGCGGACGACACGGCTCTATTTTCAACCCACCGTCGCGGTAAAGTGATAGGAAATAGTCTCAGAAAAGCGGCCACTCTCCTGGGCAAATGGTTCAGGAAGTGGCGCATAGAAGTGAACCCTGATAAAAGTGCAGCGGTGTACTTTAATCGAGGTGACAGACCCAGCGAACGAATGGTGTCCAGGCGTAGCCCGGGTACCATCAAACTGTTCGACAGAGTGATCCCCTGGGAAAATTCAACTAAATACCTAGGAATAATTCTAGACAAAAATATGTCGTTCGGACCGCATATTACGCGAGTCACGAACAAGGCTAAGTTCGTACTTAGCCGTCTCTACTATCTAATTAATAAACACAGTAAAATGTCACTTCGTAACAAAGTGACACTTTACAAAACGTATGTCAGACCCATATTAGCATACGGTAGTGTAGCCTTCGCGCATACCTTCCCGACTCATTTAAAAAAGCTACAAGTTGTTCAGAATAGGTTCATGCCACGGGCGCTCCGTGGTACGTTCGCAACGAGGACCTACATCGCGACCTCGATTTACCCACGATAGCACAGCATTTCAAAGAACTATCCGAACGTTACTTTGAAAA
>NJDD01002932.1:222415-237882 GCA_002245505.1 Calephelis nemesis
ATTTGTGTGATGAACATTTAGATGTCTGCATTTCTGGGTCAGGGTGTTTATTAAATTTATTCTGGTATCTATTTAAGTATTTCTATGTATTAGTATCTTTGACTAACACCCATAACAATCATATAATTTGCTTACTTTGGGGTTAGATTCAATTTGTGTGACTTGTCCAGGGGATATTTATTTATTTTATTTAAGTACCTATTTCTATGTATTAGTATTGTTGACTATAGGACGAGCATATAATTTGCAAGCTTTAGGGTTAGATCAATTTGTGTAATTTTTCAAGGGATATTTATTTATTTATTTATTTAAGAACATTGCTCTTGCCGACGAAACAACCTGTAGCAGGTGTAGCTCAATATCTTCTTAGTTTTCGTTTCCAATTCTTGTTACTATCTGAAGCTCTTTTTTCCTACCTCTTTTTACTTCAATTTTTACGCTGGTCTCCTAATCCACTCTCTCCATCGATGAGGTTTTTAAACAAAAATCGAAGCCTAAAATGTATTGTGCAGAGGTGTCGTGTGGCGGCGGTCAGCAGTACACGGTGTGCGCGGACAGCTGCCGCCGCACCTGCAGCGACGTCTCCGCACCCGCGCCCTGCCGTCCGCACTGTGTCGAGGGCTGCGCCTGTCCACCCGGGGAGGTATGTTGTTTATCTATATATTAATACGTCATGTCAAAACTTTGGACCCCTTTTTACGAAAATTGCGCGGACGTAGGAGCATAACATTTGGCACACTTTTTTTTGTGACATTGGAAGGCAAACAAGCAGACGGATTTCCTGATGGTAAGAAATTCCCGCCACCTAGAGACACCAAAGGTGGTAGTGGTGCGTTGCCAACCAGAGGCCGGGATGTTAGGCCTCGAGCAAAAGTAAGTTTACCGGCTTCCTTACCCTCCGAACCGAAACACGTCATAACGTTAGGGCGGCAGGAATAGGTAAAGCGGTGATACCAATCCGGGTGACTCGCTGCGAAACTCTACCACCTAGTCAGATGTCACGGTGTCACGGTGACGGCAAACCTCTGCTCGCCTTTTACGAGATACCTGGCACAGGAAGGCAGATGGTCTATTCTACAAAGGAGCCCGGACCAGCACGGGGTAAAACTCATACATAACACTTATAGTTTATGTGTAGGAAAAGTGCAGAACGCTAGTATGTTTCAATAATAATGCTTATAAAGTACATTAAATCAATAAATAAAACATTGCCCACACTACCATGCATTTGACACACACAAACAAAATATATATTGATGATAACGATAAAATCACAGATGCCGCACTAAAGAGTTTGGTAACAAAGTAGTTGGTCTAGAGAAATGAAGATGGCGTTCTTATCAACAAGATACTAAAATTTATTATGGTCCAATTTCGACCAACGGGCAACCACTAATTTAACTAAATGGGAGAATAGCAGTCACTTTCCATCCGGAGAGCAAAAATGTAAATTGCTTTCACTTTATTTGCTAGAATAAACTGTTATCTTTACTAACATTATCTATACGCTCATATCCCCTCAGGAGTAGGCAAAGGCACAACCAGGGCACCCACGACTAGCCAAAGACACTAAGGTCCACAATGCTGTAGGTGGTAAGCCTATCTCCAAGCGGGCACATATCCAACCCCAGCCCACGATATTTTTTTGAAAATTGAAAATCTACATTTTCTATTTTTGTTTGCTACCCGACCTGGGGTTTGAACCCGGGACCTCAAAAAGTCAAGTCCGGCGTCGGCCCGCTAGACCACAGAGGCGATAGATCTTTACTATACTATAAAGCTGAAGAGTTTGTCTGTGTGCTTCAATGCGCTAATCCCAGGAAAAATGTTAGATAGCCCATTTATTTAGGAAGGCTATATGCTATATATCATCACGCTAAAACCAGTTGGGGCCAAGCAACAATAAAGAGTGATTTAAAATCGAGGAATTATTTCCTATTTTTTTACAAACTATTAGACGCTCTTAATGTCAAGCGATACAAAATTCACTTGGTCAGCTAATATTATTTTAAATAAGAACATTTAGACAGTTTATGTTTCAGATAATTACTTTCTGAAACAAACTGAACTGACTACCTATAATAATTGAATTGTTCATTTTATCTTTATTTGAAATTAATATTTATAATCACATTGATACAGGTCTTAGACAGCAACAACATGTGTATACCTGAAGGTCTTTGCCCCTGCTACCACAAAGGCATGGAATTCAAACCTGGTTATAAAGAAGTTAGACCTGGAAGAAGAGAACAAGATTTATGGTAAGTTCCTTAAACCACACTGATCACGCTAAAGTTAATGCATTTTATTCCTCATTTTTAGGCGTGGGAACCCAGAGTCGGCGTACTTACTTCAATTGCCATTTCAAACGTCTTCAGGTCATTTAAACACATTCCACGGCAAATAGTCGACGATTCTCAGTTGCTCAATTCTTCAAGTTGTTCCTAGGCAATCGGGAATAATCGAGCAACAAACATACAAAAAGCATACAGTCATATTGATTTCCTTCAATTTTAGAGTCGGTTAAAAATAAGTTGTATGTAAATCATTAAGTGCAAGTGTTAAAATATGACTATTTAAAAGTTTCGTATAAAAAGTAGTTTTATTCCCTGTATGTCCACACACACAGCACGTGTATGGGCGGGCGGTGGGAGTGCAGCCCCGCCACGGATGCAGACATCCAGAAGTATCCGGCCGCGGAGGACCTGCGCTCCGCCTGCAGCAGCGCAGACCACCGGGAGTTTACAACTTGTGAGGTCGCCGAGTCGCTCACCTGCAAGGTATACCGTCACCTACTAGTATATACCGTATTAACTTATAACAATAACTTACCCAATTAAGGATCCGCCGCCTTACCTATTTCTGCAGCTTTAAAGACAGTGTCATGTTCCGCGTTGTGTTGTTATAACATCTATGGTGTCTGTACGTTTCGTTTGCTGTCTTGTTACATAAAAAAGTAGCTTTTATGTATTTGTATAAGGAGACAATGACGTTTATATGGTAATTGCATTAGGTATCTTTTATGGCATAGGAGTATGAAGACCGCATTAACTTCTAGTGAAAAATATAATAATTAAGATAGATAGCATTAAAAAACTAATTAATGAAATAAACTATGATAAAAAGTACTGTAATAGCCACACTACACTACCACTGAGTGTACCTAGTGCCCAATTGTAAATCGATTAATGTTTCTACTTATTTGCACATGGTACATGTAATACGTCAGCTTGGTTATCTTCCTATACCTACCTGCTTTAAAAATGAACTTTTTAATGATCAGGAGTTTTTCAAATAAACTGTTTCAAAAATCATTTTTATTTCTGTTCTCCCTCTACCAGAACATGCATTTGCCCCCGACTCGTACTAGCCAGGAATGTCGTCCGGGTTGCCAATGTAAGAAGGGCTACGTTTTGGACACCACGTCCAAGAAGTGCGTGCTGCCCACGGAGTGTCCTTGCCACCACGGCGGCAGGAGCTACCCCGATGGACATGTCATGCAAGAGGAGTGTAACAACTGGTAAGTTATTTATATAAAAGAAATAACATTAATCATTTTTAGGCTCTTTTCTTAAAGATTCATCAAGGTTTAGACGATGAGGTGTAATTTGGCGTCCTCGTGCCACTGAATCCTACTAATTCACACAAAAAAGATTGTGAGTATGTATGTATGGATGTTTGTTTCATGACTCTTTCCTGCTCGAATAGCTGAATGGATTTTTCTGAAATTTGGAACACAGATAGATTGTAAATTGGATTAACATATAGGCAGGGCCAGATTTAAAGTCAATGCCGCTCCTGGGCACCGGAAAAAAGTCCGCCTTTCTACTAAAATTTTACTTAAGGGGGGAAATACGTGTAGGATTACGTTTTCATGCTGATTTTTTATTACTTTTTTATAGATATTTTGTTGCTCAGATATGAGTAGAGTGATTATATCGTTTTGATAATATCTTAAAAAGCATCTCAAGCTCTTTTTAATTGTTTTTTTTTTTATTTACATTATTGTTAATTTATATTTATTGAAATTTGTAACACTATTCTTAATTTAAATTTATTTTCTATTTTTTTAGTTTGATTGATTTTCTATAAAAAGCGTGTTTTAAGTTTTTTAAACTACTATTTATGTTTTACTTTTTAGTTTGGTTTACATATAAAATAAAAGCTTGTTTTTTTAGTGTTTTTAAACTATTACCTATTTGTTTTGTAGAATTAAAATTCTCCTTAGGGCCTCTTTCACCATACTCAAGTAAAGTGCCGATTTATTACTTGCCGCTCATAGCTACTCGGCTAATAAAAGTTTCGAGTAATTCGCTTCAGTTTCACCAATGAAAGCAAAGTGTCAATTAATAACTTGTCACATAAGTGGTGATTTAAGGAATGAGTGTACGAAAGGAATGTTTTTTCCTACTAATACCATTGTCATTAGACTGTCAAAAAAATTAGACGTCAAAACATTTGTCTAGATTTTGACATGCGAAAATGCGCCTGTGTGGTGTGTGTGGTCGCCTCTGTGGTCTAGCGATTCAGTTGTTGGATTCGAATGCATGAGGTCCTGGGTTCGAATCCCAGGTCGGGCAACAAAAGAAAATTGGGTTTTTTCAATTTTCTAATAAAAAAAATGTTGCTCGGGATAGATTATGTGCCCGGTTGGCGATAGGCTTACCACCTATCACATTTTGGGGCTTAGTATCTTCGGCTAGTCGTGGGTACCCTGATTGTGCCTCTGCCTACCTCTTCGGCGATATTGGCGTGAAGATATTTTTTTAAAATGCGCGCCGCAAAATGCGAGTTAATTTAATTTGTAAATAAAACTTCACACGTACGTTTTACACTTTTTGAAATACTGATTATTTTGTTTAAGTAATTTACAGTACTTAAAAAAAAAAGTATTTTAGACGAGATAGGCAGAGGGACAATCAGACCAAGCACGACTAGCCGAAGACACTAGCAAGCTTTTCGCCAGCCGGGTTCACGTCCAATCCGGGCAACGTTATCTTTGTTAGAATATTGAAAATACGCAATTTTCAGTTTTTGTGTAACCCGACCCGAGGATCGAATGTGGCACCTCAAGAAGTCAAGTCCACTGCTGGACCGCTAGACCACAGAGGCGATACGATTTATAATACTTTGCTAAACGATCAAAATATTATGCACCCTGTAAAAAGAGAAAGGAGTGCAAATTTCACAATGTGACAAATTTAAAGTATTAACGAGGTTTTTTTTGGTAATAAAATTTAAAGATGTGGTTGTTGATAAAACAAACTGATGCACTACATGGAAAAAAGAGTAACACGAAGTAGAAAACCAGTTTGATGCTAGGTTTGGAGTACCACCAAAATCAAGCAAATCCGGGAATTCGATGTGTTAAGGCTTGTTCAATTTCTTTCAATTGTAATTCAATGAAATGAAATTCAAAGATATTACTCAATAATAAGTACTTACCCTTTTTTTGGAAAATAATCAACAAAGGTAATAAAAATTATGAACATGACATCTGGTAAGCAGAGGGGAAAAGGACGCGCCGATTACTTACTCGTCGATTAAAGACGTTACTTGGCACTCAAAGTGGCAAGTTAGTTACGGGCCAGTTTATGTGGTGGTTAACGCTACTCGGATGTGATGAAATGCGATCGTAGATTACTTGTCAAATTAATCGACGAGTAGCTTACGTGGAGCTTTACTTGAACATGGTGAAAGACGCTCTTAGTATACGAAAAACAAAATTTTCAAAAAAACGTTTTTTTTTGGAAAAACTTCTAAATGGCTCCCCGACTAATAAAAACTAATCAGCTCTTAAGTTTAAACAACCACGTCGATTGCCGCCAATCCGGTCAAAATCGATTGATTCGTTCGAGAGTTATCGAAAACGAAAAATTTGTGAAAAAGTGTTTTTTCACATAACTTCAAAATTTCTTTTTGGATCCTTTTTGGACAGAATAAAATAATTATTAGAGTCCAAAAAATCACGCCGATCGCCACCAAGAACATGAAAATCGGTCGATTGGTTCATGAGTTATCGTTGTCGAAAAAATTCGGGAAAAGTGAATTCTTTAAATTTCCCTAAGATTTTCGGTTCGATCAGTTTGTGTTCAAAAGTTTATCATAGATTCTGAAAAAGTGCGTGGGATACTGCCAACCGCGTGAAAATCGATTTATTCATTTAGAAATTATTGCAGTTTGAAAATTACAAAAAATACTGTTTTATTAAACTTCTATCAGCCTTTTGAGATAGAAGAGCTCAAAAGCATACAAAAATTATTTCTTTGAGCTCGGAGAGCTCAAAATAACACACAAACTGTATTTTTAAGCTCGAAGAGTTCAGAAACGTCGTAAGTGCAATTTCAAGCGTTAAGGTATAAATTGGCGGGAAGTTGCACGGATGGCCTTTAGGGTCAAACGTTTCCCAGATTTTTTTAATTGTTAAAGTTGATGTTTTAAGAAATGCAAAAAATAATTCCGAATTTTTTTCAATATTTGAAAAATACTTATCAATTTTTTTTTGTCCGCAGGCAACAGCTAGTATTAAGTACAGTAGCAAGTATTAAATTTGTTAGCTTTCTGCAATATCTGTGACAGATGTAACGACCAGTAGTTTGGTGACTTCGAATTCGTGAATTTTTTTAATATTTAAAGTAATTCATGAAGTAAGCATTTGAAGTATAATATACGAAAAGCAACTAGTCCTTAGACACCATGTCTAAAAATTGTGTGCTATTTACTGAGTATTTTTAACACTGGCGGCAAGAGATACGCCGAGATGAATGAGACAATAAGTAAGTTTGTAAAAGAAAAAGTTTAGAACACCAGAAGAAAAGTGTCCTGAAAGTTACCAGTGGAATTAAGAGTAATTTTAAATATGGTTTAGAGATAGTTTACTTTATTTTGGACATATACTCCGAGTACATTGAATAATCTTAAGTTGAAGAAGTAGCAACAAAAAGTTGGAGGCGCCGGGTATCGATCCCGGTACCTCTCGCATGCTAAGCGAGCGCTCTACCATCTGAGCTACGCCCCCGATATGCAGAGCAGCGAAACAATTAAACTCTAAATAAAAAAAACTTGTTTCTCTTAAATACGTGACATATTATTACTTTCACTGTATGCATGTTGTTATCAATATCATCAATCTTCAATGTATATAAAAATGGATTTCAATTACCTATAGCACGCCTTATTTTAAGTTTTGTAATGCTTTACACAGAAATTAAAAAAGTATCTTCAAGCCCATATCCCCGAAGAAGTTGGCAGATGTACAACCAGAGCACCCACATCATTCACTCCCACTATGTGATAGGTGGCAAGCCTATCGCAGACCGTGCGTATGTCCATCCCGGGCAACGTAATTTTCATAAGAAAATTGAAAATATACAAATTAAAATAAATCTATATAAATAAATAAATTTAAAATTTTTATTTTTATTTTAAATAAATTTAAAAAAAGACAAATGACACGTGCAATTATTTGTTCAAAAGTCTTTAGAGTTTTAGCGCCATCGAGAGAAAAGATGGTTGAAGTTTTTTTTATAATTATTGAATTTCGTTTTTACATTGAGTGAAATTAGCCAATTTTGGTGGGATTTCGTACAATTTTGTTCAGTGAAAATGCACAAATGAAATAATCATGAAGAAAATAGCCTACGCCGTATATCATGTATTTCCTTGATGCCGCCAAATCTCACTATATGAGCTTGGTTAATGAAATGAGGCCATCGCTTTAACCAAGATCCTTACACGACTTGTTGACGACTTTAATTAAATTATAATTGAATCCGATTTTGGTAAATTTGATGCAAATTGATGCAAATTTCTACTTGACTAGTGGCAAAATGCTAACGCGACTGCCAAAACCTAAAGAAAGAAGAAAAGTCTTTATAATTTTGCGTGGAAAATCATCTATCAACTGCATTAGTCGACATTAATTAATAAAAAAATAATTTTAGATTTTGTTTGTGTGTGTTTTTGTTAGTTGTACCAGAGACTAGTAATAGTCTTTGGTTGCACGTTAACGTGAAATTACAAAATAAGTGTGGCGTTGTCTTTGAGTACTAAACCAACGTTGTATTTTACATTGAAGACTAGCAGTTGCCTGCGGCTTCGCCTGCACATTAACTTAATTTCCGCGGAATCCCGTTGGAATATCGGTATATATAAAACACTATTTTATCCATCTCATAAGACCCTCCTACTTGAATTTTCTGTTGTCCCGCTAAACTTATTTTTTTCTTATTAAAAACTTTCTCTTGAAATAATCTTATAAAAAAAGCAAAAAGAATTAGCGCAGTTGTTTTATCCGTTCAAACATGATATCAATGGAAGGAGGGGTAAATTTATATAGATTCTATCTCATTTTTTCCCCTTGTTGGTCCAGGCTCCTTTACAGAATAGACCATCTTTCTGCCAGGCAGCTCGTAATAGGCGAGCATATGCTTACTGTCACTCAAAACGTAACATCTGACTAGGTGGTAGAGTTCCGCAGCGACACGCCCGGATTAGTACCACCGCCTTACCTGTTCCTGCCGCCATAACGTCAGTGCTTGACGTTGACGTGTTCCTGTTCGAAAGAAAAGGTAGCCGGTAAACTTATTTTTTTTCGAAGCCTAACATCTCGGGCCTTTGGTTGGCAACGCACCATTACCACCTTTGGAGTCTCTAGGTGGCGTGTATTTCCTACTATCAGAAAATCCGTCTTTTACCTTCCAATATCATTAAAAAAAAGAAAAATACCAGTATAATGTTGCGGGTATAGGCAGCAGCTATAGCGAAAGTAAGGCGGTGCAACAATCCTGACAAGTTGTTACAAGACTCTTCAACCTATACAGACTAGGATAGAATAGCCCTGGAAGATATAGGTGATGGGTTTTTACAACCTAACACCAGACTGGAAAAACAAAATGACGAGTTCCGTTTGCATATTTTATTAATGTTCTATGTCAGCGGCCGGCAATCTTTTAGCAGGCAAGGGCCACAAGGCGGCAAAATAAACTAAAGGTGGACCACACTTGTGATATTAACCCTAGAAGCCAAATATACCTACATGTAATTGGTCCTATCCCAAAGAAAAATGAAAATGGGCATTCTTAAGGCTAAATTCACATTATACGCCGAATATCATTCAACCGCAGAACGTTCATGCATTCATTTTGATATTTATAAGTAATTTACAAAACTTTTACGGACCGCGAGTACCTAAGATATAGGCGGACCGCTTATGTGACTACAGCCTAACAGCGAATATGACCTTGTTATACTTTCGATACGCAATATTACTTACGCTGCATTTTAGATTATTTTGTTGAAAGCAAACTAGTTATTCGTTAAACTACATATCGGGGGCGTAGCTCAGATGGTAGAGCGCTCGCTTAGCATGCGAGAGGTACCGGGATCGATACCCGGCGCCTCCAGTTTTTTAAAAAGTCTGAAGCGCTACTTTTAAAACTAAATTAGATATAAAATTCAAAATATAATTTCCAAAAAACTTTACGCGGTAAGCCAAATGCTACGTACGATCCTTGCATACCTTCCTGCCTAGCTTCCTTCACATTTATAACTCTTTTCAAACAACCACGCCGGTTTCGTAGACTTTTGACACGGCCCTCCAAAAAAACCTTATCGATTTTATCGTGGAATGTCAAACTAGGTCCATCCTACATTCTACATTTATACTACATACATACTACATTCATCAGTTTTCGCATTTAACAATCTTTTATCTATCATTCTATTCATAATGGACCATCCCTTTCTCATTTTTCACCAAAACTTTCTTTCGATCCCCCTTTTTATTGATTCTCGCTATTCGAATGATGTACATGTTCTCATTTATAGGTATACTAGTTATTTTTTAAATCCTTAAATTTTTTAAATGATAGATTTAATTTGAACCAAAATACATGTATTAAATAAGTTGATGTGTTTGTGTGTTGTAAAGCACGTGTGCGGGAGGTGCGTGGCAATGCGGGACGCGGCAGTGTGCGGGGGTGTGTGGCGCTTGGGGAGACTCCCACCTCACTACCTTCGACGGCCGCCACTACGACTTCGAAGGGGTTTGCACTTATCTGCTGGCGAAGGGGGATGGATTCTGTGTCGAGATACAGGTGCGTATTCAATGTGGAAAACTTTCTAATCTATATTTATATAGGGTTGCGTTGAAATACAAGAGCTTCTTCAATATTGAAATCTTCAATTTCTAATCTATAACAATTTAGGTACAAGCATTGAACTCGTAAAAAATGTATCCATACATACCTACAGCATAAATAAAAAAATCTGTAATTAAAATATAAGCACATTTAATATTTGTTATAATTTAAACGAATAATAAAATACTGTAAATATGTTCAAATTACCTTAATTAAATTAGTCGACTCGGTGAAATTCGTGCCATCTGACATTTATGGCTAATAAGAGTTTGTATTTCCCCTTAATATTGTTTTTTCGATTCCTCAAAATACTCCAAGTTTTTTCCCTCCATAAAAAACTGGTTCGTGATTTAACAAAAATATAAATGTAGGCCTTATTGTCTAGCTACTCTATATTTATAACTTAGAAATAAATTTAGATTTAAAAATAATTAACTATCTGGACAAATTATTCGAATTAATCTGACCTTAAATTAAATGCTTGTGAAAGTTTCCAGTGGAATTAAGAGTAATTTTAAATATGGTTTAGAGATAGTTTACTTTATTTTGGACATATTCTCCGAGTACATTTAATAATCTTAAGTTGAAGAAGTAGCAACAAAAAGTTGGAGGCGCCGGGTATCGATCCCGGTACCTCTCGCATGCTAAGCGAGCGCTCTACCATCTGAGCTACGCCCCCGATATCTAGAGCAGCGAAAAATTAAAACACTAAATAAAAAAAACTGTGTAAATATGCGTATTGCGTACGTGACATTGCTTTACTTTCACCGCGCGCATTTTGCAATCATTATTGCAGCTGACCTAACAAAATCAGTATACAATATGACTTGGCTAAGTACAAATGAGTTCTAAGGTTCTAGACTACGTCTCTTAGATCTAAAAAAATCAGATATCTTTGATAAAACTGATGATTATGAATAAATTACCATGTGTTTATAATTTACATAACTTGATCTTACCATAACTTCATCAAATTATATGTTTATGTTATGAGTGTTATTTATACCTAGTTATATGGTAATATAAATTCCAAATGAAATTTAAAAAAACCATATTTTTTACCACAAATACTAGCCATATCAGGACTCGAACCTGAGTCTCGCAGAATCATGCACGTTAACTCGAAGACCAGAGGCGATAAAATCCGTTAAATTTTAAGTTTATTTGTTATTAAAGATTCATACATTAAAAATATGATCAATTGTTAGAAAAAAAGCTGCTATAAGGTGAATGGTGGAAAAGTACAAGTGTTATTAAATAGCGTAGTCTTTTGCCCACCTCGTTGGTTGAGGGATGACGTACGTGTTTAACTCCAACTATCAATCGACTTAACTCGGTTTCGATTGCCGACGGGGATTGACACATTTCTTTGGTGAACATCTACTTGTCTGTATTTCCCGGTCTGGATTTTAATTAAATTTGTTCCAGCATCTTATTTCGTATTTATATCACCTTTATTTCCCATAACACCATCATTTAAATTATTTAATCAAAGTAAGATTCAATTTTCGTAATTTTTATTTATTTTGTAATAAAAAAAAAATTAGGATTGTGGGACTAAGAATGGTAATATTAATTAAGTGGAAATACGAGTATATCAAAATATATTTCTTAGCTTACTCTTTCTGTATGTTTGTAGTAGTATGGCTTCTTTCACGAAAAGTTTCATCTGGTGTTAAAAGGTTATGTGGCTAAAACTTTGGCCTGTCTTATTAGTAGTCCTCAATTATAGTAATCCTAAGTTCAACCTGGAATATAATCTCTATTAGACTGTGACGCATGCTATAATATAGACCTAATTTTACTCTTACTTTAGTTACTCTTAGTTTAATAACAAAATAGAAACTTACTAGGTTGTAGACTACCATTCTTACCACACCTATTCCTGTCACCAAAGGGTCAGTTCTTACCGATGTTTTCCATGCTGGAGACTAGTGTAGCCGGTAAACATGCAAGTTAACGACGCACTATGTCCTGTGACATCTATGGTGTCTATTGGCGACGCTTGTTTCTTACCATCAGAGTTGTCTGCTTGTTTGCAATTACAATTTCGTGATATGGTTCATATTTTCCAGAACGTTCCATGTGGTACAACAGGAGCGACATGCTCAAAGTCCGTGCTGCTCCGCGTCAATGGTGGAACCCCAGATGAAGAGTCTGTCACTCTAGCTAAAAACACACCAATTTCAGATATTTCCAAGCTAAAACTGTGAGTTTTTTAGTATGTCTTAACAAACAGTTATTTTAATAATGGTTAACATAAGATATGAAATGATATAAAAATTAATTATTTACGGAATATGTGTGTCAAGAATGTGAAAATATTTAATCGCACTAACATATTCTACGACATTGTTATGTGTAAATAATTTATATAACAAGGAACATATTTATTACTATATACATGATTAAAAAAATCGTGATCATGGTGAAGTATATGTTTGTGAACTTTGTCACTTTTTTATTATAGCACTGATAAACTCCACATTAGGAACATACCATTAACATTTTTGTTTCTAACAGGTGACGAAAATCTGTTTGCTTGTTTACCTCTTTTTACCATATATAAATTATTTTTTCTGTAAGTATTAATAACGTTTTCGCACACCACGTTATTGCAAAATATGTTGGTAAGCTTAAATAGGTACTTCCGCAACAGCTTCTTACCAAACTTATTCGCAAATAAAAATTAAATATACTTAAATAAGTTGTTAAAATATAGTTTAAATACAGAAAAAATAGATGTCTTCCTTGATTTCCCTGATATCCTGTCATCAGATCAACCTGAACTAACATAAACCATGTCCTGAAATTTTGGCAATAGTACCATCTCAACCAGTCCAATGACAAAAAAAAGATACAACAAAAATATAGAAGTTCTAAAAATTCATAACCTCTTTTTTTCGAACACGCTTAAAAATAATAATTATGTAGCTTACACTTTCAAAATGCTATTGAAATAATCATGTTTCATATTTTCTTAGGATAAAACTACGCGAGGCAGGTGTTTACGTTTTCCTGGACGTGCCATCTCTTGGTGTGAGTTTGCAGTGGGACAGAGGCATGAGGGTCTACGTGAAAGTTGATTCAATATGGCAGAACAGGGTAAGTCAAGGGTTGAACGAAACATTGATAAATTGTAGGTACAAGTGCTCTTCAACGGAATGAGGTTTTTCAAATACACTTAAGTTAAGTCTAGTTAGAGTTGACAGTTATTATCAACAGTCAACATCACGTTTCTCAATTTCGTACTAAGTTCAAGTGGTTGCCTATCAACATTCGCCGGAACTGTCATATCCTCTCACTTTGGTACTCCATTCTCTTTCATCCATTTGCGCCTATTTATTTAAAGGAGAGATTTAAGTTTTGTTAGAGTAAGGTAATATTCCTCAGGTCCAGGGGTAATTACACTCTTCAAGTTGCCTCTCGAAACACTTGTTACTATAGCCGTTCTTTCACTTCGGAAGCAGTGAGGCTTAGGAGTTCTCTCTCCGTAGATATCAGGAGAGCCCCAAATATTCATATTTTCAGAAGTATGTTAAAGCGTCACTTTCTGCATTCATTGTAATGTAATTTGCATTTGACTTTTCTTGTTTGTCTTAAATGCTAATAATTAAAACAAGTTTCTGCTTTTAGAATAATTTGTGACGTCTAGTATTAGATGCATTTTTATATTTTTAAGAACACCATTAAATAGTATCTCCCTAAATCTTGTTCCATACTTTTGGGTTACCTGGAAGAGATCGCTGCTTTGGCGATAAGGCCGCCTTTGTGTATCTTCTTAGTTTAAGTTATTTTAATGTATTTGTAATTTATTTGTATTTGGTGCACAATAAAGAGTTATTGTACACAGAATAAGTACAATAGTACTTATTCTGTGCGCTAACCTTCAATAATAATAATAATAATAATAATTTATTTATTTCAATAACACAAAAGATTTTTTACATATCAGTTGTCGATATCTTCTTTTAAGCAGATATCTGCTTGTAGTAGAAAATATCGCTCTTCCTAGGTGCATATTCTCATTACATCAATTTATATTATAGAAATACTAAACAATCAGAATACTAGTTTGAAATTAAAAACAAAATTAAAAAAAAACAAAATTAAAATTGAAATAATATAATCAAACTGTGTGGTTTTTGTTAATAAATTAAGTTGAACTATTTATTTGTATGCATGCCATGTGTGTGTGTATGCGTGTGTGCGTGTGTGTATGTGCGTGCGTGTGTGTATATGTGCGTGTATGTGTGCGCGTGTGTGAGTGTGCGAGAGTTTGTGTCAATGTATGTAGATTTGCATGTGTATCTTTATTTTAGTATATAGTTTGTATTATTTATTGCATCTTCAAAATGTCGCTTTTAAAATGGTTTTAAAACCAGCCAGTTATATTCAGCACAGCCAAAAAGGTTTTATTCCCAAAATATATATTCAAAATACGAAAATACTTTTGCCCCGACCTATAATTATATTAGGAATCAGCCGCTATTAAACCTAACCAGAGGCATAAAACCAAGGGGCACGTTAAAGCCATAGGCATTCAAAGGCAATCACTTAGTCATATTTCGTCAAGATCCCTTTATTAATTCGAGTTGGCATCAGACATATTAGTGACACCATAACGCACTGAGAGCGCCGGTCGCATCAAACTCAGTCGCCTGCTCGTACAATGTACACCCAGACAGATCATCGCGTATTCCAATTAATATTTGTGTAAATGCTGAAACGTACCTTCCTAGTGATCGGTTCAAGGTCCGAGCGTGACTAAGTCGAGGTGCTAACATAAAGGGCCTCCAGTGTCACGTACTGGGCAGATTTCTCTATTATGTTTTTATCTGTGCTCCCTCTACTTCACCTTCGGTATATATCTTATCAATAATCTGTCAAAAGGAAGTTGAGACGGATATATTGATAAAAACGCTAAGAATACAATAATACAAATGACTGATAAATCAAAATGAAGACGCCGCGCGGGGAGAAAGAGAATACATACGGAGCAAAGAGGGAGAAAAGTAGGAAAGGAATAAAGCACGAGAAGGGTGGGAAGCTCTCACCAGTGTTGGGGGCACGAGATAAGACCAAGAGATCAGGAGTGGATGCTGTGAAGCTGCATTTGGAGTCAACTGGACACACTGGCCGTACGTCGAGATCTGCAACTTCGGTAACTATATTTTATCTATAGTTTTCAATACTAAACTTTTTGGTATTAAACCTTAGTCCATATTTGCACATGATATAACAAAACAAAATCATGCGTATATTTGTCTATCAATGTTTAAGTTCAAGTATTTGTTTGCTTTGGCTTTGATATTCTTTTTTAAA
>NJDD01002932.1:248332-258495 GCA_002245505.1 Calephelis nemesis
AACCAAAGCAGTATTTAACGATCCTGGCTGGATTAACATAATTACTTTATAACTGCAAGTTATATTGTGTTGGTCCGGGCTCCTTTGTAGAATAGACCATCTGCCTTCTCGCCAGGCAGCTCGTAAAAGGCGAGCAAAGGCTCACCGTCACTAACACCGTGAATTCTGACTAGGTGGTAGAGTTTAGCAGCGACTCGCCCGGATTGGTACCACCGCCTTACCAATTCCTGCTGCCATAACGTCATGAAGTGTTCCGGTTCGGACGGTAAGGTAGCCGGTAAACTTACTTTTGCTCGAGACCTAACATCCCGGCCCCAGGTTGGCAGCGCACCATTACCACCTTTGGTGTCTCTAGGCGGCGTGAATTTCTTACCATCAGGAAATCCGTTTGCTTGTTTGCCTTCCAATATCATTAAAAAAAAAGTGACAAATGACTTTAAGACGGATTTAAAACAGTAGATAGAACATTGACCTAATCAATGATAGAGGCGGTTTTGAGAAAGGTTTTCTGAAGATAACAAGGACATCAACCTCCTGGTGGTAAGAGATAACCTATAAACATCATAGATATTGCAGGTACAACGCCCTCCTTTAGTGAGGTCAATGAGTCCACGGGCTAACATACTCTCCGGATCAGGACATGATAGAGTTCTTATACGTGCAGGAATAGAAAAGGCGGTTGATATCTTCTCGGACAAGGTGCTGCATGGCACTTTACCCCCAGATTTGTTGGTAATGACCCTGCCTGTCTGACGGGCAGACAGACAGACAACACGAAGAGAAGTTGGGGAGATGGTAGATTAAAACATAAATGATTGTATTAATATTATATCCTACATCCTATTAATACTACATCCTATTAATATTATAAATGCGAAAGTTTGTATGTATGGATGTTCGTTACTCTTTCACGCAAAAACTACAAAGCCGATTACGATGAAATTTGGTATGTAGGTAGCTGAAGACCCAGAATAACATATAGGCTACTTTTTATCCCGGAGTTCCCGCGGGATTGGGACTTACGCGGGTGAAACCGCGGGGCGCAGCTAGTTACTTCTATAAAAACAATATGGCTACTTTAAGTGAATCACGTGATACATACTCGAGACATTCGTAACGAAGACTTTATTAACAGGAATTAACAGTTGAATGTGATGTGTTGCAATTCCTCCATGTGATATGGTAATAATGATTTGCCGCTGACTTTGTCGTTGTTTTTATAGTTTAGCTGTTGAGTGATATTTTGAATTACTAAAAACAAAGTATCTTAAAGCCCATGTCCTCAAAGAGGTAGGCAGCGCATCTGCCTACCTTTTTGCTACCAGCTAAAGACATGATAGACTAAATCAATCTCTGTTCTTTATCTAGGGTCTGTCACGATCAACAAGATATATAGATAGATATATTCCCTAATTATCGAGGTAACAAACATAATATTACATATCTCTATAAATTTTATGGATAGAAAAAATGTCGCCCTAAACAGGATTTGAACCTGTAACCTTTCGTCTCAAGGCGACGACTGCTCTAACCATTTGAGTTTCTGAGGACTCAAGTCCCGTAGCGAAATGTTTAATTCCTCTCTTACCCGATAAGGCATATTACATATTTTCAATAATAATATTAGTGTTGGTTATACACGACCGTGCACAAAATTTCAATAAAATATCTTCACGCCTATATTCCCAAAAGAGGTAGACAGAGGTACAACCAGCGCGCCATCGACTTACCGAAGACACTAAGTCCCACAATCCTCAAAGGTTTACGCACGTACATATTTTCTAATTCTTTTGTTGTCGAATTCTTAATTTTCTTAGGGATCGAAGCCGGAACCTCACAAAATCAAGTCCACTAGACCATACAGGCGATTAAAAATAATCATTTTGTTTATGATATGAAATCAAATTCACACATGTTTGAACCTCTTGCCATCTGTCAGTATCTGTCACTGAAACAAGGGCAGATCCAAGGTACCCTAGAGCAAGCGCAGGGCAAATAGTAATCGCAAAATTAAATTTGATCTTGAGTTTGCAGCCCCTCCCTATCTTGAAGACTGGACCCGTCTCTACACTCTACAAATAGAGGTATTTTAACTAACCTTCTTACTAAAAAAACTTACAAAAAATGAAGTTACACACCAGATCAACGGGCGCGTAAGTTTTATCAATTTTATTAAGGGGTATGTATAGACATCGATTAATAAGAAATATCTGTATTTTTTATAATATAGTACTTGATGCAAAAAAATTAGACACCATTTTACGAAAATTGCGAGGACGTAAATTGTATGAAGTTTGGCACGCTTATAGCTTAGGTATGTGCTGGAGAAGTTCAGAACGTTAACGTTTTTCAATATTAATGTTTATAAAGTACTCGTATTAAATCAATATATAAAACATTGCACATACTACCATACATTTGACAAACACAAACAAAAATATTGGTAACGATAAAAGATCAGAGATGGCGCAAAAACTATATTCATAATATTTGGAAATAAAGTATTTGGTTTTGATATATAAAGATGACGTTCTTATCAAAAAGATGATGAACAATAGAACCTTAATAATATTAAATTTATATTGAATAATTGAGTAAAATTTATTATGGTCGAATTTCGACCAATGGGCGACGACTAGCAAATATAAACACCATAGCGTGTTTGCTTAGTTGTTTTTTTCTTTCCCTTTACATCGCTAGGGAGCAACAAGAGTGAACATAGACACTTACAAGTAATTAACATTAATATTGTATTACTGATAGAGTGCATTTAGTTTTTTCTCCAAATGCCGCCAAATCTCTCTCAATGAGAATATCCTTTAAATCCTCCGTTTTGCCTAAAATATGACTTTATTATGACGACTAGTGATTAAAAGATATACAATGCGAATGTGGATGCATGTAGGTACCCGGGGAGACTTATCCCCGATTACTTATTATCCGAGGGTGGTGTCAAGAGTCTCCGGAACCGGCGTGTTTGTATGAAAAGGGTAATGAATGTGAAGGAAGCCAGACAGGTTTGTCAGGATCGTGACGTCTGGCACTCGATACTCTTTTCCTACCCCGTAAGGGACTTGGCGTGTATTGGGTAATATGTATGTATGTGTGTATTTATGTATGTATGTATGTATGTATGTATGTATGTATGTATGTATGTATGTATGTATGTATGTATGTATGTATGTATGTATGTGTGTACGTATTTATGTATTTATGTTCTATTTTAAACAACTTCCCCGTATTTATCTGTTGAGTAGTATAGACAATTTGCTTCTCTACCAGGCAGCTCGTGGGAGACGAGCAAGGAGTGAATGGGTCATTACCAACATGAGCACTAATGCTAGACTGCTGTGCAGCAACGTGCCCGGTAGTGATCCACCGCCTTACCCATTTCTATCGCTCTGCCATGCATGGCTCTGTCATGTTCCGATCTGGAGGGTAGCCGGTAGACTTGCACAATAAGTTTTCCATTCCGGCCTCAGAGCAGCGACGTACCTACCACTGTCAGCTCTTGCCATACAAAGAGCTGTGTGTTAACATCAAAAACTTAAAATCCATGATACGAAAGCATGTGATAAAGATAACTTCAGTATATTCCCGTACCTGACATTGGCGAAAAGATTGAAAGCCATACTTATGAAACAAGAAAAAGAACTTCAATATACAAATAAATAAAACATTATCCACCCTCACAATAAATAGATGCTAACGATAAAAGATCACAGATGGCGCACTAAAAATTTTGGAAACAAAGTGGTTGGTCTTGAGAAATGAAATTAGCGTTCTTATCAACAAGATATTAAAATTTATTATAATCAACGGGCGACCACTAGTTATAATTTATTTCCGATTGTGGTAAATTTGATGCAAATTTCTACTTGACTAATGGCAATGCTAACGTAAATGCCAAAACCTAAAGAAGTAAAGAAAGAAATCATACTTGTACATAGGTCTATATAATTTGTGATTTGTGATCTGCTTCGATTCCCGGGTCGGGCAACAAACCAGAAGATTTGGTTTTTCCAATTTTCTAATAAAAAAGAATGTTGCTCGGGATTGGATATGTGCCTGGTTGGCCATAGGCTTGCCACCTATCACACTGTGGGACTTAGTGTCTTCGGCTAGTCGTGGGTGGTTGTGCCTCTGCCTACCTCTTCGGGGATATGGGCGTGAAGATACTTAAATAACTTCGATATACAAACGTTTCCATGAGAAATTTCTAGTTTATAATAACTTATATTGAAATCGTTATAAAAACACTAGATGATAATTCAAAACAAGCACTCCAAGAATGTACTTTACATTCAATGTTATATAAACAGAAATATAACATCTGACTATGCAAAGCTTTATTTTTAAACATATTAAAAATTTAAAAGAGCAGCCCATTGACGTTGTTATTGCAATGAAAATGATAAGAGTTAAAAAGTTTCATTGTTCATTGAATGAGTTCTGTTTCCCATAACTATATACTAGCTGTCCGCCCTTGCTTCGCTTCGGTTATTGAAGAATAAAAATCCTACTAATTGCGAAAGTTTGGCACGCATGTCTTTGCTACGCTTCAACGATATTTAATTTTGCCCCCGGAGATTTTAACTTTTTGATAACTCCTTAGTTGTTAATTTTTTTCTGATAGTGTAAAAAGCAATTTTGATCTAAATTAAACGCATAACGTATCTAACAGATTTTTTGATTAAGGGTTAATACTGTATTGTAAAAAATATGTACTAAAGTAATTCTTCATTTTACTGTTTTAAGTTAACTCAAAAAACGGTTATTGTGGGTTTTTCTTTAAAGATAGACATATACCACCGTTTACTTTTTTTGAGATCTATCGAAGAGGAAAAATCCCACCATACATTGTTTTGTTAAAACTCAAAAGGTTTTGGCAGCGTTTTCAAGTAAAGCTCCCGATCGGCTTATTTTCTGCGGACATATTGAACTAATATCGTTGTAATATCGTTGGTTTGTACAAAACATAAACCTACAATACATCTAAATCTTCCTCAAGAATTGTTGAAAACCGAATGAAAATCCGTTCAGTACTTTTAGAGTAAATCACGAACAGACAGACAGACAGCGGCGGGGGACTTTGTTTTATAATATGTATTGATATATAATAAACGGGTAGCCCTTCCAAACTTCTGTGTCATTAAACATAATTTTTTTTTCTCTTGAATCACTCTGTATATTAAAAGAACACACCAAAATCCTTTGCGTATAGATAGAAGAAAGCATTATTCTGCTTATTAAATCCTAATTCTTATCAAGTCCATACTTAAATCCAAATACAATTATTTTATTTGCAATTTGGCGGGAAATTGCAAATTACATACACATACATACATATCTACACGCCAAGTCCATTACGGGGTAGGCAGAGAGTATCGAGTGCCAAACCTCACGATCCTGACAAATCTGTCTAGTTTCCTTTACATTAATTACCCTTTTCATACAAACACGCCGGCTTCGGAGACTCTTGACACCGCCCTCGGATAATATCCGAGCGATCTGATTTTGAAATGTCAAAGTAGTTCAGACATAAATTTTACGCGTCTTCTATAATGCCAATTGGTCTATTATCACCCGGTTATTCCCCTTTTATTCCTATACCAGAGTTGTTTTATGATTTCACCTGTTCAGTTCGTATGGGAAAAAATAAAATGATGTTTTTCCTAGTTAGCCGGAAGGGATGAAACACGATAATGTTGGAGGTTTTTTAAATATTTTTTTTCAAAAAGTATCTAGTAATTCAGACATAAATTTTACGCGTATTCTATAATGCCAATTGGTCTATTATCATCCGGTTATTCCCCTTTTATTCCTATAACAGAGTTGTTTTATGATTCCATCTGTTCAGTTCGTATGGGAAAAATTGATATTTTTCCTAGTTTTCTCGCAGCCGGACGGGATAAAAAGATTCCTTTGTCCGTATTCTAGTTTTAAGCTACCTCACTATCAATTTTCAACCAAATCAGTTCAACCATTCTTGAGTTATAAATAGTGTAACTAACTAAAAAGTTGTGTTGTCAAATACATTGACAACACTATAAACAACTATAGACAACACAACGAAAACTTCTGTGGTAGTTTAGATACATATCAGAATTCAAAATTACTTTTACAGTTTTTGTCGAAAACAAGTGGTTAAATATTTAGCAGTTTTTCAGCCCGCAATGTATAGCGAACAAAGTATATGCATTAAGCCGCGCGTTGAAAGCTGTAAATTACAACCTAATACGCTGTTTAATTACATTGCTGTTTTTAGTGAAAATGTGTTACTTATTTGAAATTAAATAAAAATCGAGTTGCGTTACACAGTATTAATGAATCAAAAGTGAAATCAATAAAAAAAATTACAAACATTTGTGAAAAATACATGAAATTTCCGACACAAAATTCCAACTACATATGCATGTCTCTCATGTATAGAATCCATGGTTTCATTTTTCGTTACGTTCTACATAGTGTATTTAAATAGTTTTGGTAACTAGGAACGATTTAATGTTAAACATATGAATTACACATGACGATTCCCGGAAAAACAGCTGTAATTCAAGCAGTGACTTTGAATGGTGTGAAGTGTATTTAATTGAAATATGACGTTGATATTGTTTGATTTGAATGGCACTAGTAGCAAAACGAAAGAATAAGCCACGTGCTACAATTGTAGAAGGAAATGTAAAATTAGACAGTGATACTTCATCTAGCGATTGTAATGTGTATCCAATATAACTGAATAAAGTATCCTCACGCCCAAATCCCCGTAGCGGTAGGCAGAGGCACAACCAAGGCACCAACGACTAGCTGAAGATGTAATGTGATAGGTTACAAGCCTATCGCCAACCGGGCATATATCCAATCTCGGGTAACATTATTTTTAATAGAAAATTTAAAATACTCATTTTAAATTTTTATGTTACCCGACCCAGGGATTGAACCCGAGACCGCAGTATGTCAAGTCCAACGCCGAACCACTAGACCACGGAGGTGAAAATGTATGTAGGCAGATGGGAAATATATACCCCATATAGCTGAATTGATGTAAAAACGAAATTGTTAATAGGTAATAGCTTTTATTTTGGTATGTATATGCCTATGGACGTATCTATTTGAAAGTATCTAACATGATTTTCACCCAAACCAAAACGTTTGAATAAATTGAAACTTGGCAACAGTTAAAAACGACTGAGGACAACAATAAAAGTAACTTCACGCCCATATCCCCGAAGGGGTAGGCACAGGCACAAACAGGGCACCCACGACTAGCCGAAGATACTAAGTCCCACAATATGATAGGTGGCAAGTCTATCGCCAACCAGGCACGTATCCAATCCCGAGCAACATTTTGTTATTATAAAATATGAAAAACCACATTTTCTTTTTGTTGCCCTACCCGGGAATCGAACCCGGGACCTCATGGATTCGAGTCCAACACCTGAACCGCTAGACCACAGAGGTGAATACCTTTATATGGATTAAGGCTCGAAAACAAAGTACAAACAACAGCTATTTTGGGATTTAGATGAAGGCTCTGGCTAAACGGTTATAAGTGAAAATATTATAAGTAATACTCGCCTCTGTGGTCTAGCGGTCCAGGTGTTGGACTTGACTTCATAAGGTCCCGGGTTCAAATCTCTTTCAAATAAATTTAAAAAAAAAATTCTCGGGATTGAATAGGTGTCCGGTTGGCGATAGGCTTACCAGGTGTACACATTGTGTTACTTGGGGTCTTCTGCTAGTCATGGGAGCCCTGGTTGTACCTCTGCCTACCTCTTCAAGGATATGGGCGTCAATGTCCTTCTTTTTACGATGGAATTGTTCACCTTTAAAAGTTATACAAAAAAAAATCATTGACATCTAGTTATCTATTAATATTAACTCACTAAACGTACCTATCAATGTTTGTGAGTACTTTTATATGGTTGTAAAATATGTTTGTTTGTGAAGTGTTTTTAAAAACAAAATAACAATTCCGATTAATATATCGCCTTTGTGGTCTAGCGGTTCAGTTGTTGGACTTGACTGCATGAGGTATCGGGTTCGAATCCCAGGTCGGGCAACAAAAATAAAACTGGGTTTTTCCAACCTTCTAATTAAAAAAAAATACTCGGGGTATATGCCCGGTTGGCGTTAGGCTTGCCACGTGTCACGTGGTTGTGCCTCTGCCTACCTCTTCAGGGATATCTACGTGAAGATACTCTGATTCATATAAATACGTTATTTATCAGATGTATTCGATTTGGAACAATGTTGTTGGCACTTGACATCGTTTCACTTCAAAAAATATCTAGGAGATATCACAATCTTAAAATAACTACGCAACAAAATAATAAACATTTGACACGCGCGCCTTGTTACCCGACAGCCTAATTCCCTATCACCAGTAAAGCCTCAGTAATCACCTATCATCGATATTTGAAAAGGTAGACTTCAGAAATATGTTTTTATGTCATTTGATTATTTTATTCGCATACATTTACGAGTATATTGTCACGGAGATTCGAGTCAAGTAAGAAACAATAAAATTTAATAATGTCCATTTATTTTTATAATGAGTTAATATAACAAACAAAAAGTATAAAATAATTTGCTGTGCGTTCAAATAAAAAATAGAGTTATCAGAAACATATGTATCTTCACTCTTCTTCTCCTAAGGGATAGGCAGAGAATTTCGAGAAAGCGCCAAATGACAAGCCTTAGGAACCTGCCTAGTTTCATCCACAAAACATTTATCTATATACAAACACGCTAGTTTCTTAGACTTGGAATGTTAACCTAGTTTTCTAAGGGTACCTCCATCCATTCACTTCCGGAAAATGCATTTATAGTTATTTGTTGTCTTTATTTTTTTTGTTTTGTTTGAATACTTAATTGTAGGATACTATCAGAATGAGCAATAACTAAAACCTTTTTTTTGGATATGTGAAGAACTTGATTATTCTTTGTAGTATCTTCACGCCCATATCCCCGAAGAGGTAGGCAGAGGCACAACCAGGCCACCCACGATTAGCCGAAGACACTAAGTCCCACAATGTGATAGGTGGCAAGCCTATCGCCAAACCAGGCAACATTTTTTTAGTAGAAAATTGGAAAAACCAAATTTTCTAAGTAGTAGGTAGTTTTAAATCAACTGAAAGGTTAAAAGTATTAGCCAAATATTGTTTGATACTATATCTAACACCACAGATTTAGGATGTACTCCTAAATCTATGATATACACCAAATTTCAATTCTGATACTTTATTGCTACAAATGAAACTTATTAGAAAGATTTCTATTCTTCTTTTGTTCTGATATAGATACGAGTATATAGACTGTTAGATATATAAACAAAAATGTTATTACTCTGAGTGTTGAAATTTTGTTTGAAACTTTAAGAAGTCAAATTTTTCCGAAGTGTTTCCATATGTTTTACCTTTTCACCATTTTCATTTGTCGAACCATGCATCTACTACTGTGTATTTGTATTTGGTGTACAAGAAAAGGATAGCGCCCACTGTTGACGGGACGGAGCGCGTCGGGCCGGGCAGCATCGCATCGGCGGATTTTTGTTACTCTGTACCAGAGTAGAGCAAACAAATGAAGCGGCCACTCGACGTTAAAAATCGTCAAGTATGGAAAGTAGCGCCTTTAGTAATTGTCATACGAAACTTCAGAATAAAAATGCTATGAGTGCTCTATTCTTTATAGTAACCTTGTGATCTTTGGTCAGAGTGGGCGAAATCGGGATATCCGCCGCGGAAAAATCAGCGCCGATGCACCCCGGCACAATGGGCGTTGCTCCTTACAAAATGTATGCGAGCGATCTTGGCGGATTATTGCGCTGCGATGAGCCCCGTCCTGGCCCGTCCAAATGGGCGCTTTCCTAAAGAGTTATTGTATTATTGATATAGACATTCTCATTCAATTGCTCAATGAACGTAAGAATGAAAATAAAAGACTTGAACTATTGTTTAAATAGTTGATAGCATAATCAGAGTGAATAGTCAACATGTTTGAATATTTTGGAATCGTTTGTTGTTGTTGCTATATTTTTTGTTGGATTGGCCGACCCTGAGAACTTCGTATCGCTTGATATTAACAGCTACCAACAGTTTGTATGGATTAAAACGTTGCTTTTTTCCACTTTCCCTGCTACTTTCTAGGTTTCCTTCAAATAA
>NJDD01002932.1:264017-318796 GCA_002245505.1 Calephelis nemesis
TGTATATCTGCTTTGTCAATCTTTCATCTGTCATTCCTTCCACATGACCGAACCAGCGGAGCATGCCCTTTCTCATTTTTACACCAACATTTTCTTTCAATCCCACTCTTTCTCGGATCTCAGTGGATTCTATAGGACATAACCCGCGTTAACAGTAAAGGAAAAAAAAATTTCGCCCCGGGACTTCAATTTTCAGTAGCTCAAATTGTTAGAGCATTCGTCGGCTTGAGATTACAAGGTTACAAGTTCCTGTCATGTCTGGGGCGAATTTTTTTTTCTTTAAAAAATTAGAGAATACTTAAATAGGATTTAAGTCCAGTGAAATTGCAAAAGTCCGAATCCAATTTCTTTACAACAACGTTTACGTATAAAAAAAATATTGTTTCTCAAAAACTACTAATGTAATTGAAGCTATTAACAAAATAAAAATGAATTTCCATTTCGCGTGGTCGAACCTGCCTATTCGAAGTGACCACTTTTGTCCACCACTTAACTATTTATGTTGGTTAAAGTCCTGTCTGACTCCTGAGAAGTCTCTTATGACAAAAAAAATGTGTGCATGTACTAGCGTACACTCGTAAGAAGTGAAGAAGTGAAACTTCTTATGACGTTATTTTTCAAAAAATTATTTACTATATGCAACTTTACAGAAATTGGTTAAATAAAGTTTATTGCCAAAAAGTATACTTCGAATCACGCGTGGTAGGGATAAGAACAAAGATGGCGCGTAACGGAAAAAAGTGACGCGTAACGGAAAAAAGTGACGCGTAACGAAAAAATGTTACACTAACTTTTTTTCCAACCCCGATAAAGAAATTTCACTTCAAAAAGAGTGTGTGTATCAGCTACGACGCACGATTGGAGTTTACTCCTTACGAAATGTATCTTGGAGCACACATGTCTCCTACAGCAGATTTAGTTATGTTAATTTTTCTTAAATTAGTACCATCGCAGACATTAAAAATGTGATCCAAATAGTCAGTATTTTGATAGATAGCGACTCCTCCTGCACGGAGACTACGAAGTATCGCACAGGAGGAGATCCCGAGAATGAGATACGCTGTGTAATGTATTCCATCTCATTCCTTTACACGTTCAATCCTACAGATATATATGTTTGTCTCTTTCTACGTAACTCCTCAACGCCTCGTGTTACACTTGATTTTACTCCTCATAAAATTCCCGTACCGGGCCTTATAACTCAAATCGTTTCTTAGGGAGTAAACTCCAATAAACTCCAAAAAAATCGAAAAAATACTAGAAAAATTGGGAAAAACAACATTTTACTTTTTCCTATAGAGAACTTGAGAAGCCAGCCAGTGAGAAGTTTTAACCCGGCCCGCCGAGGTTTTTTTTAGAAAAAATATGAATCTTCCTTCAAAACCTTTAAAAAACAATGTTCGAAAAGTCAAAAGACTATTGAAAACTGAACAATTAACGTACTAAATCTATACTTCAAATATTTATAATGTGTATTTCATATGTTAGGACTTCATAAATCGATTTTATTTTAATAAAAACTTGTAAAAATGAATAAAATACCTATTGTTATTTTTATACAAAGTTTTATAATGGTGATATTTACAGCACTTTTTAGGTGTTTTTAATTAACCGGCGCGCCACTAGTTTTTTTTTAATTTACCGGCCGCTGTCAAAAAAATTTGCCCACCCCTGCTATAGAGACTGTCAGTAACTATCCGTGAAGACGTGTTAGTTGCACTATTTAAAACTCAAGAACGGCTCCAACGATTTGGCTAAAAATTGACACGATGGTAGCTTAGAACCATGAGAAGTCGGTTGAATTGTCATATTGAAAGAAATAAAACGAGGAAACTAGGAAAAACAACATTTTAATTTTCTCATACAAACTGAATGGTTGAAACGAAGTTCTCGGAACAGCTAGTACTTTATAAATATCTAATAATTTTTGTATAATTTGGAACTACAACACATGACCTACTTTTTGAAGAAAAGCAATAAAAATCATTTCGTTATTGTCCAAGTAATCACGTAAACATATAAAAAATATTATATCGATGAAAACATAACCTTCCCCTTTTCAAGTTGGTTAAAAATACTGATACCTACGAACATAGTTCATCAAGAGTGATTTATGTTTCCAAACGTTTGAACTGATTTATCATTACTAAGCAGTTTTTGATATTATCAACAACATCTACAAGATTTGTCTATTTACCTTGACAGTAGACATTTCCTTGAAAATATTGACATGTAAGATAAACCATATCTATTTTGTGGTATAGTATTTTTTTAATGAAACAATTTATTGGATCAAAACCAGTAAGATACTAATTTTAAAAAGGAATTAAAACAAATCCGCTTTGCTGAATTTGGACATATTCGCTTTTGCCTACTGCAAAAGGACATAAAATAAAGATATGTAAGATAAGTCATATCATATTCTTGGGTGTCGTATTTTTTTATTATAATTAAATCAATTTATTAAATCAAAAAGCGTAAGATATTAATTTTAAAAAAAGCATTTAAAAAAATTCACAATGCTAGATTTGGAGATATCTGCTTTTGCCCACTGCAAAAGGATGGTGTGTGCAGTACGAGTAGAGCGCTGGGTAAGGTATTTCAAAGCGACGAGGTCTTGAGTCACAATGCTACCCACACTCGCTTTGCATAATTCTGTGCGTATCCCAACGTTGTTGTATGAAAGCAAGAGTTTGGTATGTCAGAAAAAGAATGAGAGTAGAATAAATGCCGCCAAAATGAAATCACTACGGAAAATCTGAAATCTGAAAGCTGGGGAAGAAAGGTTCTCGAGTGGCGGCTCCGCCCCGGAGGACGTAGTGTTGGACGACCTCCCACCCAGTGGACTGATGATCTGGTCAAAGTCGCGGGGAGTCGCTGGTTACAAGCGGCTGGTGATAGTGACTTGTGGCGCTCTTTGGGTGAGGCCTATGTCCAGCAGTGGACGTCTTCCGGCTGATGATGATAATGATGATGATGACGGAAAATCTGTAGTGTAACGCTCGCTGACCGCATTTTTAACAGTGAGATCTGTAAAAGAGTGAGATTGAAATAAAGTATTGGTGTTAATATGAGAAAGGGCATGCTCCGCTTGTTTGGCCATGTGGAGCGAATGAAAATGTGGAAGGATGTAGGTACCTAGGGAGACCATTGCCATTGCAGGTTGAAATCGCTCGGGATATTATCCGACAGTGGTGTCAAGAGTCTCCGAAACTGGCGTGTTTATATGAAGAGGGTAATGAATGATGAAAGATATTTGGCACTTGACACTCTCTGTCTATCATGTAAGCAACATGGCTTGAAGAAATACATATAAATGCAAAATGATTTAAGAAATATTGTGTATTTCTCTCAACAAAAAAATTTTTAAAGTTCCAAAATATGTAAATTGGGCCATATTAAATTTAAATTTATGAAATTTAGTTGCTTATTTCTCTAAATTGAATTTGTGGAAAACGTCATAACTACGACAAGTACGAGTATATACGTCATAGGCCTATGACGTAATTATTATTGTATTGTGTTCTATTTGAACAGTGTAATCATTTCGTAAGTGAAATAAATGAAAACAAGTAAAAACTTATTGCTTGCCGGTCTAACCATTATATTTTCTACAGTTGAAGATATCTCAACTTGCGTTCCGTAAGTTTTTGAAGAAAAGATTTAATTAAAAACTTTAAGTTTAACAAAGCCAAAACTGAACTATCGGGTATACTCTCAGTTTCAGCTGAAACCAAAAACGAAACATGTAACAAATTTCTATAAACTAGTGGTCGCCAGTTGGTCGAATTCCGACCATGATAAATTTTAAGACTAACTACTTTGTTTTCAAACTTTTTACTGCGCCATTTGTTATCTTTTATCTTTTATTTGTTTATGTGTGTCAAATGCATGGTAGTGTGGGTAATGTTTTATTTATTGATTTAATGTTCTTTATAAACATTATTATTGAGAAATATTAGCGTTCTGCACTTCTCTTACACATAAACTATAAGTGTGCAAATTTTATGCTCCTGCGACCGCGCAAAAAGTCTCATGTCCAAAGTCTTGACATCACGTATTAATGTATGGATACTTAATCTAGTGTGCTTTTAGTTTTACCCAGCTTTTTAATAGCTATACCAACAATATACACAATTACACCTAAGGCAACTATCAATTTAAATATGAAATTAAATCCCTTTTTTAAGTTATTTAGTACGTAATAGGTATGTATAACCAATATACCTTACAAAATAAATGTCATCTAGCAAAGGGGTGGGTAAATTTTTTTGACCGCAGGCCAGTAAGTTAAAAAAATCTAGTGGTGGGCCAGTAAATTGTAATTAATCTTGAGGCGGGCTGGTTTATTACAACACCTAAAAATAGCAGTAAATATTACGATTATAAAACGTTCTAAAAAGATAACACAAGGCATTTTTTTATATTTTACAATCCTTTATTAAAATAAAATTTATTTATGAAGTCTTAAAATATGAAATACGCAATATATGTGTTTGAAGTATCGATTCGGTATCTTAATTGTTCAAATTTCAATAGTCTTTTAACATTACGACCATCAATTTTTAAGGAGGTTCATATTTTTTCTAAAAAAAAACCCTCGACGGGCCGGATTAAAACTTTTGAAGGGCCGGATCCTGCCCGCGGGCCGTAATTTGCCCTCCACTGATCTAGCACTATCTATGAGCACTAGTTAGCGGCAAAATTAGCTGAACGAGGCACAATATTTCACACAGGAGTTAGGCCGGTGAAGTTGTAAAACATACTAGCCATATAAAAAAAACGGGAGTTTGTGCGCAGTCGACAGTTTTAGCAGTTTTTGGACGAAACCGCAACTAGATTTTATAGCCGAAACTGAAACTTGCTGTAAGTCACTAATGTTTGTATATTTTTTTTATGAAATTGGAAGGCAAACAAGCAGACGGATTTCCTGATGTTAAGAAATTCAAGCCGCCTAGAGACACCAAAGGTGGTAATGGTGCGTTGCCAACCTGAGGCCGGGATGTTAGGCCTCGAGCAAAAGTAAGTTTACCGGCTACCTCACCCTTCGAACCGGAACACGTCATGACGTTATGGCAGCAGGAATAGGTAAGGCGGTGGTACCAATCCGGGCGAGTCGCTGCTAAACTCTACCACTCAGTCAGATGTCACGGTGTTAGTGATGATAAGCCTATGTTCGCCTTTTACGAGCTGCCTGGCAAGAAAGGCAGATGGTCTATTCTGCAAAGGAGAACCGACCAACACAGGGAACGAAAAGTGGCATTGATTTTTGTATATAGATAAGATCCTTTCGAAATAAAATTTGAATGTCTACTGGTATTCAATTTTTTAAAATGTTCAATGCATTAATTAACTTTTTCATACAATATATGAAATAGTTAAGCCTAATACTAAGGATAAATACACAAATTTATTTTGTATATTAAACGAAGAATTTAATTATTTAATGCTGCTTCTCCTGAATATCTGTACGAGCGTTTTACATTTTTACACCCTTTTGATTCTGATTGTCGTCCACACCTGCGTGGAATTTTGAAATTGCCTTGTAGTTCCACTAAGTTGTATAACCATTCTTTTACTTTTAATGCTGTGAAACTATGCAATTCATTGCCTTATGAAATTCGGAGTATTCAATCATTAACAGTTTTTAAGAAGGCAGTAATGGAGCGTTTTCGTGTGTAATTAATTAGCATGTTGGCACTTTAGTCATAATTAGTAATTTAGTTTGTGTTTTTTTTGTAAAGTAAGTTTTATATTGTGCACTGTATGTTCTACATTTCTTTTAATGCTTTCTCTCTATTTTGGGTTTGCTGGAAGAAATCTCTTTTAGAGATAAGCTCGCCTTTTGTATAATTTTACTTATTTGATTGTTTTTTTTTTTTACTTTTTGTGTACAATAAAGAATTAAAGAAAGAAAGAAGAATCTGAAAGTTTCGTGTATTTTAGAGACAATTTTAGTACTCGTAATTCTTTATCTTTGAGTTACATTAAAGAAGGTCATTGCGATAGTGAACCTGCTCTTTACGTTTTTGTAATTAAAACTAGTCGATAAGGTAAAATTAGTTTATGTTATTTTTAGTCAACGTTTTTAGTCGCCTCTGTGGTCGAGCGGTCCGGGTGTTGGACTTGACTGCATGAGGTCTCGGGTTCGAATCCCGGGTCGGCCAACAAAAAGAAAATTGGATTTTTCCAAATTTCTAATAAAAAAAAATGTGTTGGTCGGGATTGGAAATGTGCCCGGTTGGCGATAGGCTTGCCACCTATCACATTATGGGACTTAGTATCTTCGGCTAGTCGTGGGTGCCCTGGTTGTGCCTCTGCCTACGCCTTCGGGGATATGGGCGTGAAGATACTTTTTTTTTAGTCAATATTCTGAACATCATGCAGATATTTCTGCATCTGATTATTTAACATGTATATCTTTGTTTTAAAACAAGGGTTGAAATTTTTAACATTGGTAGATAATGTTGACCCTTACTTTTGAAGTCTAACCTTGCCAGTTACTTACAGTTTGGCACAACATTTATAGAAAAAAAACTAGCTGACCCAGCAAACTTCGTATCGCTTGACATTAATGCTTCGACAGTAGCGCAGTCTGTCGGATCCGATGTGAAACATTCCAAAATCAACAACGACTTACTATTAAAAAATTAATTAAAAAAACATTTTCCGGGAGACCAAATTGTGAATTCTCGACCATTGTGGCCATTCTCGAATTCCCTTGAACACGCACAAAAACTTTCATCAACATCGGTCCAGCCGTCTAGAAGGAGTTCAGTGATATACACACTCACATAAGAATTATATATATAAAGATAAGTGTTAAGTTTGCTATGTTTATTATTCACCTAAAATATAAAACACTAGTTGCCTTAAATGCCTTAAGACTTACTTTCAAATTAAATGGAATACACCTTTTCACCAGACTTGCTCTCAAGAGTCTTGTGTCACTTAAGCTAAAACTTCATACGAAATTCGGGTTTGCTATATAGAAGATCCGCCTCTTATTTAGTAGTATTTATATACTTTTTGGTTACTTACCTGGGACTGGTCACTGCTGGCTGACTTTTCCAGAAGTAAATTTTAAGCGAAAAAATATGCTTTTTCGTTTTTTTTTTTAATTAAGTTGTCCCTTTCTTGGACCGGCAAGGACCTTAAAGACATGCTGCCACGTGTTCCGTATTTATATTNNNNGCATTATTTTCAATTTACTTGTTAAGTTTCATTTATTATAGTCATTAGTCATTATAGAATTTCATGTCAGGGAGTTAAAGAAAGCGGTGGTTTCCTTATACAAGTTCATTTTTTGAGATTTGGCGACAAATAGGAAATACACGGTACACTAATTTCTTCATAATTATTTCACCTGTGCACTTTATTTAAACAAAATTAAACTAATCACCACAAAAAAAAACCAATTTTACTCACAATTAACAGGAAGCTCATTAATTACGAAAAAACTATGACCATCTTCTTCCACGATGGCGCGAAAAGAAACGAAAATTTATGCAAGCGCTTTGCAATTTTACAGCTGTTAAAATATATATAACTGTCAATTATTGTGTTTTCGATTAAAAATAGTATCCTAATTTTAAATTTAATTCTAAACTTGAATATTTTAATGCGCAAAAAATCGTGTATATATAAAATCGAATAGACTGACGTTAAATATGTTTTTATTTCTAATCGTCAATATCGAATTACGTGGCGATTATTCAATATTCGTGTCCCAGCTCATATTGCAACAGCGAAAGTTTTGAATTTAGAAAAAATATGGAATTTTTTATTTTCTTAGTAACAGGCCGACTCGTGCTACTTTGTATTAGTTATTTCGTCGACGAGTGTATACGTTGTCATAAATAACAAGATAATATTTTCTATATCAATATCTTGAAGTGGGCGACACAAGGATTAGGTACGCGTGCCACTCAATCTTCAACATCTACGTATAAGGATAACAAAAAATAAACAAAGACTACTTACCATCACATTTTTTTTTATTATAAGACAACAAAAGAGTCCCTCTCCTAATGACGAAATAACCGTGACATATATTCATACTATCCTTTGTAATACAACTTACATGCCCATTGATCTAGTATGTAACTTTACTTTTGCTAACAAAAAATAAATAAATATCCCTGGACAACTTACACAAATTGAATCTAACCCCAAAGTTAGCAAATGATATGCTTGTGATATGGGTGTTAGTCAACGATACTAATACATAGAAATACTTAAATAGATACCAGAATAAATTTAATAAAAACCCAGACCCGGAAATGCAGATATCTAAATGTTCATCACACAAATGTGTGCCCCCGTCGGGAATCGAACCCAAGCCTTGTGGTTGTTCAGTGTTGTTAGGCGTGTATGCTAGCCACTCGACAAACTAGGCGGTCAACACACATCAGAACAACGGGTGCGTAAGTTTTATGATTAAAGGGGTAATATATAAATGGGAAAGTCTGTCTGTTTGTCTATCTGTCTGTCTCTTGGTTGGTTCGATAAAACCACGAAACCGATTTTGATAAAGTTTGATACTTATACATATTCTTTAGTTATACAAAGATCTAGGTTCAAAAATAGGCTACTATTTTCAGAAACCCTGAAGGACTATAACAGGGGATGAAAATTTGTTGTAACATAGTAACTATATCACGCTGATGAAGTCGCTGGCAAAGAGGTTTAAATGTTATAGGTATTTCGCTATCCTGTCGCTGGAGTGTTAACCTTGAGCAAGTCTACCGGCTATCCTAACCTCCGGATCGGCACACGACAGTGTCATCTATTGTCATTATGATGGCAGTATTAGGTATAGCAGTAGTTTCTACCTAGGCAAGTTGCATAGAACTGTACCACCAGCAGACTTGTTAGTAAAGGATTGTTCGACATAGGAGACCTGGATCGACACGGGGATTTACGTTTTATCTAACGTATGACCGCCATGTTGGTCGAGTGTCTAGCGTACACGCCTAACTGCACCAACCAACTAAGAGGCTCGATTCCCGACGGAGGCAGGCATTTGTGTGATGAACATTTAGATGGCTGCATTTACCGGGTCCGGATGTTTATTAATTTTACTCTGGTATCTGTTTGAGTATTTCTATGTATTAGCATCGTTGACTAACACCCATAACATAAGCATATAATTTACTAATTTTTGGGTTAGGTTAAATTTTTTGAACTTGTCAAAAAAATTAATTAAATAAATAAAATTTAGACAAGCTTTTATTACATCGAACACATAAAATCCTTGTTTTTTAATCATTATATGTGTTAAAAAACTGCAATAAAATCCATTGCGTAGTTTTTGAAGATCTTATCGTACATAGGGCCACGCAGCGTAAAGCGAAAAACTTTGTTTTAAACTATGTAGTGATATACTGCTAAACAGGAGTGACCGCGTACAGCATTATTTTTCCCGTGTTGGTCCGGGCTTCTTTGCAAAATAGACCATCTGCCTTTCTTGCCAGGCAGCTCGTAAAAGGCGAGCATAGGCTTAACATCACTAACACCGTGACATCTGACTAGGTGGTAGAGTTTCGCAGCGACTCTCCCGGATTGGTACCACCGCCTTACCTATTCCTGCCGCCATAACGTCATGACGTGTTCCGGTTCGGAGGGTAAGGTAGCCGGTAAACTTACTTTTGCTCGAGGCCTAACATCCTAACCTCATGTTGGCAACGCACCACTACCATCTTTGGTGTCTCTAGGCGGCGTGAATTTCTTACCATCAGGAAATCCGGCTGCTTGTTTGCCTTCCTATAATATAAAAAAAAAAATTTAAACCACTTCTCCTTACTTCCTGAGTGTAATATAAAACTAGGAATAAATGCAAACCGACCCAAAAGATGTTAAAGGCGCTTTGCCTGCATGTTTTTCATGAGTTACTAGGAGGATACCTACTACTAGTATTAGTATAGTATTGATATGTTCCTCCATAATTCTTGAAGGTACTAAAGCAAGTAAATATGCTAAAAAGGTAGGCAGACGTACAATTAGGGCGCCCCTGACTATCCAAAGGTGCTTATTTAGTAGCTCAAAGCACACTAGCTGCACTCGTGACTTCCTCCACATAGAATTTAACAATAAACTTAGTTTATTTAGTTTTTTTGAAAATTAGAAGTAGTTTGAGTGATTCCTTATTACATCAGCTAACTTCCAAATAAAGTTTTGTTAACATCGTTCCAGCTATTTTAGAGATGAGCCGAAACGAACATACAGATCGACAAACAGACAGACAAAAATTGGAGAAATGTTGTTTTAATTTGTGCCATTCATACATTAATTTGCGTGTATTGACAAGCGATTGTTTTAGTACCTATTTCAAACAGACACTCTAATTTTATTTATTTGTGTAGATTTGGCTATCTATAAACATTGTAATAAAACAAATACAGTGCAGTAAGGTTAACATATACATAGATAAATTGTTAATTATTTTTATAGTTAGGTTTTAACTATTTTTTTAGTCATAGCTAATTGTAATGGTACAAAACTCATCTGATGGAAAGCGTTAGGAGGATTAAAGGCAAAAGAACACTGACTTAGAAGGACATTTGCTTTAAATACGTATAGGTTATGATATATAATAGTCACTGGTGGTAATTTTGTTGCCCACCCACTTAACTAACTTTAAAATAAAGCGATCTTCTTTCAACGCAAGTGATGGAAAAAGACAAAACACTTTTAGCGCTGTGAGATTAGTCTGTACATTTCTACAGACGTTTGATCTATTACTTAGAAAATGTTGATTAAAAACGTCGCAATTTCACATGTTTGAACTAATCTGACATGTCTAAAATGTTCTATCTCTTTTGTTTTTATTTCGTTTAAAAAAGATAGCATGCATCTAAAATAAGTTTAGTTTTTGGAGTGCAAAATCACCAACTCTGTCTAATGTCAAGATGTAGACGATCATGAAGTGCGGTCGGTTAAGACATGTTTAATAGCTGTTATGAAGAGAAAAATTGTAGATTAAAAATGATTAGGGTTTCGGAAACTGGAGGTAAGATTTTTATTCTAATCTGCTAATTTAATCAAAGTTAATTTTCCAAAACAATTGTAATTTTATGGAAATGTTGTCTTGTTAATGACTACTGTGTGATCCTTTATAAAATGTATTCTAATATTTCTTATCTATCGGCTCATAAGTTGTAAGCGTAGATCAATCTGTCACTAATACCGTGACTACTAAACTACAGTGTAAAGGATAGTGTCCACTACTTTACGCACAAAAAAAATATGTTTTATTTGTAGTTGCTGTTATTGTTGTAGTTGTTTCAGGCTAAGATTTCAATATATTAAGGATACGTTTAGCACCACCCTCTAAACAAGAAGAACAACTAAAGATAACAGCAACAATTTTGGACTTTTTTCAACCAAATAGACTACCTAGTTGGTCGAGTTGCTAGCGTACACGCCTTACTACACTGACCACCCGAGGCTCGGGTTCGATTCCCGACGGGGGCAGACATTTGTGTGATGAACATTTAGATGTTTGCATTTCCGGGTCTGGGTGTTTATTAAATTTATTCTGGTATATATTTAAGTATTCACATGTATTAGAATTGTGGACTAATACCCATAACACTAACACATAATTTGCTTACTTTGGGGTTATATTCAATTTGTGTAACATGTCCAGGAACATTTATTATTATTTTTACAAAATTTTTGACACTTATGCAAATCATGTTATACGATCTGAAGCATATTCACGCCCATTTCCCCGAAGAGGTAGACAAAGGCGCGAACTGGGCCCTCACTACTAGCCGAAGACACTAAATCCCACAATATGGCATGGCAAGCCTATAGCCAACCGGGTACATATCCAATCCCGTGCAACTTTTTTTATTAGAAAATTGGAAAACCCTAATTTTCTATTGGTGGCCGACCGAGGAATCGAATGCGGGACCTCTTATTCGATGCAATGTGTAGGAAACGTTGCTTTTGACTTGACTCCTGCGATCTACCTATTTGGAAGGTGTAGTGTCAGAGTCATAAGGATAATAAATAAAGCCGTTAAAAAATAAAATTTAAAATTCTTCAAGAACAATACAACCACTATGATAAGTATATAAGATATAGGTTAGTTTTCCTCTAGTGTCGAAGGTTACAAAGTGGAGGAGTGTGCATTGTTACTGTTGTCAGATCACGTAGCTCAGTCTTCAGATTTTGACGCCGCTGCCTCGTACCCGTGCCACTTGTGTCATGTTAGTCTTGTACCTGTCCTTCCTTATCTCGAACCACTTCAGCCTCGTGACTCGAGGACTTTGTTAGCACCAGTAATATCGCTGATTGTGTATGATAAGTGTACTTTGGAGAGACCTATGTTTAAAGTGCAGTGATCATTTACGAATTTCCAATATTTACTGCTTTGGAGTGAAAAAAGGCACGAAAGGAAGAAAAAAGAAAGGTTTGTTTTTTTTTTATATTCTTGTAATTTGTATGCGATCTCTATTGTCTTACGCATAAATACACTTTTTTAAAAAACAATTGTGCTTTTTTGTCTTATTGTGTAGATTAAAAAAGTGTGGAATATATATTTAATTTAAGACACACTTGTACTCTTTTACGTATCTATTAAGTAGTTGAGTTAATTAAACTTAAGTTTGAATTCTAGCCCTGAGGGTGGTGTTATAAGCGAAACCAGTAGGCTATTTATAAATAAAATTATAAGTGATACGTCAAACAGTACAAGTTTCTACATTTATAAATATGAATATTTGTAACTTTTACCAAGCACCGACGATGGAAAATATTAAATATATCTAGAATCTATACTTGTTATCGTCGGCACTTGGTGGAATTCCATTCTATACACACTTTTTTAAAGTATATTTTAATGTTTATTACGTTATTATATTCTAATGTTTCTTGTTTGATATTCTATTTTAATGTTTTTAATGTTTATTGCCTATATTTAAAAAAATCTTGAAAAATTATAACAACAATCAAAAGTCACGTTTTGTCAACAAATTATTTAACATTTTTTTTTACATTTGTACTAATTTATTCCACTGCACTGCGCTGTTGGATTAGCCTAAACGCCAAACACCGGACCTGGATTCGATCCCCGTTAGGGATAAACATAGTCTAACGGGGACTAATTTTATTTATGTACCCCCATTTAAAAATAACACAGACAAGTTTTTTTGATATTTTTCATCTCTAATTTATAAAGTTTCACGCAGTTTCGCCTGCGTAATTTGGATTCTACTGCACACAAAACCTATATCACTCAGGAATATTGTAACATTCTAAGGGTGAAAGAATTTTTGAAATCGGTCCAGCTGTTTTTTAGTCTATTAATTTTAATCAAACAAAAAATCAAACCTTTCCGTGTTTTTTCTGTATTTCGTGCACAACAGAGAGTTATATTATTGTATTTTATTGTAAATTTTAGCCATATGTTTGTAATTTCTCCTAATAAGACTCGAACGACGGATATCGATTTTTTATTTCAATTATAAAATTGAATCTCTATCATACTTTTTACCGCTGATGTATATAAATAAATGTATCATGTGTTTAGTATCTACGTATGTTTGTGTCATCATAACTTTTAAACGAATATATCGATTTCGAAGTGGATTCTTTTGCTTAAATACTGAAAATATGATCGAGATGGCTCTTTGCTACATTACGGATAGGTATTAGAATAATGTACACAATTCATTTTTCTACATTTTTTGACATGTATAAGTTTATTCAAATATTTTGTAAATTTTACTATTTTATATATAACTTAAATTAGATAACATCAAATTTTGATACAATCCTCTAAGGAGCCTGCGTGATTTTAGAGCAATTAAAAAAAATACGAAAAATGTTAAATACCTACCTCTATACGCAATCAGAAAAAAGTAATCTATATCACAAAAGTTGCTCGGTAGCACTATTTATAACCCTACCAAAATTACTTAAAATGTATCAGGTAGATTTCGTGTAACTCATGAATAATTATTCATAATTTAACAGACAGATAGTGAAACAAAGAGTTAATATTATTAAAACAATCAATTTATTTTCCGCTATCGGTTTTCTCCTGGATCTATTTTCTATATGTATATTTCACAGAAATTCATTCATTGACCACCTTGTTAGTCGAGTGGCTAGCGTATACGCCAAACTACATCTACTCACCGCGAGGCTCGGGTTCGATTCCCAACGGGGGCAGACATTTGTGTGATGAACATTTAGATATCTGCATTTCCGGGTCTGGGTGTTTATTAAATTTATTCTGGTATCTACTTAAGTATTTCTATGTATTAGTATCGTTGACTAACACCCATAACACAAGCATATGATTTGCTTACTTTGGGGTCACAATTAATTTGTGTGAGTTGTCCAGGGATATTTATTATTATATTATTTATTATTCTCTCTTCACGGAGTCAGTTAGTAAAATTAACCGTTCTTAAAAAGAGGAGTTCATTTTAACAATAAAGTTTATTCTAGCACAGCAAGTCACGACCGTTACAATAAAAATGTATAAGTCCGCTTTAGATAAACAATTTTAGAGAGTAGAATAAACTTAAATAAAGCTCAACAGTTGTTTTGCCCTTAGCTGGTCCGGGTCCGTTGAGAAGAATAAGTCTCTCTACCCGGCAGATAATAAGAGAAGAATTTCTTACCGTCAGGAAATCTGCTTGTTTGCTTTCCTGTATCATAAAACTAAAAACAATCTCCTGATGTTAATCGCGGTCTATTGACACCATCAGTGACACAGTTGTGTCACTGTTCTGAGGCCGTTATATTGTGCAAACCTATAGGCTACCCTATCCTCCAGACTGGAGCTTGCAGCTCATTATAGCGACGGGAATAGTTAAGACGATGGATTCCCATCCAGGCAAGTTGTTGCAAATCTCTCTACCACCAGTTGTCTTGTTGGTAATGATCCATTTAGCCTATCCTCGTCTCTTACGACCTACTAGCCAGACAATTGAGACATCGATTTATTCCTGGTGACCTGGTCCTCTTGAAGGACCTAACGAATGTGAAGGAAGCCAGACAGGTTTGTCAGAATCGAGAGATCTGGCACTTGAGACTCTCTGCCTACCACGTAAGGGATTTGGAGTGAAGATATGTATGTATGTGGTTCTCTTATGCTGATCTGGGCCTTTTCAAAACGGATTGTCCTTTAAGAATATAAATTAACATTATACTAATTAGCAGCATAAAACAAATACATAAATCCTATGAGAATGACATAAGAAGTTATAAATGATTTATTCAGCATAAAAGTATATAATAATTGCTTTTAGAATATCAATATATATTTCTTCTTATCCACTACTACGAACGTCTTTGCTGGCCCTACTACGCGACTGGTCCTCGAGATTCATTATAGGCTAATAATAATAACCTATCTACAGATTTAGATGGGTCTTCTAGATTTCTGTTGCTTAGATATTTTTGTAAAAATTGAAAATTTTGAGACTGACCTAAAATAGCGATATTTTATCTTAGATAGGTTAATAATAATTTTTCATTTCATTTCATTTTTTATATTGATTTATTTGCAAAATTGCATTTGCCGTAATCAGGACAGAATTAGGTCGTTATTGCAAAACGTCTACTTAAAATAAATAAAAAATGCTATTATTTTGATAAAATATCATAGAAGGGATAGTCCTTACATTATATTAAGTCGAAAATACATGAAACACACTAGAGGTTTGAAAAAACAGTACCCAAATCGGTTTATCCTTTCTAAATTATGACGCCACACTCTGGCATACACACACGCACACAGTCACACACACCACGTCTTACACTTATACGCATACATGGACACGTCAAACTAATGACAACCTTCTTTTCCGCCCGGGATTATAAAAATAAAGTTTGACAGCTGAATGATGAGTGATGGTGAAGGAATGATTAATTTTTTTTATGGTAGTGAAGACTTGACATCAAGTCAATCCTCAGTATTGTCATAATCACGCAAGAGACATCTAGCCGTAGACTGGCAACTCACCACTATTGTCTTTGGCATCTATAAGACTACGTCGTGTAATTGTAACAGGAAATCCATCAGCTTTTGACCTACCATTCCCATAATAAAACTAACTTCAGCATTGAAAGTTAAGACATCCAATAGGCACTTCCTTTGCTTTGACTAACAATTTGTGACCGATTTTATTAATTTGGTAAATTTAAACTTGACTAATGGTAAATGTTAACGCTAATGCCAAAAAAGAAAGAAGCATATAGTAAGATGCTTATTGGTTCTACAGTTTTCTCTTATAAAGGAACGTGTTGTGATAATAATGGTATAAATGAATTGATTTCTATTCATTTCTATTTATTGAAATACATACGAAAAAAGCTTGTCATTGGCTATAAAATATGGCTGCCATTCTGACATTGTAAAGCTGTCCAGAAAAAGTAGATTATCGATATCGATACATGATATATTAGTGACCATTGATAGTTAAATTTAGGTAAATAGATAAGCATTATTTTTACCTACTGAACGAAATTGCAACTATCAACTTACTTACTTAGAGCTACTTAATTAGCTTATAAATAGGGAAATGTAATGAAAAGAAAGAAAGAATATTTATTTACTTTTCACCAGCATATTTATTTTACATTGTGGTGTGAAAACATGTTTATTATTTATATAACTTAACTCTTTATATTTGTTACAAGATTCATCATCATTACAAAAATGTGATCAGATTACATTCAAACTACTCTCTTTACTTTACAGTGAGCACTCGAAAGAATTCTTTTTACGATAGACTGTGATTGACATTTTTAGCGACAATGGTGTCCATTCATATCTTGTCCAAATATTCTTGTCTAGGAACGCAAAATAAAATATCGACAAGGGTAATAGCACATCACTGTAAAATTGAACACAAAATATGGCATTCTTGGTAAGTATGAGGACTGTCATGACGTCACCTTAAATCAACGCCAAAATGAGTTGACAAAAATATCGTTATCTCTTTCGTCGTACATAATATCAACATTTGTATACATAACTACAATATAAAATGTAAAAATATACTTGTAATAAACTTTGTAACACGTGTTTCTGCTAATAAACATTATTATTATTATTATTTGTTAAAAAGAGTCAAAGAGATGTTGTTAAGTTATATGTCGATTCCAACAGTATTAATACAACTGAACTTGCTATAGAATATTGTTGCACTTCTTAACATTTTCCTATTTCTATATATAAATGGGTAGATGTAGTGTAAACATCGCCTCTCGCCTCTGTGGTCTAACGGTTCAGTTGTTGGACTTGACTGCATGAGGTCCCAGGTTTGAATCCCGGGTCGGGCAACAATAAAAAAATTGGGTTTTTCCAATTTTCTAATTAAAAAAAATGTTGCTCGGGATAGGATATGTGCCCGACTGGCGATAGGTTTGCCACCTATCACATTGTGGGACTTAGTATCTTCGGCTAGTCGTAGGTGCCTTGGTTGTGCCTCCGCCTACCCCTTCGAAGATATGGGCATGAAGATACTACTTTTTTAGTGTAAACATATTACGAAACAACAAAATTTATCGTAGAGTCGTAACATTTATTGCAAAAACAGTTTCATAAAAAGATATGTTTCATTCTTTTACTGGGTTCAAGAAATCTTTACTAAATCATAAACTCTATATTTGGATGTGAAGTCCAATATTTTTATTACATAATGACCGCATCGTCGCTACGTTAGAGTCTAGTATTCCGTGACAATGCTTGAATATTAATTTAAAAGGAAAATATCTAAAGGAAATCTTCATTTTGTTATCCTTGATTAGAAGATACGGATGTCCAAGATCTAATTGTGAGTATTTCCTTGATATTGCAGTTAGTAGCTATTGTTCATGTGCGTGAACAAATTTTTTTTTATCTTCATATTTAAGTAAAGGAAATCATCATTCATCCTCATTAATCTATATAAAGATTATATCTATCTTTATATATATAATTCTTCTGTGAGTGTGTATGTCACTGAACTCCTTCTAGGCAGCTGGACCGATGTTGATGAAAGTTTTTGTGCGTGTTCAAGGGAATTCAAGAATGGTTTAGATTCACAATTTGGTCTCCTGGAAAATATATATATAAATCAATTGCTGTTCGTTAGTCTCGCTAAAACTCGAGAACGGCTGAACCGATTTCGCTAATTTTGGTTTTGAATTATTTGTTTAAGTCCAGGGAAGGTTTTAAAAATAAGAAAAAGTAAAAAACTTGCGAGAAAACTAAGAAAAACAACATTTTACTTTTTCCCATACAAACTGAACGGGTGGAACGAAGTTCGCCGAGACAGCTAGTTAGATATAAAAAAATTATATCGCCATATAGATGACACTTTACACTGAGGTACGCAATTTTTTTCCTACCCCCAAGACGTTAGTGTTTGCTAATGTCTTATTTCGGTTTTAGAGGGCAGGATAAACTCAAAATATTGAATTCAATTCATTTATTGTTTGCCTGAAATAGTCTTACACGATGTTATTAATAATACATATTTAGAGTTTATTTCGCATGTAAACTTAAATAAGGTATACCTAATATGTTTTTTTTAATAATTGCATTACAAATTCATAAAATATTACAAATACAAAATCGCTTCTGTGGTCTAGTGGTCCTTGTATTGGACTTGACTTCATGAGGTCCCGAGTTCGACTCCCGGGTCGTGCAACAAAAATAAAACTTGGTTTTTCCAATTTTTTAATTAAAAATATGTTGGTCGGGGTTAGATTGCCCGGTTGGCGATAGGCTTGCCGCATATTACATTGTGAGATTTAGTGTCTTCGGCTAGTCGTGGGTGCCGTGGTTGTGCCTCTGCCTACCTCTTCGGGGATATGGGCGTGAAAACACTTACTTACTTTTTACACAAACTAAAATAAAAGGCGTAAAATGTCATTTAAGCAAACATCAGACGGATTTGGTGGTATTTTTCTATACCGATACCCATATCTAACATAATAAATCATTCAGTCGAATTATTACATCCAATCCAGTATTAAAACTGTTACTAGTTGACCCGGCAAACATTGTTCTGCTATTTTTTTAAGTAAAAAAATTGGGAATTCACTTAGGGGTATGAAAAATAGAATGTAGCCGATTCTTAGACCTACTGAATATGCATATTAAATTCGGTGAAAATCGGTAAAGCTTTTTCAGAGGAGTACGGTAACTAACATTGTGACACGAGATTTTTTTTTGTCAAGAAGTAAAGCTGACAAATCTTTTATTTTATTAACCGAACTATTAAACATACCTCTATTTACGCTGCAAAATATATATGTTAACCTAGGTGGGGTATTATAACCTTGTAACATATAATCCGTCTCTAGCACATATGGTTTAAATAATTTTATTTACTTTCCTAATAAAACAGATGACCCTCAATGTTGTATAATATTTGATGAAAAACATTCAGTAAACATTGTACCCCTATTCAATACTAAATTGAGTTGAAGATCATTTGTGACGATGGGTATGTTAATAATCGTTTAAATGATATTGCTACATATCAGATGCCTCAGTACGTTGGCGAACCGACAAACAGTGATTCCTTTAGGACTCTGTGTTTTCTCCTAAACAAGTTTTATATAAGTCAAATTATGGTAAGTTTTATATTTTAATCCTTTTTTATGAAAAGAAGTCTATGTTACTCAGGGATAATGTAGCATTCTAAAAGTGAAAGAATTTTTGAAATCGCTCTAGTAGTTTCGAAGCCTATTCATTTCAAACAAACAAAAAAACCAAACATTTCCTCTTTGTAATATTAGTATACCTATATAAATATTTTTTTATTATATTAATAATAATACGAGCAAAAACATCAGTTTTACAACATAATTTATAATCTGTATATCATAGACTCTCTTTTTAATATGTAACAAGGTAATAATAACAAAACGGTACAGTTTTGGCGCCATCGAGAGAAGAAGATCGTTGAATATTTTTCATAATTATGGAATTTCGTGTTGATATTGAGTGAAATTAGTCAATTTTGTTTAGTGAAAGTGCACAAATGAAATAATAGCGTATCGTGTATTTCCTCGTTGCCGTCAAATCTCATTACATGAGCTTGAGTAATGAGGCCACCGCTTTACCTAAGAGCCTGATATGACTTACTGACGACTTATGACTAATTATAATTGATTAAAATTGATATAAAATTTGATGCAAATTTCTACTTGACTAATGGCAAAATACTAACGTGAAGGCTGAAATCTAAAGAAAGAAGAAAGAAAGAAAACGGTATTCAAACTACAATCGTTATTATTTTTAACAAAAACATAAAATGAAATCGACACTGAGGTCTAGCGGTCTACCGTCAGATTTCTAATTATTTACAGTTGGCGGAGATTGGATATGTGCCCGGTTGGCGATAGGCTTGCCACCTAGGTATTACATTGTGGGACTTAATATCTTCGGTTAGTCGTGGGTACCCTGGTCGTGTTTTACCTCTTCTGGGATATGGTCATGAAGAATATTTATAAAATAAAACGTTTCTATAGATTTTAGACTTCGACACTAACTCGTAAACTCGATAAACATTAGCATATTTGACATAACAAACAAAATTTTATTTTTTATATTATCAAAAAATCAAATAAAAGTCAATAAGTTTCAACACATGCTAATGGTTTGGTCGTGACCATGCAAGCAGTCAGGGCTTTTGTATATACAACTGACAAGCAGAAGGTAATCATTTGACATTAACATTTACATTTTACGTTTTATTAGCACCTGAAGCAGATTAACTAGGTGTTAATCGACAATTACATCGTTTGAAGGAAAAGTACCTGACAAGTTTCTGTCCTTGTATCCTTTGTAATGTTCCTCGTCTTGACATTTTAAATTAGTTTCCTATGTATGAGTAATTAACTGCACTTAATTTTTTTATGATATTGGAAGGCAAACAAGCACACGGATTTTCTGATGGTAAGAAATTCACGCCACCTAGAGACACCAGAGGTGGTAGTGGTTCGTTGACAACCTGAGGTCGGGATGTTAGGCCTCGAACAAAAGTAAGTTTACCGGCTATATTGCCCTCCAAACCGGAACACGTCATGACGTTATGGAAGCAGGAATAGGTAAGGCGCTGATACCAATCCGCGTGAATCGCTGCGAAACGCTTCCACCTAGTCAGAAGTCACGGTGTTAGTGACAGTAAGCCTATGCTCACTTTTTACGAGCTGCCTGTCAGGAAGGGAGATGGTCTATTCTGCAAAAGAAGCCCGGACCAACACGTGGAAAAAATATTTGTATATAAAAATACAGCTTTATTACATGATGTAAATCTTTATTATAAATGCGAAAGTCTGTCCGTCTGTTTATTTTTTTTAAAAGTATATAGAACACACGTTTCTGTCCTTGTGTCCTTTGTAATGTTTCTCGTCTTGATATTTTGAATTAGTTTCCTATAATTAATGGGCAATTAACTGTACTTAATTATTAGTGTCTAAAAATACAGATTTATTACTTGATGTACCTAAATGACCGACTTTCGCATTTATAATTTAGTAATAAATGCGAAAGTCTGTCTGTTGCTCTTTCTCGGCTAAACCGCTGAACCGATTGTGATAAAATTTTATATTCATTTGGGTAATGACTCGAGCTCCAACAAGGGCTAATTTTTTTTACAACTTTCTATGGACAATGGGTGGTAGTTTGTGTGAAAATCTGTTTTACGCCGACGTCACTCCCTCTGTTTTAATTAATTCTCTATAATCCTATTCCTTTAATACTAGCTGCTACCCGTGGCCTTGCCCGCGTGGTTAATTATAGCATTAAAGCTATAATACCAGGTTGATCCTTCGAGTACTTTAATCTATGTTTATCAATAAGGTGGAATAGGCATAAGCTTTATTAAGTACTAACAGTTGCCAGCGACTTCGTACACACATTGAAGTGGTAGTTCTTGGTTAGTGATGGAAATAAAAGACATCCGAAATGATGACCTGAATTGTAAGCTATTACTTAAGAAGAAGAAGTATCTTCACGCCCATATCATCCCCAAGATGTGGGCAGAGGCACAAATAGGGCACCCACGACACCAATACCCACAATCTAATAGTTGGCAAGCCTATTGCCAACTGTGCACAAATCCAATCTCGGGAACCGTTATTATTATTAGAAAATTGAAAATATACATTTTCTAGTATTTTTTTTGTCCAACCCTGAAATCCAACCCGGGACCTTATGAAGTCAAGTCCGACACAGGACCGCTAGACCACAGAGGCTACTACTTCATATACAAAATTTGGAAAATATTCGCTTAGTAGTTCTTGAGTTAAAAGTGAATAGACGAACTGACAAAAAATGTTATAACGTTTTGGTTATGTATGATGTATTCAATACATATCAATCTTTGTTTTTAAAAACATTTCAGTCACATATTTAGTTGTATTGCTGTGATTGAAATGATTATATTAAAAACTAGCGGTCTCTGCGAACTTCAATCCACCCGTTCAGGAAAATATAGGTAAGGTACTGTTTTTCCCATTTTTTATGCGATTTTCCCAATGTGTTTGCCATTAAAATCTTCTCCTGACAATAACTGATATAATAAAAAAGTATTAGCCAAATCGGCCCAGTCGTTCAGAAGTTATACGCTTACCAACACATTTAGTGATTCATTATTTATTAAGAGATACTGTTTGTCAAAACTGTCCTTGTCAATGTCTGAATTATCTATTTATCTACCTATCTATCAATTTATCTTTTAAGATCCACTTCTAGTCGTCATTACCAATATCTGTTGCCATACCGACATCTTTTCATAGTGGGTTGATATCTTAAATCTAACTACTCAAAAAAGTTTCTTTTGCTCTCCAGGAGAAATATATTTAAATACTGACCCAATCCAAACTGGTTCATTGTTTTTGTGATAATTCATTCGTTCTTTTTTGGGTATTAAATATATTAAAAAAACGAGGGGTTGCACTCCGGGAGTGCCCGCAAAAGTAAAATCTTGAATATTAACGTTGTGCACTTTTCATATTTTGGAATGGTTAGGGAATAATTTTGCACGAATTGTTTTAATTATCAGTATGAAAGTACTATCATTTATGTGGTAGAATTTAATATTCATTTATTGCGTATACACAAACATGGCAACACGATCATTCGCGCAAGCGCCCTACGCTGCCTTACGAACTTTACAGGTCACGTGTCCTGATGCGAGTTTAGAAGGTTTTACCCATTCAAAAAAAAGTGCACAATGCCGCTAAAGAAGTTTTCCCTTCGAAAAAATTGTTCTAAAGATGTCTGCCTATCTAACCTAGTTTATATAAGGCAATATATATATATAATTTGTAGACACAACCCATAAAATCTACTTCTAATAAGTTAATAAAGTTTTACGCGGATAATAACTGGCAGACTTTAGCTACAATTCACTTGTATTGCCACCTCGCCTAAATGCAATTTGCCTTAATTTGAAAACTTAATTTTATAAATTTCTCAACATCCTTGCATTAGGTTTGAAACGCGTCATTACAATTAGGTAGATTCTTACAATCTCGAAAGAAATCATAATATTTTTAAATAATTCATGCACCAAAAAAATACAAAAATAAAAATCGTTTTTTATCTATTCACTATATTAGAACGTATTTGATACCAAATATAAAGGTTTGTCACCTATCACATTGTGGGGCTTAGTGTCTTCGGATAGCCGTGGGTGCTTCTTCCTTTGCCTACCTCTTCGAGGATACGTGCATGAAGATACTTTTAACAGATAGGTATGTTCGGGCTGAGTTGTAATAATCGAGACGTCAATTACACATTAAAAAAAACTACGGGTTGCACTCCGGGAGTGCCGGAAGAAGTAAATAGTTGAATATTAACGTTGTGCATTTTTGATATTTTTAAATGGTTAGGGAATAATTTTGCACGAATGGCTTTAATTATCAGTACGGAAGTACTGTCATTTATGTGGTAGAATACAATATTCATTTATTGCGCTATCGTACACAAACATGACAACACGAACATTCGCGCAAGCGCCCTGCGCCGTCTTACAAATTTTCGATCTGACGTGAGTTTAAAAGTTTTTACCCATTCCAAATAAAATACGTAAATCCACTAAAGAAGTTTTCACTTCAAAAATCAAAAATGAACAGTAAGAACACAATTTAATTATTGTTAGTTGGTATTATAAAAAAATATTTGTAAGTTATAATTCAAATTGTAATAAGAATAAAACTATTTGTCGTATGAATATTAAAACATCGTATATATAATTAAAAAATTACTTATAAAAATATTAAATTATTTGCACACCACAATGTGGTAGAATATGTTGGAAAGCTTAAATAATTTTGTAACAACTTCAACACGCATATTCCGCAAATAAATATATTTTCTTTCTTAAAAAATCTTCTGTTTTTTTGTTTGTTTTCTTTCAAATGACAGATTTTTAATAATAATAAGAGGTAACGACAGTAGGGTTACTCTCGAAGCTCGATTCATGGCATTACTGGAAATTGGAATCGAATATGTCATTGTAGGTTCTCTTGAACTTAATACTGGCGAATTATTAACATTAAGTTAATTGTAAATAATAAATTATTTTATCCCATTCGTTGAATTTATTTGTAACTAAATGTTAATAATCCGCTGATAATGTGTTGTAAAAAAGAAATGCCGAAAGTGACATGTACGATTCCAATTTCCAATTCGCATGATATCGAGATTCAAGAGTAACGCTACAGGTGTCAAAAGACTTGGTCCGTTGTTACTTTGTGACACGAAAACCGCTTTAATTTTCCGGCTAACAAACCAAATACGTAAATAGACTAAGGATATTGTCCAAGGTATTCAAAGTAGGAAGACATTGTACATTTTTCTTTGTTCGAACATTATTTTATGCATATTTCATTACGCTTACTGTTTAACGAATAGTGATAAAACTAACCTTATGTTTAGGAAAAAAAAAAATAGTTGGCACGTAGTCTTTTCTATAGCAGGGTATAGTAGTATCTTTACTCTCATATCCCCGAATGGGTAGGAAGCACCCACGACTATCCGAAGTCACAAAATCTCACATTGTGATAGGTAGCAAGAACCCGGGATCTCAAGAGGTCAAGTCCGGCGCCGAACCGCTCGACCACTAGATATTTAAAAACCTTATACCCTGAATTATCCAATGACCGCCTCGTTGGTTGAGTGGCTAGCGTACACGCCTAACTACACCGATCACCTACGAGGCTCGGGTTCGATTGCCGACGGGGGCACGCATTAATTGTGTGATGAACATTTAGATGTCGACATTTCAGGGTATGGGTGTTTATTAAATTTATTAATTTATTATTAATATAATATATTAATATTATGATTATTCAAGTCTTGAAATAATTCGTTTGGATAGGTACTTACCGTCAGCCACGTACCATTATCGTGTTCCGGGTTAGAGGGCAGTGATCTTGAGTTTATTGAGTAACCTTAAACAAGAGGAAATATGAGAATTAAATCCAAATACAACTCAACGTAATATTCAGTTTATCCTTACACTAGTTCAAGGACGTCTACATAAAATATTATGAACTAGCAGTTTCGCACAGCTTCGCCTGCGTAACATGGCTTCTTCTGCACAGATTGGGATAAAGCAAAGCCTATGTCACTCAGGGATAATGTAGCATCATAAAGGTGAAAGAATTTTTGAAATCGGTCCTGCAGTTTTCAAACAAACAAACAAAAAATAAAACCTTTCCTCTTTATAATATTAGTATAGATAGACATAGCACTAAAATGAAAAGTTTTCGTTAAACTCCGTCAACATATCAGCTTTCAAACAAAACAAAATCACATCGAAATATTTCCGTACGTTCAAAACATATATCGCCACTGAGAGACACACCCACACAAACACACACAAACTGTCAAGTCTAACTTATAAATCCCCTCTTTTTCCGTCTAGAATCAAACAAGAAGAAACAAAAGAAACAAATTTGTCGATAACTTGAGGAAGTGAATTTATGTAAATACGAGTATGTAAAAAGTAATTCAAAACAAAAACGTTTCGGCTGTAGGCCGTTTCAGACGCACGTACAAACAAATTCTACGGAAGATATCGACCAAGTTTGTAAACAACTTCTCCTCTATAAAACTTCAAAATGTAACTTTTACATTTAACTGATAGAGAATTGAACCCAAAGAGACTCAAACTCTCTTATCTGACATAAGATCTAAAAACATTGTGATATCGAAGATGTCGCAGCATGGACTAATGGCTTAGGGGGGGCCCAGAAAAGGGCAAATTAACTGAAAAATAAAAAAAAGGAGTTTTGGCGCCATCGTAAATGAAGATGGTCCTAATTTTTTCACAATTATTGAACTTCGTGTTTATATTGAGTGAAATTAGTCAATTTTGGTGACATATTGTACAATTTTGTTAAATGAAAGTGCACAAATGAAATAATCATGAAGAAATTAGTGTATCATGTGTTTCCTCGCTGCTGCCAAATCTCATAGACAAACTTGTGTAACGAAACCATCGCTTTACTCAAGACCCAGACATGACTTTGTAAATAGTGACTAATGACTGAAATAAAGAATTAATACGGGAGATATAAATTGAAAATATATATCAAGAAAAAGATTTATTAATACGGAAGACGTGGCTGTATGGACTCGGATGCCTTTCCCCGACTGGGATAAAATTAAAATAATAATAATAATAATAAATCATCTTTATTTCACATAAACCTACAAGAGGCACTTGTGACGGGTCTATATAATAATAAATCTACCACCGGATCGGAACGCGGCCGCACACTGAGAAGATCCGGCAAGAAACTCAGCGGGCTTGTCTTTTTTTTTCTTACTTTAAAATTGATTTACAATATTTTATGTAATGATAGAATATATTTTATAAGAGATTGGCATGAGGAGCAACTAATCCCAAGCAGTCTTATCTGTTAAATATTCAGCAATGTAATAATAACCTTTTTGATTTAATTTACATTTAACACATTTCTTAAATTTATTAATTGGAAGTTCTTTCATATGAGTGGGAAGTTTATTGTAGAACTGTATACATAGGCCCATGAAAGAATTGCTTACTCTGTGGAGACGAGACACATGCACAGCAAGATTATTTTTATTCCTAGTATTGACACAGTGTATATCACAATTTTTTTAAAATGAACTTGAATTTCTGTGAACATACATTAAACAACAACAACTAACAATTATAAACAGAAGACCAACATTGTAAAAGTCAATACTACTTTAATTATTGCATATTAGTAGGTTAATACTTTAAGTAAATCTTAGCCAGCACTAACTGGCAAATACGTGCCATCTTAAACTGTTTAAATGACTTATTTGCACGTCGTACCTACTAATTAGTACATATTTAATACAGTGCTAATTATAACATTTCAAATGAAAAATATTTTTTTTCTCCAATAATTAATTAGTGTAAGTACCAGGCAGCTCGTAAAAGGCGAGCATAGGCCTACTGTCAAGTAAGTTTACCGGCTACCTTAGCCTCCGAACCGAAACACGTCATGACGTTATGGCGGCAGGAATAGGTAAGGAGGTGGTACCAATCCGGGCGAGTCGCTGCTAAATTCTATCACCTAGTATATGTCACGGTGTTTGTGACGGTAAGCCTATGCTCGTAATAATGTATATATTTAAATCAGGCAATTAAAAAATGCTAAAAATATATGTATTTATTTATAACTAGTGTCGCTATAACTTCCGTGGCCATACTTTATAAAATATAAAAAATATTATCTTTTGGCGGGAAATGTAAAACTTGATGATTTTTAGTATATTGATTTCATTCTGTAATAAATTTATCTATTTGTGGAACTTGGACCATATTTAAACGTTTATGCTTTTGATTACATTCCATTTCTATGTGATAGTACGGTTTAGTTATACCTAGTTAACTTGACCTATGAGATATAACGAAAGATAAATATCAACCCCGGTATAATGAGTTTATTAATAATAACAGTAATATTCATATATCTTTATTTATCGCAACAAGTACATATTATTGAAGTTATACTTCTTTTGGCGCGTTAGGAAAAAATGATGAGAGTGAATTTTTACGATGCGCGCGCACACCGTCACGAAAAACCGACATGGGGGGTTACCATAAGCTCTTAAAACAGTACTATTTCAACAATACTAATTGTCATCGGAGAAAGACAACCTTATGACGTATATCATAAAGTTGCTTATACAGACGGACATTTAGCAAGATGGAAATAATACTGTTAAAAGCGTTCATGGTAGGGCCCATGGTGAAGTTAGCTATAGATAACATTTTAGTTTTTCAAAAAAGGTACCAACAAAGTAAAAGTAATTTCTATGGTTAATGTCATTTTGTCTACAAATGTAAAATAGGGCGAAAGATAAAATTTTTAAAAAGATTTTTATCTTATTACGCCGAAGAAGTATAACTTCTAACGCGTGTACAAAAGTACGCACACAATTTTTTTAGTAACGTTGCCTTTTCTGTGATAACTTTTCAGTAAGTGCCTAAGGTTTATAAAAAATGAATTTAGTAAATACGTCCATATCTGTATTTTTTAAAGTATTTTTGATGCCCAACTACCTACACTTAGTTTTGTTAATTTTTATGGTTAATTATATTTGTCTATGGTAATTACATATTATTAAATTCTTAATTGTACACAAAGTTTTAAAATGAATATAAAAATATAAATAACCTACCTACAATAGGCGAGCATAACCAATACAGATTCATTAACAGTCGTATTTGTAAAATTATAATAAATACCTGTCTATATTTATCCGTTTTAAGTACGTACTATATTTTTATGTATTTTATTATTTTCCTCAGATTATGATTATATACCAGTACACTAATACTAGTAGTTATTTTGTAACTCGTTCTGAGATACTAAGTGTGAGGATTTTTAGTTGGTTACAAATTAAGAAAAATGATAAATAAAGATTCACATGTAGGTAGTTTCAATACTTCTTGTCGTCGGTGCTTGGTGGAATTCCATTCTAGAAACAATTTTTTACTATACACTTGTACTTTCCACAACATGTGTTTATATGTTCCTTTTTCATTATTATACGAGGGTCAAACTGAAAGTTCTTAGAAAATCAAAAACTAAGCATTCTAGCAAGTTATTAGTTTTATTATAACTTTTCAAAATAGCGTCCATTTACATCAATACATCGCTGCATTCGATGGAACCATTGAGAAAAGCACCTTGCCCACTTGCCTTAGGGGTCTCTTCGACGGCGTTTTGAAACGCAGCCACTGCTTCTTCGGCGTCCATAAAATGTTTTCCTCGAAGTTTTTCTTTTATTTTCGGGAATAAATAAAAATCGCAGGGTGCGAGGTCGGGGCTATACGGCGGGTGACCCAGTAATTCCACGTCTGAGGTCGCCAAATAGTCGATCGTTTGCCTGGCGGTGTGCGACGAGGCATTGTCGTGATGAAGGAGGATCCTGCTGCGAGGTCGTTTCTCTCGAACTTTTTCCAAGACAAGTGGCAAACAGTTGTTAGTGTACCACTCTGCATTAACCGTTTTCTGATCTGTCTTTTTCAACCAATGGGCGGCCACTAGTACGGGATGAAAAGAGCATCTTTAGTGCTTTGCTTCCGGTGTTTCTGTGTACTTCTTAAAATTGAAACGAGTGAGCAATCCAATTTAAAGTGATAGAGGGCAACACTAAATGTAATAGTGCTGCTCTGGTTTGTTAACGCTATGTAAAGTACTAATAACCTCTCATCTCATGATTGTTATTGGGACTGGTGGCTCCTCGTGAGACATCATGTGATGTTATGAGACCACTTAAGCTAATAAATACTCGACTTCTACCCGTAAACGACTATTGTCAACATTCGGAATATTTGTAAAGTACAGTTTAATGAAAAGATTCGGTAATGTAAGATCAATCCAATCGCTTCTTACAGTTTGACAAAATTCGTACATGCTTGCTAAGTTGTATAATTTACAAAACGTTGTTTATTATTACTTTTTTTTTAAGTTTGTTTGCCTCTTTCTGAGGCCGGCTAAGACCTTTAGCCCATGCTGCCACGTCTTTCGTATTAACTATTTCTTATACAGTCATTAGTCACATGTCTTTCGTATTAATTATTCTTATACAGTCATTAGTCACTAAAGTGGACCCCCGATAATCTGGCACCTGTCTAATCCGGCGCCCCCTGTAATCCGACATGACTTTGTATAAAAATATGTATTTGACAATCTTCACTAATGTAGATCACGCTGGTTTGAACAGGTTACTACTCGTACACGTTCGTAAAAAAATTGATGATATGCTTTATAATTTGATAAATTCTATGTACATGATTTTGATTTATAATTCTTAGTTATTTTGGTATATATGTATATTTATGCTTAATTTTGTACTAAAACGTAATCTCTCTATTGTTAGGTATTTAATTTACTAAATTCGACATACATACATAAATTAAGTGTGATTTATACTTCAAAGTACATACAACACATAGAATCTTATCATTGAACATGTAATTTGTCGGATTACAAGGTATTCTTTTGTAAAAAAATTCAGACTATAGGAGGTCTTAGGCAGTGCTATATAATCCGACAAATTCGATTGTCCGACACTGCCCTGCATAATGTTTGTCGGATTACCGGAGGCCCACTGTATTTACAAAGTCGCGTTAGGGTCTTGAATAAAGCGGTGGTCACTTTACACAAGCTCACTTTGGGAGATTTGGCGGCAGCGAGGAAATTCACGATATACTAATTTCTTCATGATTATTTCATTTGTGCACGTTCACTGAACAAAACTAAACTAATCCCCACCTAAATTACTACGACCATCTTCATTCACGATGGCGCCAAAACTTTACAAAACGTTGTTCAGTTTGTTTCCTAAATGACATCTGTTTCAATTCTTTTCCGCTACATCAAAGGGATTTTGTATGGGTTTTAAATTAATTGAGGTAAGGTTTTGACAATTACGAATATATCGTATTAGAACGTAGGTTCAAACAACTGATACGCTACTAGGTTTCAAATAAGTTATACAAAAATTGTAGACACTATGAAAATAACTCAACATTACAAGCATATAATTTGCTTACTTTGGGGTTAGATTCAGTTTGTGTAACATGTCCTGGGAATTACTAACAAAGTGAATTTCATTCATGAAATCATTTTAGTAATTCTAAACGAAAGTCAATCAAGTAATTTTAAGTGAAATCTGTTTTAAAAATGAATCTCCATTTCTCCTTTTCAATGCATCACTTAGAACATTTCCTCTATTACCCAAACACGGGTAACACATAGAAAAAATCTCCTTTTATAAGTCAGTTGAAAAGAGAGAACACGGTTTTATGCTTTTTTAGTCAAACACTTTGATTTGTGTTTAAAAAACGACGGAATATTACATTTGATAATAATTTACTTTAAACAGAAACTTAACCAAAAACATTGATCTCTAGATGTTATCTACAGCTTCGTTTGCGATTTAAAATAATTTTACTTTTTTATACAAATACCTTCGTTTTAATATAAAAGTAATCTATTGGAGTTTTGGCGCCATCGAGAGAAAAGATGGTCGAAGTTTTTTCATAATTATTGAATTTCGTGTTTATATTGAGTGAAAATAGTCAATTTTGGTGGCATTTTGTACAATTTTGTTCAGTGAAAGTGCACATATGAAATAATTGTGAAGAAATTAGCGTATCGTGTATTTCCTCGTTGCCGCCAAATCTCATTACATTAGCTTGTGTAACGAGACCGCCGCATTACTCAAGAGCCTGACATGACTTACTGACGACTTATGACTGATGACTAATTATAATTAATATAGAATTTGATGCAAATTTCTACTTAACGAATGGCAAAATACTAAAGTGAAGGCCAAAACTTAAAGAAGAGAAGAGAAGTAATCTATTTCATTCCTTAATTTTGTTACGAATTACTCAAACATTTATAGAAGTCTCAAATAACTAAACTTCGCAAATTTTCATATTTTGGCAATATTGATTTTTTCCTAGAACCATTGAAATCACTTATTTAGACGGTATTTTATTTAAGAAACCTACAACGAAATGCAGACCTTTTTTGCATTATTTTAATGTCTTATGGCTGAGAAAAAACACACGATCATTCTTTTTTTATGACATTGGAAGGCAAACAAGCAAACGGATTTCTTGATGGTAAGAAATTCACGCCGCTTAGAGACATCAAAGGTGGTAATGGTGCGTTGCCAACTTAATGCCGGGATGAGTCGCTGCGAAACTCTACCACCTAGTCTGATATCACGGTGTTAGTGACGGCAAGCCTATGCTCGCCTTTTACGAGCTGCCTGGCACAAGAAGGCAGATGGTCTACTCTACAAAGGAGCCCGGACCAACAAGAGAAAATGAGATCATCATCATCATCATGGATGGTTCAGTCCCGTTCACCTCATTGCACTAGCATGGGTTTATATTTGTAATACCTAAGGTTTTAGTCAAACTAAAAACCATATTTACCCCCGTGTTGGTCCGGGCTCCTTTGCAGAATAGACCATCTGCCTTTTTTGCCGAAAGCTCGTAAAAGGCGAGCATAGGCTCATCATCACTAACACCGTGACATCTGACTAGGTGGTAGAGTTTCGCAGCGACTCGCCCGGATTGGTACCACCGCCTTACCTATTCCTACCGCCATAACGTCATGACGTGTCCCGGTTCGGAGGGTAAGGTAGCCGGTTAACTTACTTTTGCCTGATGCCTAACATCCTGACCTCAGGTTAGCAACGCACCATTACCATCTTTGGTATGTCTAGGCGGCGTGAATTTCTTACCATCAGGAAATTCATCTGCTTGTTTGCCATCCTATAACATAAAAAAAACCATAACTTTGTTAAGTATTTTAGGTATATCAAATTACAAAGCACCTGAATTTTTACCAGCCGACATATGATAGACATTGCTATTCATAAAACGTGGATTTTATCAAAGTTTGTCAAGAATAATTAAATACATAAAAATCTCTGGACATATAATACAAATTGAATTTTACCCTATTTCACTTAATAGATGTCACTAATACATAGAAATACTTATTACAGAGTAAATTTAATAAACACCCACTTCAAGAAATGATGAAAAGAAGCGGTTAAATAAAAATACTCGTAAAAGATAAAAATAATTGGTATTATATATATATTAATTGAATTATTATTTTATTATTAATTCGTATTGTAATATTCCTAACATTCAAAAAATCGTATCTTGTATAATAATAAAATAATAAATGATAGGTAAAAAAACTAAGTAGGTAGGCAGAGGCACCCACGACTAGCCGAAGACACTTAAGGGTCCATATACGCTAAAATACGTCAGCAGTATAATGTTTTTTTCATACAAAGCAATCATGGAACTTGGGGACAAAAATACACAAGGTTAAAATGAATATGCTTTATTAGACTAGTGTTTCCAAAACACGATTCATTTCACTTTGCTCGATAGAAAAAAATCAAAAAGTTAACCCTTTTTTGAAAGCAAAATCAAACTGTCTACTTCAATTATGAAAATATCGACACCAGATTTAACATAAACATAGATAAGTACTATACCTTTTAGGTAGTATACCTTTTTAGATAAGTGTTTCAGTTTTTATACTTTTTTTTCAAATTACTTTTATAGTGTCAAAAATAGTTATTTGTCACTTAAGACGTTTACTTTGGAGCGCAATATTACAGTAATCATGGAACGGGGGAGTGCGGCGATTGGCTCTTCTGGCTGACTAAGTATGGGGCCTTAAGGATTTCTTATAGCACTTTCCTGTCCGATACTAACCGTCTTATTAATAAACGCGAAATAAAGTACGCAAAGGTTTAACCTCGTATTGTAGTCTTTATTACAATGTGATACAGCCTATAATATCAACTTAGTTTTACTCCAACGTTAGTCCATGTTTATGAATAAGACGGTAAAATTTTATAGTTAGTCTTCTACACCTGTTAGTACTCAAATTTTACCATCTCGGGGAGTGCGGTGATTGGCTCTTCTGGCTGACTAAGTATGGGGCCTTAAGTCCCACAATGTGATAGGTGGCAAGCCTGTCGCCAACTGGGCACAGTAACATACACCACTGTTTACAAAATCAGCAAAATTATGGTTATAGTATAAGAGTTGTTTATTTTTTTTTTAATTTTCGTCAAATCCAAAAAAGTAAAAGTAGTATTTCAAAATTGGTGACTTTTTATTTTTAATTTCACTAATGATAAAACTATCATAACACAAGTTTTCACCTAAAGTGCAAATAATGCAACCTTCTCCCTACAAATGATTTTTTTTGACTAGAATTTAATTTGACTAGACTATCGACTCTGTGGTCTATTGAGGTCCCAGATTTGGTCAACCCCCGGGTTTGGGCCCGGGTTCGTCGTCAATAAAAAAGAAAATGTGTATTTTTAATTTTCTAATAAAAATAACGGTGCCCGGGATTGAATATGTACCTAGATGCTGATAGGCTTGCCACCTACCACATAGTGGGACTCAGTATTTTCGGCTAATCGTGGGTCCCTGGTTGTGCCTCTGCCTACCACTTCGGAGATATGGGCGTGAAGATACATTTTTTTACTTGTATCTAGACAAATTATTGCATTGCACTGTACTTTACACTGATACCGGTAGTCAATATTGGTGAATGTACTTCCACCATTGTACACTATTGTTGTAACATTAGCGTTAAAAATTATTTCTCAAACTCCAACAATACATATTTTCTTGTGTATTGTATGACGATCCGTCATAACCCTAATATTAACAATTACTATTACCACCTTTTAAAGTTCAGTTACATGTTTCATATCTAGACTTTTTCATATTGGAAGGCAACGAGCCAACGGATTTCCTGATGGTAAGAAATTCACGCCGCCAAAGACACCAAAGGTGATAATGGTGCCTTGCCAACTTTATTTCGGGACGCTAGACCTCGAGCAAAAGGAAGTTTACTGGCTACCTTACCCTCCGAACCGAAACGCGTCAACGGCAAGCGCTGAACTTATGGCGGTAGGAATATGTAAGCGGTGGTCGCTGCGAAACTCTACCACCTAGTCAAGATGTCACGGTGTTAGTGACGGTAAGCCTGTGCTCGCCTTTTACAAGCTGCCTGGCACAGGAAGACAGATGGTCTATTCTGCTTAGGAACCCGGATAAACACGTGGAAACAGACGTATATATAGAAGTACTAGCTGCGCCCCGCGGTTTCACCCGCGTAAGTCCCAATCCCGCGGGAACTCCGGGATAAAAAGTAGCCTATATGTTATTCTGGGTCTTCAGCTACCTACATACCAAATTTCATCGTAATCGGCTTTGTAGTTTTTGCGTGAAAGAGTAACAAACATCCATACATCCATACATACAAACTTTCGCATTTATAATATTAATAGGAAGTACATATGTGCTGAAAGCTATATAAATTAACAAAAAGTCAAAATAAAGTAGAATATACGCCCGTAACCCAAAAAGGTTGGCAGAGGCACAACCAGGGCACCCATGACTAGCCAAAGACAATAAGTCCTACAATGTGATAGGTGGCAAGCCTATCGCCAACCAGGCACATATTTCAAACTAGGCAACGCTATTTTGTTATAAAATACACATTTTCTTTTTTTTGTTGTCCAACCCGAAGATTGAGAGCAGGACCTCAAGAGGTCAATTCCAACTCTGAACTAGCTTAACTGACGGTGACAGATTACCGTGACCTAAAGACACCATAGATGTTACAGGTGCATTATTTTCCTGTGGACGAGATGTCGGGCCTATTTTAAAATCTACCGGCTACCCTACCTTTCGAAACGGAACATGAGAAAAACATTATGACGGCAGGAATAGGTAAGGTGGTGAATCCCTATCTGGGCAACCTGCTTCACAGTACCCTGCGACCTGTGACAGCCAAAATCAACCCCAATTTTATTGCACGTCGCGATTGTGTCGCAAAAGGTGTAATAATTCCGAGATGGTCCCATATTATCGACGATGAAGTCGTCAAGATGCTTGATCAATATAGCAATATTTGTTTGTGTGTGTCAAATGCATGGTAGTGTTAGTAATGTTTTATTTATTGATTTAATGTATTTTGTAAGCATTATTATTAAAAAATATAAACGTTCTGCACTTCTCCTACACATAAACTGTAAGTGTGCCAAATTTCATACTCCTCCAAGAGGTCCAAATTTTTGGCATCACTTAATAAATAGATTTTGTAACACAGAACAAGTACATGGCTCAGCTGATGGTAAGACACCATTGATGTTATAGGTGCGTCACTACACTATAGCCAGGTTGTAAATCCAATCGATCAAAATGTACCGGATATCCCCCCTCCACCGGAACCACAATAATTATGGCATCAGGAATAAGTAAGGCGGTGGGTCCTTAACCGCACATATTGCCAAAAAAATAGTTTACAGTACCTTAGTACCTTAGTAATTCTTAAATTAAATGTAGTCATTGTTTCCCCCGTGTTGGTCCGGGCTCCTTTGTAGAATAGACCATCTGCCTTCCTGCCAGGCAGCTCGCCACAGTCTCGCAGCGACTCGCCCGGATTGGTACCACCGACTTACCTATTTCTGCCACCATAACGTCAATGCCTGCTGTTGACGTGTTCCGGTTAGAGGGTAAGGTAGCCGGTAAACTGACTTTTGCTCGATGCCTTACATCCCAGCCTCAGGTAAGCAACGCACCATTACCACCTTTGGTGTCTCTAGGCGACGTGAATTTCTTACCATCAGGAAATCCGTCTGCTTGTTTGCCTTCCAATATTATAAAAAAAATTGTTTTTTCTTTGAAAGAGAATACTAATGATCAAGCAATTCATTCGATAACAAGAAGTTTCAAATAGTGATCTCACAATTTCGGTGACGAAATAACTTGAATTGAGATCCTTCTCCGTTTTATATTAAGTTTTTTTTTTAATTGGAAGGCAAACAAGCAGACAGATTTTCTAATGGTAAGAAATTCCCGCCGCCTAGAGACACCAAGGGTAGTAATGGTGCGTTGCCAACCTGAGGCCGGGATGTTAGGACTCGAGCTACCTTTTAGTTTACCGGCTACCTTACCTTCCGCACCGGAACACATCTTGATGTTATGGCGGCAGGAATAGGTAAGGCGGTGGTACCAATCCGGGTGAGTCGCTGCGAAACTCGACTACCTACTCAGATGTCACGGTCTTAGTGACGGTAAGCCTATGCTCACTTTTTATGAGCTGCCTGGCAGGAAGGCAGATGGTCTATTCTGTAAAGGAGACCGGACCAACACGGGGAAAATATTAAATATAATAATATAGAATGGAGAAGGTACTCAATTCAACGTATAGTTTTTATGATTGTTCATAACTTTTTTCAGAGTAGTCCGACTTTCATACTGTTTATGTTTTTTTCATTACATTTAGGTATGCATGATGTTAACAGACTTAGGTTTTTTTATAATACATCCATTTGTCACACTTTAGGTTTTGTTTTAAAAAATAATGACGTTTATTACAATTACATAAACAGCCAAAATATGTAAACAAAGCGAAGGTAAAATTTTGGGTGACTTAAGTGGTTTGCATAAATGTAACTGATAAACACAACATATTGCTCTTATATACTTCTTTTGTACTCTAAAGATTCTAATAAAGTCTTCTGAATTTTCCCAAAAATGGATACCATTTTTTTAAAACAGAGGAAACATCCATGATAGACTAAAGCGTGGTTCATTTAATCAAGGAACCGTAAACCGTCAGTATAGCTATTAGTTGTCAGCCTAAAAGTAACAAAGCGTTTTTCATAGTCATACAAAATGTGTAACTATTAAAAACCAACGACTGTAGTTAGATTTTGTACTCTTTGTACAAAAAACAACGATAACGTACGCACAACGAATCGTTTGCTAAGTTAAGCTTGAAACAGATGCTTTTAAAACTGTTACTTGTCTAATACATAATAGTATGTACTTTTCAATTACAAAATTTATCAATTTTCATTCCAACAAATTTCGTTAAGTCTGCACTCTCTATCTAACTAATTTCTTTCTATCTTTATAATGCCTTTGAAATTTAACTAATATTGTTTTAATCAGGTTTATTTTTAAAATTTTTAATTAATTCAAGACGTGCTGGAACTTAAGTTCGAATCAGTTGTTTCCTCTTTTAAGATATTTTTACTTTTACAATTAATAAGCTATTTCATATGCAAATAAAATACAATCATAATTGAAAGCATCAGGCACATCATTTAAACAAATTAATAAAAGTAATGCCCCTAAAGTACTATCTTGTGGTAATAGAAAGATTATATATTGGGCTGTACTTTTGGGCTCTACACCATCTGAGCTACAAACACTGGTCACAGTTATGAAAGAAGATTGTAAAGAAAGGGGCTTACATTTGAATGCGACGAAAACCAAAATAATGGTATTTGAAAGAGATGTAGCCAGAACGGATGTAAGAGTTTTGGTTGATGATGTAGTGCTGGAACAAGTGAATGAAATTGTATATCTTGGTTGTGCTTTTAGCAGGGATGGAAGGTACACCGCGGATGTAGAGAAGAGAGTGAGTGCAGGGAATAGTGTGAATGGAGCGTTGGGTAGGCTATTCCAAAGCGAGGTTTTGAGTCAAAAAGCTAGACTCGCTTTGCATAATTCTGTGCTTATCCCAACGTTATTGTATGGAAGTGAGAGTTGGGTATGTCAGAAAGATCATGAAAGTAGGATAAATGCGGTCGAAATGAGAGCACTACGGAAAATCTGTGGTGTAACACTCGCTGACCGCATTCGTAACAGTGAGATCCGAGAAAGCGTGGGATTGAAAGAAAGTGTTGGTGTTAAAATGCGAAAGGGCATGCTCCGCTGGTTCGGGCATGTGGAGAGAATGACAGATGAAAGATTGACAAAGCAGATATACAATGCGAATGTGGATGGATGTAGGTACCCGGGGAGACCAAGGCTGACATTTCACGATCAGATCAATCGGATATTATCCGAGGGTGGTGTCAAGAGTCTCAGAAACCGGCGTGTTTGTATGAAAAGGGTAATGAATGTGAAGGAAGCAAGACAGGTTTGTCAGGATCGTGAGGTCTGGCACTCGATACTCTCTGCCTACCCCGTAAGGGACTTGGCGTGAAGATATGTATGTATGTATGTAAAAAGATTATTTGAGGTTTAAGCTTTCTTAAGGTTAAAACATATTTTTAATATATCCATACACTGTCTTCTGTGTTCTAAATAGCTCTTTAATCGTTCTAATAACATTCCTCTAATGTCATATTTTCAAGTATGTGAAACAAAATCTAATGCTTTACTCATACCTAAAAATACAGAGAGGTGAATTTTTTTTTTGTCAAAAAGATAGTCGAGTTTTGGCGCCATCAAGAGAAAAGATGACTTACTGACGACCTATGACTGATGTATAATTATAATTGATCAAAATTGATATAAAATTTGATGCAAATTTTTACTTGACGAATGGCAAAATACTAACGCGAAGGCCGAAATCTAAAGAAAGAAAAAGAAAAGATAGTGAGTTACTTTTTTTTAACTAAACTTTAACATCCATATTATACTGTAGAACTTGCCTAAATCCGTACTGATTTTATTTTATTATGTTGAAATCAAGTAATTGTTAAGTATTTCATACACAATTTTCTCAGATGTTTGTTGAAATAATTGCAATAAAAATTAGAAGTCTACAAGTGTTTTAGTCACATTTATTTTCCTTTTTAAATAATTATTTGACCAAAGACTCCTTTAAACGTTCAGGATGTTTCCCTTCCAATAACGATAAACTAATGATATGTAGAGGTTTTGATGTTATACCTAGTTGTAACATTTTAGTTTTTTTAAACGCATTTACGTATTTTTAATCAATAGCTCAGTAATAGGGACTTTATACAAACTTTAGCCCCTATTTCATCCCTTTCGGGGTAGAATTTTCTCCAAAATTCGTTTCTTAGTGGGTGTCTACTCAATAAAACGACCCTACTTCCACAATTTCATGGCTGTAACTTTAACAATTTTCGATCGGGGATGAAGAATCAGTCAGTACATTTCGCTGAAGGAGTAACAAACAGACAAACTTTCGCATTTATTAGTTAATTTCGCATTAATAGGATTATAAAACTTTTTTACAAAGTACGTATATTCTCAGGAGATGAGGGTAAAAATTTTGTCAGTATTAAAAGAGAACTTACAGAAGCTTATAAACGGGATCATTTCCTCTAATTCAACTCGTTTACACTGAACTTAGTTTCACTTATCTCGGTTTTCAACATGATCGATGAATTCAGCCCTAAACTCAGACATTCAAAGTGATTTATCCTTAATTAAAATCTAACTTAGAGTAAAATGTTCAACCTAAGAACACGTGAGTGGCCCTTAGAAAATTAAACACACATTTCAAACCTATTAAAACGAAAATTATTTATTTGCGGAATATGTGTGTTAAAAAGCTGTTACAAAGATATTTAGGCAGACCAACATATTCTACCACATTGTGGTGTGCAGATATTTAATTAAATTTAAAGAAATTAAATATTTATATTTTAACATTTAAATCACAGCACTTATTTACATTTTAATAGATATTTATTTATTTATATTTTTAATAAGCTTCATGATTTGTTACAAAGAATTTTAAAGGTAGATTAATTTTAATTCTATCTACTGTACACTACGACCGTTTCCAACCCTACCCAATCAGGAGAAGAAACGGCAAAACAAACTCCCCAGCAACCAGGCCTATTACCTACATGCCTTTACTGCCACATAACTGTGACGTTTTCGGAATTTCCAGTCATCTAAGTGTTGAGGTCTTCCAATAAAACAAATCTTGCTTATATCTTCAAATATATTTACTGATTCAAAATTGTACGACGACTGTGGCCATCTTGCCACAACGAAACTATTTATAAAGTTTTTTAGTCGACATCAATACTTCTTTTAGCGGTCAACATGACATTCAAGCGGATATTCAGATAATTAAATTAACAATATCAGTACCGGCAATTACTTTATGACAAAAACAAATGGTTTAAATAATAGCTAAAATAAATTCTTGATTAATAAATACAATCCGATGTACAACTAAGACAACATGATATAATTTAATATGAAAAGTAATACACTCGATACATTCATGATTACCAACATGATATAATTTAGTATAAAAAGACAGATAATACACTGGATACATTCAGGATTGCCAACATAAGTTAAAATGTAATAAGTAATAAGCGAACCCATACACTTTGTAACGTTATTGAAGTAGTAAATTAGTGTACATATTCATGAAGGTTCAGGCGGCTAGGATGCTGTAACATATGACAGAGATTTTCAGTGCAGTGACAACTACTGAAAGAAGCGCGCGTTTTGTCGGCGACAATTCACCGACCACCACACGGTCGTTTAATGACGGTAGGCTGTTTACATTCATTTCCATATCCTTAACGTTATGCAAATTTTTAAAATAAAAAAAAAAGTGTAGAAAAGTGATCAGAATTTTGATTTGATTTTGAGACCACCACATGGTAGCTAAATGACGGTAGGCTGTTTACATTCATTTCCATATGCTCTAACCTTATGTAAATTTTTAAAATAGAAATGTATTCGTAGAAAAGTGATTAGAATTTTGATTTCATTTGATTCTGAGACCACCATATGGTAAATTAATGACGGTAGGCTGTTTACATTCATTTCCATATGCTCTAAAGTTATGCAAATTTTTAAAATAAAAATGTATGTGTAGAAAAGTGATTAGAATTTTGATTTCATTTGATTCTGAGACCACCACATGGTAAATTAATGAAGGTAGGCTGTTTACATTCATTTCCATATTATGCTCGAAAGTTGTGCAAATTAAAAAAAAATATCGGCAGAAAAGTGATAAGAATTTTCGTTTAATTTGATTTTGAGACCACCACATGGTAACTTAAAGACGGTAGGCTGTTTACATTCATTTCCATATCCTTAACGTTATACAAATTTTTAAAATAAAAATACATGTGTAGAAAAGTGATCAGAATTTTGATTTGATTTTGAGACCACCACATGGTAAATTAATGACGGTAGGCTGTTTACATTCATTTCCATATGCTCTAAATTTATGCAAATTTTTAAAATAAAAAAAAGTGTAGAAAAGTGATCAGAATTTTGATTTGATTTCGAGACCACCACATGGTAGCTAAAAGACGTTAGGCTGTTTACATTCATTTCCATGTGCTCTCATGTAATGCAAATTTTTAAAATAAAAATGTGTGTGTAGAAAAGTGATTATAATTTTGATTTTATTTGATTCTGAGACCACCACATAGTAAATTAATGACGGTAGGCTGTATACATTCATTTCCATATGCTCTAACGTTATTAAAATTTTGAAAATAAAAAATATATATATGTGGAGAAAAGTTTTTTTGTTGCAACGGATCTGTTTTATTTTAAAATTTAAATGCAATTATTAATACGTAGGAATTAAAATTTTATTCTTGAAACGTGTGTGATAAAGTGAAAATATTGAAATTGATTTATAAACAATTATAACAAAATTTATGATAGTAAATTGATAAATAAAAGTTAGAAGGACAGTAGACAATAATTAGTATTTTGTTACATAAGATTCAAAATACAATACATTTTTAATTATTTAGTAAAAATGTTAGTGATCTAAATATTTTTTTGAAATTTGAACACTATACTTTAAGTGAAAGCCCTGCACGAAATACATTTACTTAAAGGTATCCAAAAATAGGAATTTATGTACGTTTCTGCGATAACTAAGTACCAGGAAGCAAAACAATTAGGGATGCGATTAGTAATCTATCTATATAAAAGAAAGTCGTGTTAGGTTCACTTTTTTATAACTTAAATACGGCTGAACTGATTTTGCTGAAAAGTGACGTGGAGGTTGATTAGAACCAGGACAAGGATATAGGATACTTGTTATCAAGTTCAACTTCGAGTAAACTAGGAAAAACAACATTTAGTTTTTTCCCATACAAACTGAACGAGCGGAACGAAATTTACCGGAACAGCTAGTTTTTAATACAAAAGATACAGTACGCTACAAACATAATATGAATAAAATATTAAACTGAGTAACTAATACTTGCTAAGCGCTTGGTCTGTTATTTACGTAAACCAAAGGTTAGAATAAGTTTAGATTTACGAAAATTGCGCGGACGCAGGAGCTCAAAAGTTGGCATAACTATAGTTTGTTGAAGTGCAGAACGCTAATATTTTTCAATAATAATACTTATAAAGTACATTAAATCAATAAATAAAACAATACACATACTACCATGCATTTGACACACACAAACAAATATATTGATGATAACGATAAAAGATCACAGATGGCGCACTAAAAAGTTTAGAAACAAAGTAGGTAGTTGGTGTTGAGAAATAAAGATCTTATCAACAAGATATTAAAATTTAAAATGGTCGAATTTCGACCATTGGGCGAACACTAGTTTTTGAAAATTCACATTAGTCGAACTTTGAACCTTTGCCCTTCGATTTCAAATTATTGACATCCTGTCTGAGTCGAGGAAATGCATTAACTCTAAAATTTATGAAAATGATTTCCAAATATACGAAAAGTTCTAAATACAGAAAAATACAGTCATAAAAATCATCATTTAAGCAAAAACGACTGTCATTTTTACATCGCACTACAAAACCATGGTCGAAGCTAACAATTGTTATTATGAATATTGTATTGTACAGAAAATACAGTCATAAACATATTAATTTAAGCAAAAATGTCAGTTTTATATCGAAATGGCAAAACCATGGCCAAAGTTAGCAATTATTATTGTGAACATCGTCTGACGACTTATGGGAGTTCTAGATGGTTGTAAACATTGGTTTTTATCTGTCTGGGCCGTAAATTTAATCCAAATTTAATATTAATCGCAAGATTAAACCAAAGTATCCTCCAAGGCTATCTTTGTTTGAAGGCGTAATTACAACCGTCTGGATCATGCTTTTCTGTAGGAAGGGGTTACTTGGTAAGGAGATTTATATGTACTTATTGTTATTACGTCGCGCAATGATCACATATTCTTCTTCTTCTTACTTGTCTAATATAATAAATTACTAATACTTTATTCGTTTTAATGCTAGTTGAGTACTCTAGAATACTACTTCCATCAATAGTGTACGGTAGATAGGATTAAAATTAATCTACCTTTGTAATAAATTATGAAACTTATTCAACATATAAATAAATAAAATGTCTTTTAAAAATATAGAACTTGATGATGTGATTTAAATCTCAAAATGTATATAAAAATATTTAATTTCTTTAAATTTAGTTAAATATTTGCACACCACAATGTGGTAGACTATATTGTATTCCTAAATATCTTGGGGACAACTTTTTAACACACATATTCCTTAAAATAAATCATTTTCATTTAAAAAAATCAATTTGGTTTTAAGGCAGTGTTACAAATTCAAGTTTTTTTTTATTACAAAATAATTTTTTTATAAAAAATTTAAAATTAATTCGAACCAATTCGTGTGGATAATAATCTATGTAGAAGAGGTTTTTTAGGTATTATAATGATGTTAGATACTTTTGTTTGTGGTCTAAGATCCGAAACTAAGACGATTTGCACCGATCTGGTACATATTTTATTATAAACTAACCGTTCCGGCGTGCTTCATTTCACCCGTTCAGGGAAAAATTAAAATGTTATTTTCTACTTCCCTAGCTGTTGAACGGGATAAAATGTACCCTATGTCAGGTACTTTTTATTTTGGTCTAAGTTCTGAACCTAAGTCGATCTGCACCGATATCAAACATATTTTATTATAAACTAACCGTTCCGGCGTACTTCATTCAACCCGTTCGTATGAGAAAATTAAAGTGTTATTTTCTAGTTTCCTAGCTGTTGTACGGAACAAAATGTACCGTATGTCGTTCTCCTGGTTCTAAGCTGCCTCCCCGATTTTCCATTCCAATTTAGAGCCAAATCGGTTAAGCTGGTTTTGAGTTACTTATAGTATATGGCTTTCTTTTTATGTATAATCATACATAAATAAATAAAATTAAGTATATTAGCAATTATATTCAAAATGATTTGCCTTAAAAATCTAAGACAGAATATCCTTTTAAAAAACTTTTGTCACCAAATTTTGCAATATTGAGATAACAAAAAAAAAATTATCTTGCGCTTCAGTGCAAAATGTGCAGATGTTGGATTGCCTGAGCCTTTACCATGAGTTTGTATAGATTACGTTCAGCAAGTTACGTGTCGAAATCTATGACACTTTTGGTCTAAAAATGTGTTTCTCTTAGTTACCGATAGAGGCGCTGTTCAAAGTTTTCATACAAACAATTTACAGAGATGGTAGCGAGTATAGTAAACTTGACAAGCCACAAACTCATGGTAAGGGCCCATCTGTCAAAATCAATACTTTTCTAATTCACGAGAATGAAGTTTCGTCTTAGAGTATTTGTATACTAGCCTTTGTTTAGTATTTTATTACAATTAGTTTTAAAGCAGTTTAAACATCTTAAAACAGCTAAAGTGTAATATTTTAGCACCTCATAAAAGTATTCATGGATTTACATATTTATGAAAACTGCCAGTGTTTTGTACGAGTAACTAATCTTATAGGTCATGCAACTTTCAGAACAGTCTTAACTCGCTATATTGCTATTTTTTTATTTTAAAGTAAGACAAAGAAACATCAGATTCTGATAGTAAGAACTACTTGTTGCATTTAGGTTATATGCTGCTGTTGTAAACCGTTTCTTACAGCCAAATTTCGGAAAGCTAATCAATTTCAATTTACGATTAAGATGTTCACAACAGCTGTTTAACATAAGTTTGGTTAAGCCTTCTAAATTGAACCGAACAACAGATATCTTATTGTAAGTTAACCGCTTAAACGTCCATGTAACTACAGCTACATAAAAATTTATAGGGTCGTACGTCCAAGTAACCATAGTCACTTAGCCGACCGTTACAGATAAAATCGGTTGTACGCTAAGGTAACACTATAAAGTTGTATATAACTGCAACTAGATGTATCTTTATTCAATAGGCTTTAGCATTTGAGCGTCTTTGGCTGTTTTTATTGTATGTTGTTGTATGTTTGTTTGTATAATTAATTGGCGTTTCGGAAACTGGCTGTAAATCCCACAATGTTTAATCACATTACCTATCGGTGGCACAATTTACCAATCCTGAGCAACGTTGTTTCATTCCATAATTTAAAAAAAGCATTTCGTTGATTGACCCAGGAATTGTACCTGAAAAAAATCTTAGCTAAAAATCGTGCAACCAAATCTAACACTGAACCATTTGAGACAGAGGTGATAACCAGTAGTTCTGTTTCATCCTATTAACAGTTTGCGGAAACGTCGTGGCCTAATTAACACCTATAAACTTCTTAATAGATTGGGCTAACAAATGCAAAAAATATGTTTTATTAGCTGTCTTAAAGAACTTCGTTCCACCAGTTCAGTTTGTGTGTTATCTCGCAGGTTTTCCTTCTTTGTTATATAAACCTTACCTGGACATCCACCAATAATTAAAATCATAATCCGACAAATCAGTCTCTCTGTTTTTGAGTTTAAACGAGATTAACGAACAGCATTTAATTTTGAAGCTATACTTCTTTTGGCGCGATTGGGAAAAATGATGAGAGTGAATTTTTACGATGCGCGCGCACACCGACAAATAAATGTGACAGTCAAAAGCAACACCCTGAAGTTAGTTGCAAACCTTTTTATTTTAATTATATTTTAAGATTTTTAATTATTGTTGGATGGTCTTTATGTGTATGCGTTGTGTTATTATTTGGTATTTTTGGATTGTTACGCCTAAAACATATAACTTCTTACGTGCGTACATGAGTACACACTCTTTTTTATAAATAAGAGAAGATAATACGATTCGGACTTTCAGTCGCTCAGACGAACAAGTTCAATAAGCCTTAAAGGGATTTGAACATTTATGACTTAGTCAACCACCGCCATTTTGAGTTTTTTTCAAAAGCGCCCCTATCGTTATAACCTAACGAAACACTAAATCGCTTGACGGTAGGTCTTTGTCTATAGAGTGGTAACGCTCGATTCAATATATTGTTATATTGTATATTGTATAAAGTACTCACCATCGATCTTTCATTGTAAATAACTCTGTAATGTGACACTTTAGGATATGTTGATTTTATACTTTTTTGATTGTACAAGTATCCATATCCATATTTGTAGGAATTATCGTGCGCCGCCATTTTGAAAAAACACAAAATGTCGGCCAGGTACTAAGCCAGGCTACATACAAAAAAAGTTCGATCCCTTCACTATTTATTAACCAAATAATTATAAAATTTCAGGTTCGCAAAACGAGCATACGAATGGCGTCAATCAAAGAATATCCGTTTGATCTCAGTGACTTGCAAAACCAACAAAAAGAAACCACCGATACTTCGACAAACGTCCAACCACGACTAAGTACCACCGATAGTTCAACCAACGTCCAACCACGACTAAGTACCACGGATCCTCCTACGTATAGAGGGGCTTTTAAGTCTGAAACCCCAGACGGGAAGAGAAAAGTCTCGATCATGGCCAACGAAGGAAGCAAAGATCGTGAAAATCTGCCTTCTGAACGGTATGTAGTTTTTATTGTATAAAAGATGTTATTGACGCGTTACCAACCCAAGGCTAGAATCCTACGCCTGGTATTTGTTTACCGGAGAAAAACAATGGCATGCTCTGACTTTGCAGTGACAGAAAAGTAAAATTTATAGCATTACTGTACTGCATATGACTTTGCGACTTTACCATAGTCTTATAAAGTTTTAGTTTTAACATAAATCCAACAATCTGAATTTATAAATTATTCTGCGTATATATCTTACGATATACGAAGTTTGTTGGGTCAGCTAGTAGTTAGACATAATACCTATAATATATGGTTATTACATCCTCGAGCCATCTATTAATTAAATCGAAATGAAAAACTACTTTTACGAATTTATAAATAATTGTATAAAATTTTTTAATAGTACCAACATGTTCTACCACAGTGTGGTGTACAAATTTATATTTATTACAACTTAATAATGTATTAGAATAAAGTGTACTTATTCATTCATTCATTTATTCATTCATACATACAATTTTGTATTAAGTGTTATTAAGTTTTACCCCATCTATATGTTTCCTATATTTAGGCTTTCAATATAAGAATATGCTCTCCATGATTATCCGGGCCCTCTGTATAGAACACAACATCTATGGAGTTTGTTAAATCCCGGTGAAGTTGTAAAAATCGCGTGGTTGGCAACACATTAGTCATTCAAAAAAGAACGGTTTACACTCGGGGAGTGTCGGCAGAAGTGAAAACTTAAATATTAATGTTGTGTATTTTTGATGTCTTGGAATGGTTAGGGAAAAATTTTGCACGAATTGTTTTAATTATCAGTATGAAAGTACTATCATTTATGTGGTAGAAAACAATATTCATTTATTGCGCTATTGTATTCAAGCATGGCAACACGAACATTCGCGCAAGCGCCCTGCGGCGTCTTACGAAATTACAGGTCACGTGTCCTGACGCGAGTTTAGAAGTTTTTACCCATTCCAAAAAAATGCGCAACGCCGCTAAGGAAGTTTTCACTTGATTAACGGAGTTTTTATCTACTCTGTACGCTACGACTGTCTTTTACCAACAAGAGAATAATGTACTTCTTCGGTGTCTAATGCCATAAAAATGAGCTTGTCTATAAATGGACGAACTGAAAAAAATAGGTAGGTACTTCTATCTTTTAATTCACCCTTTTTTTAAAAACATAGTAGTAAGCAGTAGTAGGATCTAATTGTTTAAGCTAGTAAACTTCTTTTTAGCTGAAAACGTATTTAATCACTTCGGATCGGTTTTTAATTACTATCTGTACCCTGTGGAGACTATCTCAGTAGGTAACGCTATCTTTAAATGGTATCTTGTTATTTTTCAAAAATTAACAAAAATATCTTAGCAACAAAACTTAAGAAGGGCTACATTTAACTGTAGATAAGTTATTAGCATTGGCCGATAAATGATATGAGAAAAAAATGAAAATGGATTTGTAACGCAAAAATGATTACTTTTAATTCTTCTTAACCTCCACCACTACCTCCCTTTAAATTTACTCTAGATTTTACTCTAAATTAACTCTAGGCTATTTAAATTTTGATTGAATTTTTAATGACGACTGTATTTTTTGGTATGTTTGTTATGCGACTTCTCGGGTATTAGCCAACTGATTTGAATTGCTAAAAAGATAGTTCATGATTTAAAGGTGGTTTTATATTCATTTTATCATAACCGGACTAGCGGTTTTTGAGTTATATCGTCTTTACCCTAAGGACACACGGGGCCAATGCCCAAACACAAACTCAAAAACTCAAAATCTATTTGTTCACATGGATCTATACAAAGTTTCTTGTGACGCGTCTAAATAATTCTAAAAACTACCATCGGACCGGAACGCGGCCACCAAATTCAAATAAGCTTTTATTACGTAGATCTATACAAAGATTATTGTTACTCGTCTATATAATTCTAAAAACTACCACTGGATCGGAACGTGGCCACTTACAGAGAAGATCCGGCGAAATAAACTCAGCGGGCTTGTCTTTTTTTCTTATAAATAAAATTAACAAAAGTATATTACATTTAATTAATTTGTAGAGATTGTATAAGGAACAATTAATCCCAAGCATTTCTGTCTTCTAAATTCTCTAAAATCTTATAACCTTTACCATACAACTTAGATTTAATATATTTTTTTAATTTATTTAATGGTAAGTCTTTAATGTGCTCGGGAAGTTTATTGTAAAAACATTGGCCCAGGAAAGAATAACAGATTCTGTGGAGACGAGACTTATGCACAACAAGATTGTTTTTATTCCGCATGTACATCACAATTATTCTTAAACAAATTTATATTTTTTGGACATTTACTAAGTTTTCAAAAATATATTGAGAAAAATAATTTTCAAAAAATGTTAAATGTTGAAATAAATATTCTAACGGGTCACCGTTAGAATATTTATTTTTTTCCCATGGCCCCTATACTCAGAGGGCCCCGAAGGATCAACCTTTTCGCTCACTTTTATTTTAACCTTCAACTATTTTGGTTTAGTGCATTACGTTTTTCTTGTTGCCCTAATTCGGGTGGCGTTCAGTTTCACAGCTTAAGTACTAAATAATTTTTCAAGAATTATGAGAAAATAGAAAGTAACATTCTTCAGAAAATTGAGTTTGAAAATTGAATAGAAGATTTTGCTTAACAGAAATCCCAAAAGAAACTATTACCGCAATCATTAAAAACAGCAGCATACTGATATTATTAATTACATACTTACCAAATAAATATAGTAAAGATTACCCAAAAAATATAGTGAAAAAATTTTTACACTTTAATTTCTATAAGTATATTAAATAAGGGCCCCAAGTTTTTTTTTGCCCAAGGGCCCCAGCATAATCTAACACGGCCCTGACTTATACCTACTTACATTTTTCGTTTATATTGACGACCTCGTTAGTGATAAACGAAAATCTTAAGCACTATCATGTAGGTATAACTCAGTAACTACCTGGTACTAGGACGATTTTAATATAATTTATGCGCGAGAATTCTGGAATCATTTGCTAGGTACCAATCTCTTAAAAAAAGGAATATCAAACCACGACGTGTTACTGAATTTACAGGAGTGGGTTTTTATTGTTTAATAGAGGAACCACTTAAAACTAAATCATTACGTCCATGTACCTATTTAAAGTAATCGTATTTTGTTTTGTGATTTTCTGTAGCCGTGTACCTGAAGCCATCTAGCAGATATTAATAAAACGTATACCGAGGATGGTTATAAATGCAGCAAAATAATGTATTTACACAACACTAGATGGCTCTATTTACAACATGTGTGTAAATAATACACGATTCCAGATATTCACGTTATCAATTAATGCCTATTACGCAAAATATTGCAATTCTACTATTTGTATTATTCAAAACTAATGCCACATATAAAAATAAACTAATTTTTCAAACATGCATCCGTACGTACTTTTTTTATATATTGTATACTTTTTTCTTGTCTAATAAACCTGTCATAGGATTTGCATCTGAACGCAAAAAAAATCTATACAAAAAAAACTTAAAGCATTAAATTATAATTTGTGTACCAACCTACCAATATTTGATCCTAATGGGGGTTTGTGAATTTTAACATTGAAAAATTTAAAAATTTAAAATTTAAAATTGAAATTTTAATGCGAATGCAAAAGCGGTTGACCAAAAAATTAAAAACATGTTAAATATTTAATTTATTCAAACAAACTCATTTTAAATACATGTTCTTAAAAACTTTTTTTTTTTCAAAATACAGTTCTTTTTAATTTAAACCCGCTGAAGATCATTGAACAATAACAGTGGTTGTCACTTGTCTAGTAACTAATCTAAAGTAGCCATATCATTTATCTTAGAAAGACCACTACCATCGTTACTAGGTAGGTACCTGCTGAAAAATATGTTTCTTTCTTAAATCCACCTCGTGTTTCGCTCGTAGCGATAGCGTAGTATTTATGGCCACCAAATTCCATATATATATCGTGTCCATATACAGGATAACTGGTGAGATACCTTCAATATTTGAGGACGTGATAGTATGCGAACATATATCATGAAATAAAATAACATAAAAACGAAATATTAAATAACTTCTTAGTAAACTTCGTACACAGTACACCGAGAGTCCAGTATTTAACCGCGGAATAATTGGACACCGCGCGGACACCGCGGTAGCGGGATGGAGGGCGGGGGTGGCGGCGGCGTGTCGTGTGCCGCGCCGCACGTGACGGACTATAATATCCAAATTTCACTTATTTTTAGAGATATTTCGATAAAAAATTAAGCTTCTATTTTTTTATATCAAGTTAACGAGAATCGAGTACCGAGTACTCTCCATAAGTATTGAAGGTATCTCACCAGTCAGTCTGTATAAAGTCGTGTTAGCTACACTAATTTATAACTCAAGAACGGCTAAACCAATATGGCAGAAAATTGAGAGAGAAGGACATATGGTAGGTACATTTTATCCCGTTCAACGGTGAGGAAACTAGGAAAGACAACATTTTCATTTTTCCCATACAAACTGAATAGCTTGAACGAAGTTCATCGGAACAATTAGTATCCTATAATATAATATAAAATATAATAAATAACATAATATAAAATCCGATCAATTTGACCTTGGAATGACATTTTTATTATTATTATTAATTTATCTACCTACCTACCTACTATAAAAACAAACATAAATAATATTCGTAAATAAATATTTGTTATTATGACCTAAACAATATAAAACTAATTGATTCCTTCTTATTATCTACAACTTCTTGGAAGTTCACAATATTTAATATGTATGCCATCTGTAAAAGTTATTGGTTTGAATTTCTAAGAAATACAATTGCAACATGATCTGATCATCCAAACAGTACAAATATGGCTTCTCGAAATTAGTAGTTTTCTTTTGTCGGACATGTTATAGAAACTTTTCACACTGGTTCACCTTTCACACAAAATATGTCTTTGTGCTATATAAGAGTATCTTCACGGCCATATCCCCAAACAGGTAAACAGGTAGACAGAGGCACAACCAGAGCACCTGCGACTAGCCGATGACACTAAGTCCCACAATATGGCAGGTGGCAATCCTATTGCCAACCGGGCACATCAATCCCGAGCAACATTTTTTTATTAGAAAATAGGAAAAACCAAATTTTCTTTTTGTTGCTCGACCCTGGAGTCAAACAAGGAACCTCATGCAGTCAAGTGCAACACCTGGCCTGCTAGACCACAGAGGCGATAGTTATATAAGAATTAAAAAATAAAAAATGTAAAGAACTGACTAGGCAGTAGAGTTTTTCCACAATTCGCCCAAATTGGTACCACTGGTACCTATTTCTGCCGTCACAGTATCCATTACCCCATTTCCATGTTCCGGTAAGTAGGTATGTCACTGAACAAAATTATGCAAGAGGCTTCAAACCCTACCTCAGACTGGCCTTATTTATACCAACATCGACCTTATTTATAGACGACTTTTTATTAGTTATCAGGAAAACAGTCTGTTTTTTTTTCGTTTTAAAATATATAAAATAAAAATTATACCTATTATAATATAAAAAATATTGCTAAATGTATTAAGCGTATAACTTCCAAGCGACTGAACCGATTTTGATCATTCTTTTTTCGTTGTGTTAGTAACAGACAGAAGAAGGTTCTTATAAAGAACAGGAAAATTGCAGAAAAACGGGAAAAACAACACTACATTTTCCCACACAAACTGAACGAGTGAAACGAAGTATGCCGGGACAGCTAGTAAACTACAAGATAGACGTAGCGCTTCCAAAACAAATTCTAAATTCACTTTTATTTCAACTTAAAATTTTTCTATATTATGACAACTAGTACAGTCAGCAATGCAGACGTCACACTCCTTTGTAATACATTGGTCTTAACAAATTTGAATTTATATTAACTAGCCCTACTGTATTTTAGCTTAGAAAGACTGGTGTTATTATTTTCAGGGGAACGAACATGGGCAATCCCCCAGACATAATATCCCAGGGGATCGAATAGACTATAATACCTACTATACTATAATGTACCAGGTTGAATATTGGTGTAATTTAGGTACTCCTCGTTTTCCAAAAAAAGGTTGAATTTTAACTAAGCAAATTTTATCAAAACAGGTATTTCTGTTCACTCTCAACAGTAATTAAAGTAATTATAAATATAAGCAGGTAAAATTATAAAATTGCCTTGCGCTAAATAAATGCGAAACAAACAATAATTATTTTGACTCTGACAAGTCTGACGACAGCAGATTTTTTTTTCTCTAATGTGGCAATGTCAACTCTATGGTCGCTTATATTGTATGGTAAAGAATACTTTAATGATTACAAATTTGTCTTAAATAAAATTATAAAGCATTCTAGCTGTATCCGAAATGGGATCAGCTAAAATGCTTAGAAATATGCCTACATCATACATATTAATTTTGTATTTTTTTAATATACCTGCCCTTTGAACCTCGGTCCGCACACATTCCACCAACAGGTGATGCACATCTTCAACTTTGTTGCAAATGTCACAGTTTGGCGTTTCCTTAATATTCATTAAAAATGCAAACTTGTTTAGAGGGATGTGTCCAGATCGAAATCTTAAAGCATTTTTAAGTTAGTGTCTATTTAAATTACAATAAGTAAACCACGGGACATGAGGAGGCTCACTTTGTATATCTATACCATCTATGAGGCATCTATACCATATGCCCTTAGTCAGATAGATCGAGAGAAAAATTGGTCGAGATTTTTTCATAATTACGGAATTTCGTGGTTTTGTTGAGTGAATTAGTCGATTTTGGTGGCATTTTGTTCAATTTTGTTCAGTGAAATAGCACAAATGAAATAATTATGAAAAAATTAGCGTACCGTATATTTCATCGTTGCCGCCAAATCTCACCACATGAGCTTGAGTAATGAGGCCACCGCTTTACTCAAGAGCCTGACATGACTTACTGACGACTTATGACTAATGACTAATTATAATTGATTAAAATTGATATGAAATCGATGCAAATTTCTAATTGACTAATGGCAAAATACTAACGTATAGGCCAAAACCTAAAAAAAACTCGTTATACCCGGTCGCACTCGCGTGTAATGTCGGAGAGTCATAAAAAATATACCTACTACCCAGTAGTTATGTTTTAGTACATTTGGCATCACGGGTTATCGGTCTGCTAGTACC
>NJDD01002932.1:319650-366042 GCA_002245505.1 Calephelis nemesis
CAAGGCTGTCGCAGTAATAGGTATCAACAAAATCACGTGCTCGTATTGTTGATAGGTTATCAAGCTTTTTGTCCTATTTTTTCTAGAAGACATGACTATTACTAGCCCTTTCCATGAGCCTTCAGTTGGTTAACTGCCTTGTAAATATTTGAGATTTGATAATAGACAATTGACCTTCTGCGTGTCGGCTTTTTCGGTAATATATTAAATGTTGGTGTTGGTCTGGGTCCGCTCAGTAGAAAAGACAACGTGCTACTCTCCTAAGTAGTTTGTAATTCTATATTATATACTTATAATTCTATAAATACTAACTTATGGACATGGGTAGTAGTACCATTCGACATTATTGTGCTATTTACTTTACATTATTTGGACTAGGTAATACCATAAACACCATAATATATTATAATCTCTGGTAATACCTTTACTTGCCTGAAAATAGTTTTGAGTTAATTACTTTAATAATTACATTATTCATACACACAATGACATACAGTTTAGGTTGATTTCGCAAATTGATTCTAAAAGCAAAATTATTCTTTTTTCTCTGTATTGGTCCAGGTCCACTGGGTAGAATTGACCATATGCCTCTCTGCCAGACAGCTCGTAAGAAGTTAGCACGGGTTATAATATAGGTCAGTGCCAACGAAACCATTGGTAGTAGAGTGCTGTGCAGCCGGGTAGAGATCCACCGCCTTACCTATTCCTGTCTCCATAATAACTCTTTCGTTTTCCGATCTGGAGGATAGAGTAGCTGGTAGATTTGCACAGTAGACCTGAGATCTCGGCTTCAAGATACACCTGTAACATCTACGGTAGTTTACGGTAGACAGGGCTAAATTTATTATCATTTTAAAATTATTTGTATGTTATAACTCAATTTATAATAAGAATAAAACTATTTGTTCGTATGAATATTAAAACATTGTGTATATAGTTAGTTATTTTATACTTATAAAAATATTAAATTATTTGCACACCACAATGTGGTAGAATATGTTGGAAAGCTTAAATAATTTTGTAACAACTTCAACACGCATATTCCGCAAATAAATATATTTTCTTTCTTTCTTTCTTACGGTATCTATAAGCCACGGTTGTCTCTTACCATCAGGTATTATACGTGTGCTTGTTTGCTGACCTCTTCCATTAAAAAAAATACTAGGCTGCGTGTGAAAACTACAAAGTTTAACTTTTCGAGATATCTCTACTTTCCTCTTTTTTTATTGTAGCTATATTTTCTGACTTGTAAAAAAACATAGACTAAAGCATTCCAAGGTTAAAGTTGACTTTATAATCTGTAGAACGTTATTATAGAAGGTATAATGTCTATTGAAATGGAAGAGAAAACTATAGTCTATGTTTAAAAAATATAGATTAGGGTAATAAAACATTGTTCGTTTTCTTATCCATCACATTAAGTATTATGTATATCATTGACCGTTGTTTTGGTCCATGTACTTTTAAAAAGAAGTTTGTTTTAAACTTCAATGCCGAAAAAACGTAACTATTTCTTGTTTCTCTCTTTTTCTTTTTTCTTACTTTTGCTCGAGATCTTACATCCCGGCTTCAGATTGGCAACGCATCATTACCAGCTTTGGTGTATCTAGGCGGCGTGAATTTCCTACTATCAGGAAATCCGTCTGCCTGTTTGCCTTCCAATATCATAAAAAAATTGTTTTTTATTTGAAGTTGTTGAAGAAGTTTCGTTGACCTTATTTAAATTGAAAAATTAAAAAAAATTAAGAAATTTGACTCTTGAATACATATAAAAATAAATCCCCATTATTTCTGATCGGATGGACCAAGTAAAGTAAAGTAAAGTATCTTCACGCCCATATCCCCGAAGAGGTAGGCAGAGGCACAACCAGGGCACCCACGACTAGCCGAAGACACTAAGTCCCACAATGTGATAGGTGGCAAGCCTATCGCCAACCGGGCACATTTCCAATCCCGACTAACATTTTTTGTTATTAGAAAATTGGAAAAATCTAATTTTCTTTTTGTTGGCCGATCCGGGATTCGAACCCGGGACCTCGTGCAGTCAAGTCCAACACCCGGATCGCTAGACCACAGAGGCGGAATCGGATGGACCAGTTTTGGTAATTCCCTTTTGTTGTGTTGGTTACTGACAGAAAGAATATATGAAGAGAAAAATCGGAAAATTGCAAAAAAATATAAGAAAACGACACTTTTTTAAACAACATTTTTTCCCACAGTTATACAAACCGACGATATGTCGTTCGCCTGGTCGGCTAGTTGTTTTATAAATTTCATCTGTTTTAAAAACAAAGTATTATTTTATTTATACAAGAGGAGGCAAACGAACAAGTAGGTCACCCTATGGAAAGTGATCACCGCCGCCCACGGACATCCGCAACACCAGGAGTATCAGAGATGTGTTGCCGACCTTTAAGGAATGAGTACGCTCTTTTCTTGTATGATCCTAAGTCATAATTGTTTGGGAATGTCGCCCTCGGTAACTGATTTCACAAAGGTGTTGTGCGTGGTAAAAAATGTCTTCGGAATCGCACATTTGTAGATCGCCACGCATTTGTAGATCGCCACGCATTTGTAGATCGCCACGCATCTATAGATTTGACGAGTGATCGCCATCTTTTTTCATATCTATAAAATTGTATTTATTTTGTTTGAAATTTTTATGGATTCAATTTTGCCTTTGTTTATGAATGTACCTTCCTTTATGTTAGTACTAGCTGTTATCTGCGGCTTTGCCCGCGTTTTCGCAGGAACCAGTTCTGCGATGGGGGTAAAATGTAGTCTATATGTTAATCCAGGTCACAATCTATCGGTGGTCCCAATTTCAGATAAATCCGTTCAGCCATTCAAGCGTGAAAGAGTAACAAACATACACACATCCTTACAAACGTTCGCATTTATAATATTAGTAGGATTAATTAGATGCATATTTACATAACTATATCCATTCAATGAATAATAGCTGAATAATTCCACTGTACTGATTAGATCAACTTTCTACATACTAATTAACATATGCATGCATTATTTATACATATTTATATGTTGTGACTTTATTTGACCTGCCCAAGTTCGCAAATAGTAATTGAATTTCGATTCTATATTGGTTTATATTTTAAACTGTTGCATAGACATTTATTTCGAAAAATGAAATATTCTAAAATAATCGCCCCTGTATTCTAGTGGTCAGACATCGGGCTTGACTTCTTAAGGTCTCGGGTTCGATCTACGAGTCAGACAACAAAAACATAGGAAATGTGTATTTTCATTTTTTTAATCCATTACATACATACATACTTATCTTCACTTCAAGTCCCTTACGGGGTAGGCAGAGAGTATCGAGTGCCAGATTTCACTATCCTCACAAACCTATCTGGTTTCCTTCACATTCATCACCCTTTTCATACAAACACGCCGGTTTCGGAGACTCATGACACCACCCTCGGATAACACCCGAGCGATTTGATCATGGAATATCAACCTTGGTCTCCCGGGTACCTTCATCTACCAGCGGCCCGCCAAGGCTTCCTGCGATTATTACCTATCTATATATTAATACATGATGGCATAACTTTGGACCCCTTTTTACGAAAACACGCAGGAACATAAAATTTGGCACACTTTTAGTTTATGTGTAAGAGAAGTGCAGAACGCTAATATTTTCTATAATAATGCTTATAAAGTACATTAAATCAATTAATAAAACATTACACACACTACCATGCATGTGACAGTTGACACACACAAACAAATACATTGATGGTAACCAGAAAAGATCACAGATGGTGCACTAAAAACAAAGTAGTTTGGAAACAAAGTAGTTGGTATTGTGAAATGAAGATGGCGTTCTTATCAACAAGATACTAAAATTTATTATGGTTGTATTTCGACCAATGGGCGACCACTAGTGGTAATAATTCGTCAGTATTATGTACAAGAGTACCATGATGACACTCAATTCCAGTTTCCATTAGCATGAATCGAACTTCATGAATAGCCCTACTGATATCTACCAGTTATCTTTCCGTTAAAATTTCACGAAATTCGTTACGGATGGATAACGAAACGGTGCGTGACGTCCGCGTCGCGCTGCTCTATAATATGCGTCACTTTTATACGCAGTATACTCGAACTACAAAAAATGAAAATTGCAGCAACATTTGATGTTCTTATGACTTTGGTTGAACTGAAAACATCGTTATTATTATGATATTGGAAGGCATACAAGCAGACGGATTTTCTGATGGTAAGAAATTCACGCCGCCTAGAGACACCAAAGATGGTAATGGTGCGTTGCCAACCTGAGGCCGGGAAGTTAGGCCTCGAGCAAAAGTAAGTTTACCGGCTACCTTACCCTCCAAACCAGAACACGTCATGACGTTATGGCGGCAGGAATAGGTAAGGTGGTGGTACCAATTCGAGTGAGTCGCTGCGAAACTCTACCACCTAGTCAGATGTCACGATGTTAGTGACGGTAAGCCTATGCTCGCCTTTCACGAGCTGCCTGGCAGGAAGGCAGATGGTCTATTCTGCGAAGGATCCCGGACGAACACGGGGAGAGAGAGACATTAAAATTCTTTTGACATAGTAATAATCATACTACAACATTACGAGTATACCTTAACAATCTTGTAACTAAAAATTCGTATAATCATAATAATAATAAATATCCCTGGACAAGTCACACGAATTGAATCTAACCCCAAAGTAAGCAAATTATATGCTTGTGTTATAGGTGTTAGTCAATGATTCTAATACATAGAAATACTTAAATAGATAGGTACCAGAATATCTTTAATAAACACCCGGACCCGGAAATGCAGACATCTAAATGTTCATCACACAAATGCCTGCCCCCGTCGGGAATCGAACCCGAGCCTCGCGTTTTGTCGATATAGTAAAGCGTGTACGTTAGCCACTCGACCAACGAGGCGGTCTCATATGAGTTTGTACGAGACATTTCTATAGACGTGTAATCTATACCTATATTATGTATTGTAATTGAAAGCCGTACAAGTTGTTATGACGTCCAGACTAATTTGGTGTATCTTAAATGTTCTGTCTATGTAGATTTAATTTTTTAGAAAAAATATCGTATATCTAAAATAGGTTTAGATGAATCGGTACATGTCTTTTTTCTAAGAGTATGACTGCAAAATCTACATATATAAAAGAAAGTGGTGTTAGTTACACTATTTATAACTTAAGAACGGCTACACCGATTAGGCTGAAAATTTGTAGGGAGGTAACTTAAAACCGGAAGAAGGACATAAGATACTTTTTATCCTATTCAATTGTGAGGAAACTGGGAAAAACAACATTTTAATTTTTCCCATACAAACTGAACGGGCGGAACGAAGTTCGCGGGAACAGCTAGTATAAAATAAAGAAAACAATAGATGACTGAAATTCAAGCCGAACAAGTTTTTAAATGAAATCGAAAAAATACTCGTATTAACAATAATCATGATTATAAGAAAATTATTTGCAGATTTTCCTATTTGTTATTTATAATTGAAGACGTACCAATAATTGGAATAAGTATCTTCACGACCATATCCCCGAAGAGGTAGACAGAGCCAAAGACACTAAGTTCCATAATATGATAGGTGGCAAGTCTATCGACAACCGGGCACATATCCAATTCCGAGCAACTATTTTTTTATTAGAAAACTGGAAAACCAAATATTATTTTTGTTGCCCTACATACATACATACATACATACATACTTTAAAAACGTTTAGGCTGGATTTCAACGTCGAATTTAAGCGCAATCAACTTGAAAACGCGTTTAGTCAATTTTAAAAATATGTCGATCATGTCAATTTTACATACATACATACATATTTTCACGCCAAGTCTCTTACGGGGTAGGCAGAGCGTATGGAGTGCCAGATCCTGACAAACCTGTCTTGCTTCCTTCACATTCATTACCCTTTTCATACAAATACGCCGCTTTCGGAGACTCTTGACACCACCCTCGGATAATATCCGATTGATCTGATCGTGGAATGCCAGCTTTGGTCTCCCCGGGTACCTACATCCATCCACATTCGCATTGTATATCTGCTTTGTCAATCTTTCATCTGTCATTCTTTCCACATGACCGAACCAGCGGAGCATGGCCTTTCGCATTTTAACACCAACACTTTCTTTCAATCCCACTCTTTCTCGGATCTCACTGTTACGCATGCGGTCAGCGAGCGTTATGTCAATTTTATTATCAAAGAAATTTTGTATACTGTAAATATTTTATTATTATACTGTTATAAGTTGTAAGTAAATTCTCAGGAGATTGGGAGAATATTATGATCAACTTTAAAAGAACACTTGCAAGAGCTTATGCACGGGATCACAAAAGATAATTAAACTAGTTTACACTGGATTTAGTTTTACTTAACTCGGTTTTCAATACGATTGGTGAAATCAGCCCTAAATGATAAATGACGTAAAAATAACTACGTTAAAACAGACCGACTTTAAAACTAAAAAGTAAAAACCAATAAAGATTTTATTAAAATTCATTATTTATATGTGCTATTTCCCAACAGGTTTGAAGTCGATGCCATTAATAATTACATTAAGGATAGCTAAGAATTAAATTGGCTTGGTACCGACTTCAAATCTATTAGGTAGTAAATGGCTCATATAAATAATAAGTAGTATATAATTAATATTAAATCTTTATTATTTTTTACTTTTTAGTTTTGAAGTCGGTTTTTTAACGTACTTATTTTTATGTAATACTTTTAAGTTTAGTGAAACTACATAAAAATGTTCATAAAATAAAAACTAATGGGCTTACCTGCATCAAATTTTTATGGGATCAATTCGAAATTATTCCGCATCAAACAAAAAAAGAATCACGTGAAACGGTTCAGAAATCTCGGCGGAATCGGTATAGATAAATGTATAAAAAATATACCGGCCGAATTGAGAATCTCCTCGTTTTTTTTAACTCGGTTAAAAATATGACCTTATAGAATAATGACGATGAAAATTTTAATATTGACGCAATATATATAATAGAAACTGAAAAATCTGAGTGAATAAAACATATATCACAACATGTTTTAAAGTATAAAGCTAAGAAATCATTTTGCGTTGAGTGTAATATTGAATCAAAATTTCCTGTCTGCTCACCTAACCTTTAAATAAATCAATTTGAATTACATTAGACCATTACCTTTGTTTTTCTCAGCAAAAACAGTCCGCAATAAAATAACTGAATAACTTTATCGACATTTTCAATGTGAGCTGGATCAGCTTGATATTTCAATGTTATTTTGTTATTTTGATACCAATAACCGGAAATCATTAAATATAAAACAGTTAGATGTTAGAAGTCAAATGTGGTATCGCCTCTGTGGTTTAGGATCTCTTGACTCCAGATCATGGGTTCGAACCCTGGGTAGGGCAAGTAAAAGATTTTTTTTTCAGTTTTCTAGTAAAAAACAAAGTTGTTTTGATTTAATATATGCCCGGTTGTCGATAGGCTTGCCACTTATCCTATTCTAGGAATAGTGTCTTTGGCTAGCCGTGAGTGCCCTAGTTATATTGCCCTATTTCGCATCCGGCAGCAAGCCGCTTTAAAAATTTTGCTGTACTAGAACCGGCGAACTTCGAATCGCTTGACATTGACAGCTACTAATATTTTGCATGTAGGTACTCTTTTTTTCATTGTCTCTGCTATTTTCCAAGTTTTTTTCTTAATGAGAATCTTCTCCTGAAAATAAGTAACACAACGAAAAAATTTTTTTTCCATACGTTCAGGCGTGATGCAGTGACCACGAGAAATGACGATTCATTTTTAATTATATTTATAGGTTGTGCGATAAAAGTTTCTGTACGCATAGTTTGCGAAACTCCCATGTAAACGACCATTTCGTAGTTTTCTGCTAAACATTGCCCTCAAATAACCTCTATTTCACCTCATTATTTGATATTTAATGAAGTAAAATTCGTCGTTCTTAGTCCATCTCCTGATTGCATTGCCTGCAGCTTCGTCTTTTAAGTTCTGACGAAGAGTTTTAAGTTCCCCGTGTTGGTCCGGGCTCCTTTGCAGAATAGACCATCTGCCTTTGTTGCCAGGCAGCTCGTAAAAGGCGAGCATAGGCTTATCGTCACTAACACCGTGACATCTGACTAGTAGAGTTTCGCAGCGACTCGACCGGATAGGTATCAGCGCCTTATCTATTCCTGCCGCCATAACCTCAGCACTTGCCGTTGACGTGTTCCGGTTCGGAGGATAAGGTAGCCGGTACATTAACTTTTGCTCGAGGCCTAACAACCCGGCCTCAGGTTGGCAACGCACCATTACCACCTTTGTTGTCTTTAGACGGCGTGAATTTCTTACCATCAAGAAATCCGTCTGCTTGTTTGCCTTCGAATTTCATAAAAGAACAGAATTTAACAATACTTATATATTTTTTATTAAAGAGGTATAAACCTAAAACCGCTGCCGCAAAAATCAAGTTTAAATATTAGCAATATCAATTGCCATATATATATATATGGCTATATAATGATAAGGCTTCTATGTAAAATATGTAGTAGCTATTTTTGAGACGCTAATAAGAACAATAACTGAAATAATTATGCCTTTTTTGTTTTAAAAGTTTAATTTGTCACGGATATTCGATATAGAAGAACAATGTACATATTTCTTTACCGCCTCATTAGTCGAGTGGCTAACGTACACGCCTAACTACATCGACCGACCGCGAGGCTCGGGTTTGATTCTCGGCGGCATTTGTGTGATGATACATTTAGATGTTTGCATTTAAGGTTCTGGATGTTTATTAAATTTATTCTGGTATCTATTTAAGTATTTCTTTGTATTAGAATATCGTTGACTAACACCCATAAAACAAGCATATGATTTGCTTATTTTGGGGTTAGATTCAATTTGTGTAACTTGTCCAGCGATATTTATTTATTTTATTCTTAATGTCGTTCTTAGTTTAGTAAAAGATTGTCTGTTTTCTTTCTTCAAACTCATATCCCCAAAGGGGTAGGCAGGGGCACAACCAGGTTACCAACGACTAACCCAATACACTAATTCCTACGTTGTGGTAGGTGGCAACTACCAGATTGATAACCAGGCACATGTCTAATCCCAGGCTACGTTATTTTTATTAAAAAATTAAAAATACTCGTTTCCTATTTGTTGCATTGTTAGCCATACCCAGAGATCGAATCCGGGATCTCAAAAAGTTAAACCGACGCTGGACCGCTAGACAGAGGCGATAATCCTCTTGCGTAAATAAAATTACTATCTACCAAGAAATGTCTTTACGTTTATCTTTCAATTCTACGAAACTATTTAGTACTTTTAAATTTTATCGTACATAAGTTGCTACCTGCTTACGGCCTAGGTTAATAATGTATCTCTAAGATGGTTTTTAAGCAATCTAGATAGCTGCGTATCAGCCGGCATATCCTATACCTAATTGCCATATTTATCCTGTCTGTTTGTATATTATGTTATTGGCAAGCAATAACATAAAAATGGATCAAAATATCAATCTTGGACAGCAAGTTTTATTAGGATTAATTATTAATATTGGCCGTTAGGCACACTGTAAAATTAGATTATAATAATAACGCGAAATATACGCCGTCTATTAAAAGTAAAATAGTTATAATACAAATTCGCCAATCGCCGATTATGAAACAGAGGCAGAGTGCTCAGCCAGGGCACGTCCCACGACTAGCCAAAGGTACTAATTCCCACAATGTGATAGGTGGCAAACCTATCAGAAACCAGGCACTTGTCCACTCTAGGCAACGTCGTTTTCATTAAAAAAAACGAGAAACACGCTAGTTACACGACCTGGGAATCGAACCCGCAAAAAGAAAATGTGGTATTTCCAATTGTCTAATACAAAAATGTTATTCAAGATTGGATATGTGCCCGGTTGGCAATAGGCTTGTCGCCTATCACACTGTGGGACTGCATGCCTTCGGCTAGTCGTGGGTGCCCTGATTGTGCCTCTGCCTACCACTTCGGGGATATACGCGTGAAGATACTTTTTTCTAGTAACAGGAATATATTACTATAATATAATATGTAAAAAGGTGGTCATACCAAGACGGTTAGTTATTCACAAAATAAGAACTTATAACAATACCGCCTCGTTGGTCGAGTGGCTAGCGTACTCGCCTAACTGCATCGACGAATCGCGAGGTTCGGGTTCGATTCCCGACGGGGGCAGGCATTTGTGTGATGAACATTTAGATGTCTGCATTTCCGGGTCTGGGTGTTTATTAAATTTATTCTAGTATCTATTTAAGTATTTATATGTAATAGTATCATTGACTAACACCCATAACACAAGCGTATAATTTGCTTACTTTGGGGTTAGATTCAATTTGTGTGACTTGTCCAGAGAGAGAGATATATCTAAAACTTATTATTTTTTTAATTGATAAAATAATGTTATCACTGTACATTGCGTAACCGTGTTATAACGCAGGGTTATTTCTGATGAGCTTTGTTTAAGTCCCCATACTCAGTCAGCCAGAAGAGCCAATCACCGCGCTCCTCCGTTCCATGATTACTATGAAATATTGCGCTCCAAAGTAAACGTCTTAAGCGACAAATCACTATTTTTGACACTGTAAAAGTAATTTGAAAAAAGTATAAAAACTAAAACGCTTATCTTTTAGGTATAGTACTTATCTATGTTTATGTTAAATCTGGTGTCGATATTTTCATAATTTAAGTAGACAATTTGATTTTGCTTTCAAAAAAGGGTTAACTTTTTGATTTTTTTCTATCAAGCAAAGTGAAATGAATCGTGTTTTGGAAACACTAGTCTTATGAAACATATTCATATTAATCTTGTGTATTTTTGTCACCAAGATCCATGATTGCTTTGTATGAAAAAAATATTATACTGCTGACGTATTTTAGCGTATATGGCCCCTTAAAAACTATCTTAAACAGACAATGGTGGTAATTTTGTTGCGCACTCGCTAAACTAATTTTAAGTTATCGCTATCTTCTTTCAACGAAAGAAACAAAACACTTTTAGCGCTGTCAAATTAGACCGTACACGTCATTTCTACAGACGTTTAAACTATTACTCGGAAAACGTCGATTAAAAACATCGCGATTTGACACGTTTGGATTAATCTGACGTGTCTAAAACGTTCCATCTCTTTTGATTTTGTTTCATTTGAGAAAGATAGCATGCATCTAAAATAAGTTTAGTTTGTGAACAGCAGAATTACCACCAATGTAACGTGTTCCGAGCGATTACTGATTTGTTCTGTAGGTATATTTTAACCCCGCAATCCGTGCGACCGTTTCGTTTTCAGTCTTTAATAAAAATAACTATTTTAATTAAAACCGTCTTCAAAACTATATTTGAATGAAAAAAATAAAGTATCTTCACGCCCATATCCCCGAAGAGGTAGGCAGATGCACAACCAGGGCACCCACGACTAGCCGAAGATACTAAGTCCCATAATGTGATAGGTGGCAAGCCTATCGCCAACCGGGCACATTTCCAATCCCGACCAACAATTTTTTATTAGAAAATTGGGAAAATCCAATTTTCTTTTTGTTGGCTGACCCGGGATTTGAACCCGAGACCTCATGCAGTCAAGTTCAACACCCGGACCGCTAGACCACAGGGGCGATTATAATCACCTATATAATGTTTAATAAATTATTTAGAATATCGACGATCACTTATCGTATTTTTTTATTTATTTTGTGGTGGTAGGCTTGCCACCAATCGCATTGTCACATTTAGTATCATCGGCTAACCGTGGGTGCCCTGGGGGTGATTATATTGTATAATTGCCAACTCTAAATGGTTAAGTGTAAGTGTAAGTGTAGTGGTTGTGCCTTTGCCTACGTCGTCGGGGATATGTGCGTGAAGATACTTATCGTATTTTTTCATTATTTTTTTTATTGTTAAATTTTAACATAAGGGCCCTGTAAATTAAAAAAAATAACAGATACTAACTACTCATGATAAAAAAAATAACAACAAAACTTAGAAACAAATCAACATGTATTGGTAAAGTTTATAATAAAATTAAATAAACCGATAGTCAGATCAAGATAGTGCCCTGTAAATTAAAAAAAATACAGGTACTCCTGATGACCTCAAAAAAACTTATAAAACAATCAATAGGTAAACCGATATCCAGTTCAAGACAGTGCCCTGTAAATAAAAAAAAATAACAGTTACTACTGAAGACCTCAAAAAATTAAAACAAAAGTTATAAAATAATAAATAGGTATTTGTGAAGGTACTCGTACTAACTACACATGACTTGAAAAATAAAAACAAAACTTATAAAACAATGAATAGATATTTGTAAAGTCTATAATAAAATTAATACCGAAAGTCAGATCAAGATAATGCCTTGTAATTTTAAAAAAATAACAGGTACTCCTGATAACTTAAAAAAATTAAAATAAAACTTATAAAACAATAAATAGATATTTGTAAAGTCTATAATAAAATTAATACCGATAGACAGATCAAGATAGTGCCCTGTAATTAAAAAAAATAACAGGTTCTCCTGATGATCTCAAAAAATAAAACAATCAATAGGTATTTGTAAAGTATATAATAAAATTAATATCGATAGTCAGGTCAAGGTAAATAAAAAAAAAAACAGGTACCACTGATAACCTCACAAAAATAAAACAAAACTTATAAAACAATCAATAGATATTTGTAAAGTCTAAAATAAAATTAAAACCGACAGTAAAATCAACATAATGCCCTGTAAATTAAAAAAAATAGGTACTCCGGATGACCTCAAAAAATAAAAACAAAAGTTATAAACCAGTCAATAGATATTTGTAAAGTCTATAATGAAATTAAATTAACCGATAGTCAGATCAAAATAGTGCCCTGTAAATTAAAAAAAAAAATTGCAGGTACCAACTACTGAAAACCTCAAAAATAAAAACAAAAGTTATAAAACAATCAATAGGTATTTGTAAAGTTTATAATAAAATTAAATAAACCGATAGTGAGATCAAGATAGTGCCCTGTAAATTAAAAAAAAAAATAACAGGTACTAACTACTGATGATCTAAAAAACAAAACTTATAAATCAATTAATAGATATTTGTAAAGTCTATAAGAAAATTTAAACACATAGTCAGGTTAATTATGATTGAGGAGGCCAGGTGTATTTCAAACATCCCAATGGATACGGAGGGTATGCAATTGTTTTTTTTTTGCACTGCCAATGACCGACAAGCCGGCCGGCGAAACTAGCGTTCCAAGTACCAGCAGTCACGTGCTCGGGGTGAGACGAGGTGGGCGGCTTCTCGCAGTCGAACCTTCTCTTATAAGATGCACACTCACCGTCACATAAGTGTTAAGCGTGCTTATACGAACAGTATGCGTCCGTGCGTTCATATCTCTGAAAGCCTATAGTGGAACCTGTGTCTGAGATGCCATGTAGGATGTCTCATAGCAGCCTCAGTTGTCACTACGACAGCTACCTGCAGTCTGATTCATCTCTTGAGACAGACGCCTTAACAGTTAATAAGCACTGGTAAGTTTTTTTTTAAATTAAGTCCTGAATGTGAAATCCTAGTTTCTTTCAAAAAACAATTAAAGAAACTTTTTTTAAAGCTATTTAGCTTCGTTTATGTAGGTAGATAGTTTATAGTAGTTATTTTTTAGTATATAGTTTTGAACACTAGGTCTACAAATTTCATATATGGCTGGCTGAAAGAAATTTATTTATTAGAGATAAGCTCGCCCTTTGTACTTATGTTTAGTTTAGTTAGTTTACTTATGTTAACAATAATAATATAGATATTTCGTTATAGCTTGTTTTTGCTTTGGTTTGTTCAAAATATAGTAGAAAATGTTGATATACTTAAAAATGGTAACATCTTATTAACACACATATTCCGCAAATAAATAAATTTAATTTCAAAAATTTACTGCTATCAAATTTTTACATAATCAGAGCAGTAATCAAAAGATAATGTTAATTTATTATAAATAAATATTATATAATATAATAAATATTGTAATTTTAACAAAAATCGAATTAAACTTTACTAGAATTGACTCACCTAAGTTTAAAACTTTAATAGGTAACTAACTGTATTTGAACGAATTTTTTTTTCATATTTTAACTATATTCTGTGTTTATTGAAATATTAAAGCATGGCTAAGTTTTAAAACGTTTATAAATGTATCATCACATACCTACCTAGTATAAAACAAAGTTTTTTTTTAAGTTATAGGAAGGCAAACAAGCACACGGATTTCCTGATGGTAAAAGATTCACGCCGCCTAGAGACACCAAAGATGTTAATGGTGCGTAGCCAACTTGAGGTCAGGATGTTAGGCCTCGAGCAAAAGTAAGTTTACCGGCTACCTTACCCTCCGGACCGGAACACGTCATGATGTAATGGCGGCAGGAATAGGTAAGGCGGTGGTACCAATCCGAGTGAGTCGCTGCAAAACTTTACCACATAGTCAGATGTCACGGTGTTAGTGATGATAAGCCTATGCTCGCCTTTTACGAGCTGCCTGGCAAAAAAGGCAGATGGTCTATTCTGTGTAAGATAATAGGTATGTTACGTATAAATAATGAAGTGATAGGTATGTCCATAGTTTTTTGTAGTAGTTAACAAAGGTCAATATTTTAAATGTAAAAAATTTACTTGATCTCTATAATACAACTAGCTGCCCGTTCCGGCTTCGCTCGGATGGTAATTTTTTTTACCATAAATTGAGATATAAGCTATCCTATCTCTCAAGTTGGATCGAACTGCACATGGTGTGCGAATTTTATTATAATCGGTTAAGTGGTTTAGGAGTCCATTGAGGACAAACATTGTTACACGAGATTTATATATATTAAGAAGTAATGCTTTTTGTCTGCGGCTTCGTCAGTACAATATAGTTAAGATTTACATACAAACTGCCATGGTCCTTAAAGGGATGTTTTTTTAAAAGAAATAGCTTATTTTTAAACCCCGAATTTTAACGAAATGCAAATCGAATTTCATTAAAATCGTTTTAGCAGCTTAGCTATGAAAAAGCAACAGTCAGACATACAGGCAGGGAGACAGATAGACAAAGAAATAGACAGACAGACTTTCGCATTTGGCTTATTAGTATAAATTATGTACTGTAAACAACAAAATGTCTACTGGTATTTGCTAATTTGGGACTAAGTAATAAATTCTCTTTCAAAAATAAGTCTACCGAATAGTAAAACAGACACAAGTCTACAGAAAACATTGTCCAATATTATAAAGTGGAAAGGTTTGATTTTTTGTTTGTTTGAAATGAATAGGCTCAGAAACTACTGGACCGATTTCAAAAATTCATCCTTAGAATGCTACATTATCCCTAATTGACATAGGCTTTGTTTTATCGAAATCGGTGCAGTAAAAGCCAAGTTACGCAAGCGAAGCTGTGTGAAACTTCTGGTGCTTGATACATTTACAATACGTATAAGCTACATACGCTAGCGAACATGTAACTTACTTTCAATGTGACCCACATATGATTTGTTATTCATCGTACCCGACATTGAAGCGACGATGACGCACCGAATTATGTTGTATTCCCAAATGTCTACATAATGTGATATGTGGCCTGGGTATGCAGGGCCGTCTAAGATTACGCTGGGGCCCTTGGGCACATAAAAACTTGGGTCCCTTTTGAAATTAATAAAGAAATAAAACTTTAATATTACTTTTTTTATGATTTTTGGATCAATTAGCTACTTACATTATTTTGTTACGGTAATTAGTATGCTACTGTTTTTTTTTATGATAACGATAACAGTTTCTTTCGGGATTTCTGTTGAGCAAAATCTTCTATTAAATCCTGAAACTCAATTTTCTGAAGAATGTCACTTTCTTAGCTCATAATTATTGACAAATTACTTAGTCGTTCTTAAGCTACGAAATTAAACGCTGAGTAGTAAGGGCAACGAGAAAAACATAATGCACCTAAACAAAATATTTTAAGCCTCTGTGAGCCCTCTGCGTATAGGGGCCCTGGGCACTGGCTCCGAGTGCCCTTATGGTAAAGACGGTATTGTGGGTATGTCTACAGACTAAATGTTTAAACTGTTCGAATTATTATTTAAACGTTCTACATCTACACTCGTATAATAAAGTTTAGTTTTTATTGCATAAACCTGTCTGGATATCTGGCTCCAGGCTTATAACTACGAGTACCACAGTCCACACAAATATCCTACCTAAACATAACTCAGTTGTTATGAAAGAAAGAAAAAAGATGTGGTGCCGTGGGACACCAGGTTGGAACGAAGTTCCTTCGGCTAATGTAGAATCGACACAATTCATGAGTATATACTATGCATTGGGTGGGCGGAGTGGTAATAGAGAGAGAAGGGATGAAAAAACGAAAAGAAAGAGGGGAAAAAAATTCGTAGTTTTCGTTTTCGTTCAATTCGAGAAAGTCGTATAGGCGTAGTATTTACGCCTATACGACTGTCGCGCGTGCACACGTCTCATTTAACGGTTTTATTCTACATACTTTGTCTTATGGTTTTACTATCACATTTTTATTTCAGTTCGGTCGCGCAGCAACTGTCGTCCCTGCGCACGTCTCTTTTAACGGTTTTATTCCACGGGACGGTTTGTCGCCTCTGTAGTCTAGCGGTCCGGGTGTTGGACGTGACTGCATGAGGTCCCGGGTTCGAATACCGGGTCGGCCAACAAAAAGAATATTGGATTTTTCCGATTTTCTAATAAGAAATAATGTTGGTCGAGATTGGAAATGTGCCCGGTTGGCTATAGGCTTGCCACCTATCACATTGTGGGACTTAGTGTCTTCAGCTAGTCGTGGGAGCCCTGGTTGTGCCTCTGCCTACCTTTTCGGGGATATGGGCATGAAGATACTTTTTTTTTATATACCACGGACTTTTTCTCACGGTTTTACTATCAGATTTTTTCAGTTCGGTCGCGCTGTGAAAACTCTATCTCCTCCAAGCCTTGTGTAACGAACTTCGTTCCAAAAAACACACTTTCGAATCCCTGTAAATGACACCCGTAAAGTGGCATTAATAAATTTTTCTTTATTTATTTCAATATTTTCATACTTATTCCGTTATCCGAAGTGCACTAAATCTACAAACGAGTCAAAATTGGTGCAGTTGTTCTTTTGCTTTTGTGGATTTTTTGTTTGAAAGTTTATATTATCGAGGTGGTTCGTATCTACATTAGGTACATGTAGGTTTTTTGAGTTTTATGTCAAATTTAGCTTTAGGCATTAATTGTTTTCTTTGTTTTACCTAGCCAGTTATAATTGTATTTTTTTAGCCCGATGAAGTAGTAAAAACCTTGCGGTTAGCAAAATATTAGCCAATTCAAAAAAAATGTAATTTGTTGACACTTTTTTTAAGGTGATTCAGAATTAATTTCACATGACATTTTACTTTATTTTACTATTGGTATTAAGTATAGTTTTCGTTATATGAAATTTCTCTTACCCAATAACACACGAAAAAATTGTAAAATGGGCTCATCTGTTCAGAGGACAGCGTCGCCGAGAGAGACGGAGATTTATTTTGATGTATAAGATAATGCACAATTTTTGTGTACCAGGATAACGTGTTAATGCAACTAGAGTCGGTTTCTGGCAGTTTTAAAACGCCTTAATTATTATACATATTGTATGTTTAGATAAAGGACATATCAACTGCACTTAACGATTGTTAAAAGCATTAAACTTACCTATTATATACAAAGATTTCATGAATACAAATGAGTTTAATTAAGTAAATATCTTCAATCATCCATTACATACATTTTATGTCATTGCATACATACATTTTACCGCCTCGTTGGTCGAGTGTGGTCGTACACCTAACAAACGTGAGGCTCATTGAACATTTGTGCGATGAACATTTAGACACCGGGTCTGGGTGTTTATTAAATTTATCCTGATATCTATTTAAGTATTTCTATGTATTAGTATCGTTGACTAACACCCATAACACAAACATGTAATTTGCTTACTTTGGGGTTAGATTCAATTTGTTTAACTTGTCCAGAGATATTTATTTACTAATTTTTCAGTTCTCATATTAAATCGATTTATTATGAATTGAAGTTTATTTTATAAATGTTACAAATTTATTTAAAACTTCCATCATTTTTTACTACGTTGTTTTGTTAGTGTTTTTCAAGTGATCATGTGCGAACAAAGTGCAAAAAAGGAATCCAAAAAAATGAATAGGGTTCATGACACAGAAATTCAGGGACGTTTAAGTAACCAGTGCATACAAAAGATTTCTACCGCCATACGAGTATTGGTCATGTTGGTAGCTTTTTAGCTATTATTTTATAAAATTTTGACTTTGATTGCTTTTTATTGATTTATGAAAATTTTGATCGCCTCTGTGGCCTAGCGGTTCAAGTGTTGGACTTGACTGCATGAGGTCCCGGGTTCGAATCCCGGGTCGGACAACTAAAAGAAAATTTGGTTTTTCCAATTTTCTAATAAAAACATGTTGCTCGGGATTGGATATGTGCCCTACTCTGCCTACCTCTTCGGAGATATGGGTGTGAAGATACTTTTATTTTATAATAAAAGAACCTTTTATCAGTTATTTCTATATAAATGAATGTGAATCCCAATTTCCCTTGATCGTTGCTTGAAGGGATGGAACAATTTTACTTATAATTTTTTATATGTTATTTATTTTGATCGCCTGTGGTCTAGCAGTCCGACGTCGAATTTAACTTCTTGAGGTCCCGCGGTCGATCCCTGGGTTGGCCAACAAAAAAATTGAAAATTGTGTATTTTCAATTTTCTAATAAAATGTAACGTTGCCCGGTTTAAAATATATGTGACCGGTTAGCGATAGGCTAAAGGAGCTAGAAGATACTTATGTACCACCAACCATCTAGCTAGAAATACACAAACTTATTTCATAACATCTCCCCGTTGCAACATCAAAAAATGACAAACACACTTTACGTTTGACATTATTATTTATTCTTAACTACTTAGTTAACATTTTACTAAAGCCCGCGACTTCATATGTGCCTTGAAGTGACTTTTTACCCGTCTATAAAAACGAAGGAGGTTATATTATTATGTCCGACCTTATTTTTTAATTTCGATTTCTCCATCATTTTTGAACCGACTTGTATTTGAAAGAGCAGACTACCGAGGTGGTCCCATTGCAACTAAGACCTTATTACGGGATACATGCAAAATCGAGTAATATACTCATTTTTGTGTTGTTGAGATGAGTTACGAGGTCGAAGTTGGTTTTTTAGTTTACTGGGCTAAAACTTTCGTAGTAAGTGATGGGAATTAAAGATTTTCCCGTAGTAACAGTTATCCTTAATATTAACCTGGACTTTAGCTGACTAAACTATATAAGCTGCTACTGCTGCTTTGTCGCCTCTGTGGTCCAGCGGTCCGGTTGTTGGACTTGACTGCATTAGGTCTCGGGTTCGAATCCCGGGTCGGCTAACAAAAAGGAAATTGGATTTTTCCAATTTTCCAATAAAAAAAAAATGTTGGTCGGGATTGGAAATGTGTCCTGGTTGTGCCTCTGCCTACCTCTTCAGGGATATGGGCGTGAAGATACTTATAGCTGACTAAACTATATAAGCTGCCACTACACAAAATGTGTTAAAAATTCAGTAGGGTTTGCTTGAAAATTGAACAAACAAATCTAACAAAAATTTTAATAACCTGTTTCGTGTTATACTCTTATATCCATTACAATAACTGTTTTACTTAGCAATCACTGTTTGTAGGAAAACATTTCATGTTCAGATTAAGATTTATAAGATACTAGTTGTTGCCCGCGGCGTTGCCCGCGTGGTTATTGGTCCGACAGGAACATTTCGGAATAAACTATCCTGTGTGTTAATCCAAGTAACCCTCTATGTGTCTGCCAAATTTCATGAAAACCAGTTCAGCAGGTTTGCGGGGAGGATTAACAATCAAACAAATATACAAACTTTCGCATTTATAATATTAGTAGGTTTAATGAATATAGAGGAAGCCAGGCAGATCTACGTTTTGCTACGATGATACTTACCTTACGATTATGATATTTGGCACTCGATACTCTCTGCCTACCGCGTTAGAGACATGACGTGAAGATATGTGTATACGTATATACAAATTTAAATTTTATTACTGTTTAGATTATATTATATCACTACATAGTCTAAAACAAGACGCTTCCTCTGTCCGTATGTCCTTAAGTATGCTTAAATCTTTAAAACTACGCAACGGATTTTGATGCGGTTATTTAAAAATAGATAAAGTGATTGAAGAGGAAGGTTACATATAAATGTAACCGCTAGTAGTACATAAAGGAAGAACTTGACATGGAAAGGATATCTAATAAAAACAATTCAAGTGAACCGTCGCGTAACCTTACTGGTCTTACATTGCGTGCCTAAGGTCTCAGCACACATATCAACTTGGAAAAGGATCGTCACCGTATCGCCATTATGTACATACATATCTTCACGCCAAGTCCCTTAAGGGATAGGCAGAGAGTATCGAGTGCCAGACCTTACGATCCTGACAAACTTGCCTGACTTCCTTCACGTTCATTACCCTCATACAAACACGCCGGTTTCGGAGACTCTTGACACCACCCTCGGATAATATCCGATTGATTTGATCGTGGAATGTCAACCTTGGTCTCCCTGGTCCATATCCATCCACATTCCCATTGTATGTCTTTATTCTTTACTAGCTTCCGCCCGCGACTCCGTCCGCGCGGATGTCGGTCTTCGCGTGATAAAACTGAAAACTTAAGATTTTTTTACGTATTTTTCCAGGATAAAAAGTATCCCATTTTATGCCGAGGATAATAAGGTAAAATTATACCAAGTTTCATCGAAATCGAACCGTTACTTTTCATGTGATACCTGAACCTACAGACAGACAGACAAAAAAAATTTAATCACATATTTGGGTTTGGTATCGATCCAGTAACACTTCTGGACGAAAAAATAAATAGCAGGGGCTATTTATTTTTTCAAAATTTTCAATGTACAGAATTGACCCTTCTACAGATTTATTATATGTTTAGATTTATTATTCGTACGAAACTCCATACTGCAACGCACAAAATCGGAATCGTAACGCAATCGCCTCGGAACAGCCTCGCGGTCGGCGAACCGAAAGGACGGTGTCGTTTAGCCGTAGCTGAGTTACGACCAATGTTAATAATCAATCCTAATCCAAAACTTGCTGTCCAAGATTGATATTTTGATCTATTTTTATGTTATCGCTTGCCAATAACATATCTGTGGATAGGATATATATGGCAATTAGGTATAGGATAGGCCGGCGGATACGCAGCTATCTAGATTGCTTGAAATCCATCTTCAGAGAAATATTATTAACATTGGCTGTTAATGTGCAGGAGCTGCTGATACTGTTTGGTTACGTGCATAAGTTGACGCCTGGTTGACGGCGAGGCGAAAGGCGATACGGTGACGATTCCTTTCCGAGTTGATATGTGTGCTGAGACCTTTAAACTGTATAACTTAACCTTACTCAAGTGCAAGGCGGTTAGGTTTAAAGGCTGACTTTATCAATGATACAAAATCAGGTGACCATTAAATTGATCAATTAGAACGGCAACTAGTTTTATTGACACATATTACTAACAGATTATTTCGTCATTTCCTTCTCGTATATCCTTAAGAAACGATTAAATCACTTTAAATAGTAAGTAATGTATTTTTTGCACTAAAAATAGGTTGAATAATATTAGTCAAGTGCGAGTTGTACTTGCACAGGCACTGACTTTTTTATTTTTTTATTTTGATGAAAGGCAAACGAGCAGACTTCAACACTTTTCCTGTAACAAGCATTTTGGTATATAGCAAAAACTTTTGTTCTTAAGGACCAAATACTTTTTTTCAGTGCTTACCCAATAGGCCAGACTAGACCATGGCCTGGGGCCCCCGACCATCAAACATCCCCAAGAAAATTTAGCATGTTTTTTTTCGAATATTTTTTTTAAAACGTATATATATTTTTCCTATTTTTTAAATGAAAAACTGTGTTTTTATTTACTTGTCATGTTTATTTTATCGATCGTTTGTTTTTTTCAATTGTTGTTTAGTGCCAATTTCCAAATGTAAAACTGTGTGCTTAAAATACCAAAACAGTAAATGATTTGAAAGAAAAAATGATTTCGTTTGTTCGATTGTGTTTAAATCCTTAATAAGATATATGAGGTGTTTGAAATTCTGAAATTGCGAAATAACCGTCAATTTTACAATAATTTTGAAAAAGGGAGGGCCCCAAAATCAAAATGGCCCCGGACCCTATTGGCTTAATCCGGCACTGTTTTTTTACTGTAGTTACTGTGTTGTTTAAGGAATAAACCTATGTCTACGAAGTCGTCAACATAGTTGTAGAGATATTTGATATTTTCCATCGTCGGCACTTGGTAAAACTTCCAAATATTCATATTTTTAAAGAAAAAAACACTTGTACTGTTTTACTTATCACTTATAATTTATTACTTTGTAATTAATAGCCTAGCGGTTTCGCTCTACTCTAAACTAGAGTAGTTTAAGTTTTAGCCCTGATGATGCTGTATAAGCGAAACCGGTAGGCTATTAATTACAAAGTAATAAATTATAAGTGATAAGTAAAACAGTACAAGTGTTTTTTTCTTTAAAAATATAGTTGAAGAGACCTAGTACAGATATACTGTTGCTGTGTGGGCCACAGCTTATTACTTAATTACTTATTTTGTTTGGATATAAGACTGCCTTTTTGTTACTACGTATAAACTGTTTATTGATATAGCTAATGATACAGCTTATTTATACTTACTCTTTTATGGTCTAGCGCACAGTAAAGACTTTATTTCTTTATTTAAAAAAAAAATTCTGCACGCCCATATCCCCGAAGAGTTAGGCAGAGGCACCCAGTGCACTCACTACTAGCTGGAGACAGTAAGTCCTACAATGTGGCAAGCCTATTGCCAGCCGAGCACGTGTTCAATCCCGGGCAACGATATTTTTATTAAAAAATTGAAAATACTTTTTTTTTTTGTTGCCTGAACCTGGGACCTCAAGAAGTCCGACTCCGGATCGCTAGACCACAGAGGCGATCATTCAAAGAATGATTCATTAAGGTAAATGCAGATATAACCAATTAAGAATTAATTGAAACAAGCTTAAAATTTGTAAAACACAATTTTTCCTACTTCCCTGTTGAATAAACATCCGCAATAATAATTTACTGCTAAATCAGGATAATTTACAAGTAGCAATACTTCCAAAAATATTTTAATTTCTCGTGAGAATAAAATAAAGGCTAAGTAAAGTTTGCAATAACTAATAATAATATATAATTAATAAAGCATATCCAGTGAGTTATTCAGCCACAGAATAATTAATTATAAAAGGTTTGTTTGTTTGATTGAAATGAATAGGCTCCGAAACTACTGGACCGATTTCTAAAATTCTTTCACCTTTAGAATGCTACATTATCCCTGAGTGACATAGGCTGTGTTTCATCAAAATCAGTGCAGTGGAAGCGAAGTTACGCAGGTGAAGCTGCGTGACACTGCTAGTATCTAATAGCACCAAAATAATACGAAGTTGTTGTGGAAATTTTATTTTCTGTGCTCACACTTTAAAAATCTGACAAACGTATGAACTTTCAAGAAATAGAGATTTATACAGCCACTAAGTTGTTTTTTCAGTAGTCAAAATCTGAATTAAACTGAAACGTCCGTTTCACGTGAAACGTTCTGATGCTGTCAGTTCCTGAAGTGCATCGAATGTAAAATTCCACATATCCACGTTTTTTATTATTTCGTTATTATTAGTATCTTTATGCCCATATTACCGAAGAGGAAGGCAAAGGCAGCCAGGGCACCTACGACTAGCTAAAGACACTAAGTCCCACAATGTGATAGGTGGCAAGCCTTTCGCCAACCGGGCACGTATCCAATCCCGGGCAACATTTTTTTTATTAGAAAATTAGAAAAAGTTAAATCTGCTTTTTATTGCCCGACCCGGGAATCGAACCCGGGACCTCATGCAGTCAAGTCCAACACCTGGACCGCTACACCACAGAGGCGACAATTATTCGTCATTATTAAACTTATTAAGTTGGTCGCACAATTCAATTTTGAATACTTAAACAATAAGTTGGCAGACCATACATAGAGTGCCTTTCATGACAATTCTCACACCATAACACAGGCTGGAATACATTATTTTTTCAAACTTCCGCTGTCAAATTTCCGGTTTACACATCCGACCCAGAATGGATCCAGTCAATGCTATTTTACTAATATGTTTGTTTTGACATTATTTTTTCAATGTTCATAAGTAAGTCACAACATTTTTTTTTATTAACAACAAATCACTTTTAAACTAACATTTTAAGATATTTGATGTTAAAACTTTAAAACATTCATATTTTTATAAAGATACATTTGTTTATAAAATAACATGACCTGACTGACTGATACATCGCCGCGCAAAAACTGTTAAAATTTACAGCCATGAAATTTGGTGAGTAGGGTCAGTTTATTGAGGAGACACTATAGACGAAATTTTGGAAATTCTACCCCTAAGGGGGTAAAATAAGGGTTGAAATTTTATGTGAAAGTCCTTATTAATGTGCTATAATCACCAAATATAATAACTGTCACGTGAGCAAAGCCGCGGGAAACAGCTAGTTTTATTATAAATATGCTACCGGTTTTGCTTGCTTGCTCGGAACAGGGTTAAAACTTAAACTGAGTAAGTAGCGTAAGTTTTAGCCCTGATGATGCTAGGATAAGCGAAACCAGTAGGCTGTTTATAAAATAATAAATTATAAGTGATACGTAAAACAGTACAAGTGTTTTTTAATTGAAAAAATCGGCATTTTAGTTCAACTTATTGAAATTAAACGTTAATCGGTAATAATAAAATAATTGTGCATTACGATATAAATATATTTACATTACATTAGTTGTATAAAAGTTATACATATAAATTATGTGATTTAGTATGTAATTTGCAAACAACATCTTATTTTAATGATAAATAACCTTTGTGGTCTAGAGGTCCGGCTTTGGAATTGACGTCTTGAGGTCCCGGGTTCAAACCCCTGATCAGGCAGCAAGAAAATAGTAGAAAATGTGTATTTTCCATTTTCTAATACAATCGTGAGCAACATGATAGGCTTGCCACCTATCACATTGTGGGACTTAGTGTCGGCTAGTCGTGGGTGCCCTGGTAGTATCTCTGCCTACCTCTTCGGGGATGTGGGCGTCAAGATAACATTTCGTATGAATTTATTGATGCCTCATTTTATTGCTTTATCACTTATTTAAATACGACGTATGGACTAAACAGCCAATAATAAATATGTATGGAAAAAAATAATACCAATTTCACGGCTCTTTAATGTCCTTTAAGTAAATATATCACAGCAAAATGTAAGCAAAGTTGAATGTTACGCATTTCATATTTTATCGTAATATTATATACTACATACTATATCACATACTATGCTATATTAATATAATATTATGCACACAATATTTAACAACAATAATGTTTAATTTGAGCGAAAAAAGTAGACGTAACAAGGTTTCTGTCGCTACCATACACAAACAATGGTTTTATTGATCGACTCGATGGTCGAGTGGCTAGCGTATACGCCTAACTAAATAGACCAACCGCGAGGCTCGGATTCGATTCCCTACAAGGACAGACATTTGTGTGATGAACAGTTAGATGTCTGCATTTCCCTGTCTGGGTGTTTATTAAATTTGTTACGGTGTCTATTAAAATATTTCTATGTATCAGAATCAACTAACACCCATAACACTAGCATATAATTTGTTAACTTTTGGACTTGAGATTCAATTTGTGTAATTTGCCCAGGGATAGGTATTTATTTATTTATAATGCTGATGGGAATACTCCTTAAATATAAGTAAGGGACTTGATATTTCAAGATAAAAATTCTTTCACTCTCTAAACATTTAATATCTGTCCTTTCATACTAAAGGGCCAATTCTAATTACCTACACCTCTTTTTCTATCTACTGTAATGATACGAATCCAGCTCAGAAATGTTTTAACTCTCTAAACAATTTTTTATTGAAATATTTTGTTTGATTAGGATTACCGTGAAGGTAAAATGAATGGTTTTTTATTTTCTAGAAAAATGTGAATATGAACATTTGCCTTTTCATAAAAAACAAGTAGAAATAAAATTCAAAAGTAGGTAGAATAAATTCCAATGGCTTTTATTTCACTACAAATATAGCTTTAGTTGTAAGGTGCATGAGGGTGCAAGCGAATAATATTTTAACAACTATTTTCTTTTGTTTCCAAGGAATGGACGAGTGTCGGCACAAGCGGAAGGGCCTTCGCGCCGGAAAAGCAATCTTCACAATGCCATGGCGGCCGAAATGGATAATTCTTGGGGTAATCTATAACATCTAATATAATAATAACCTGTTAGTTATAAATTCCTTTTAAAATTACAAAGTGCCAACCTAGAATGCAGCACAAGACAATTAAATATTGACTGTTGTCTACTTTAAAAAAACTAAATAGATATGTAATTTGTCTGTAGGCTTTGCAAAAACTAACTATATCTATAACATCATGCAATTTATATCTTTGCATCTAATCTTATGAAATAATTCTGCGCTTTTAAGATGTTTTTTTTCCTAGTCATTAATATTATACTTATTTGAAATTTCTACATTTCACTTCATCTAGATGCAAAATCTTAAATAAAGCGCGTTTTTCAGTTTTTAAATCTTTCGTATGAAATCGACTAACGTTTTGAAAAATGTTTTTTCTTATCACTCTTTTTTTAGATTTAAATTTACAACAAATTATTTTCTATTTTTTACTTCATTTAGATGCAAAAGTTTAAATAAAGCGCGTGTTTCAGCTTTTAACTATACAATATCTTTGCATTTGATCGTATGACATTGACCTACGCTTTTTAAAAGTTTTTTCTTCTAATCTCTCTATTTTTATTTTTATTTTTAAATTTACTTCACCTACATGCAAAAACTTAAATAAAGCGCGTCTTTCAGCTTTTTGGCATTTATTTCACATTTTGATTTTTAACTCAGAAGCGTAAATTTTAAAAAAACGTACCTACCTTAATGTACATATTACGTAAATATACCCGAAACCTAAGTATTTCCCGTTTTAAAAGAACGAGATAAATAGCCTCTGTGGTCTAGCGGTCCGGGTGTTGGACTTGACTGCATGAGGTCTAGGGTTCGAATCCCGGGTCGGCCAACAAAAATAAAATTGGATTTTTCCTATTTTCTAATAAAAAAAAATGTTGGTCGGGACTGGAAATGTGCCCGGTTGGCGATAGGCTTGCTACCTATCACATTATGTGACTTAGTGCCTTCGGCTAGTCGTGGGTGCCCTGGTTGTGCCTCTGCCTACTGCTTCGGGGATATGGGCGTGAAGATACTTTAAATGCGAACTCTCACCAACCAAACAAGTTAACTTAACGAAATAGTAGCAGTGAAGGCTTTCCGCATTGAAAATAAGATGACCATCACTGCTCTTCGACAGACGTCACTCATATTAATGAGTCACTTTAATATAACACTGTCATAATGCTTGCTCATTAATAACCGCCTTCAACAGCCGCACTCAAAGACGTCAATTAACATTTAGGCTGAGAACTGACGGAGCGGTTTTTAGCTGTCGAGGGACTGCGGCTTTATTTCGGAACTCACGAGACCGGTTATTTGTGTAATCACGTAACCTTCGCGATTTCAAATATTTCAAAGATCTATTGAGCATATAAAACATTAGTTTACAAATACAAATTGCACGTAAACGACTGCTATATTTAAAAACTGTGTCGCAGACATTTACGCCCACCTCTGGACAATGAGGAAGTATGTTCTGCTCACTGAACTATTACAATTATTAGTCTTTTAACATTGCAATATTTATATATGAAATAGTTACAATTTTTAAAATTGGAATCATCGCTCGCAAACTAGCACAACTCTACCCGCGGGCGATCGGTGCCGCGGGAACCGCAAACAACCGCGGGCGCTGCGGGTGAAATATACATTCTGCAGAAGCCGCGGACCCATAAACACGGGCCATGAGTTCTTAGTCTAAGTCTTACGAGTAGATCAAAAGTGTTATCAATTCTCAACCGGTTTTCAAAATTTGGCCGGTGCTTTAGACGTAACCCCGTACATTAAAAAATACATACCGTAACAAAAAATGTGTGCGTGTACTAGCGTACACTCGTAAGAAGTGAAGAAGTGAAACTTCTTTATGACGTTATTTTTCAAAAAATAATTTACTTTGTGCAACTTTACAGGAATTGGTTAAACAAAGTTTATTGCCAATCCCTACTCCGCTGGAGAAAGTATACTTCGAATCACGCGTGGTAGGGATAAGAACAAAGATGGCGCGTAACGGAAAAATGTGACGCGTAACGAAAAAATGTTACACTAAATTTTTTTCCAACCCCGATAAAGAAGTTTCACTTCAACAAAAAATTGAGAGTTACATTAATATAAAAAAAAACTACAAAGACCTTTAATAAAACTGCGATTATTAAATTTTATTGACAATACATATAATAACATCCCGACTTCAGGTTGGCAACGCACCATTACCACCTTTGGTGTCTCTAGGCTATGTGAATTTTTTACCATCAGGAAATCCCTCTGCTTGTTTGCCTTCCAATATAAATAAAATTGATAACTCATGTGAACCAACAGCTGGTCACCACCTGGTACTTCAGTAAGACTATCGATCAAAAATCTTCACTCACTTCTGGTTTTACGTCTCTAACGATTGCACGTGCCCACAGATCGGCCGACTCACATCGAAGGGAGATACAAGAAGTATTCCACCACATCGTCCATCTACTCGAAGAAGGCATTGTCACAACAGAGTGATCACATAGAGAGGTAAGAGATTATTATTTTGACAAAAGGTTTACCTTGACCTTTATGAATTAATTTGTATTTATAAAACTTTAATTTAGGCACAGTTTACCTTGAGTTTACCCCGTGTTGGTCTGGGCTCCTTTGCAGACTAGACCATCTGCCTTCCTGCTATGCAGCTCCACCTACGCAGATGTCATGGTGTTAGTGATTGTAAGCTTAAGCTCGCCTTTTTCGAGCTGCCTGGCAGAAGGCAAATGGTCTATTCTGCAAAGGAGGCCGGACTAACATCTATTTATCATCTGAAGAGCTTCTTGCTGACTTATCATATAAAAAAACAAATGATACACACAAGCGCAGTCGCAGACAGACAAGATCTTATTGGTTGATTATATTTACTACGACATTACCCTTAAAAGTAAACACATTGTAATGCGTAGGATATGAAAAGAATTTCATTATTGCTGAATCAAATCAGAGTAATTTTGTTATTACTATCATATTTAAACTGTCATTTTGGCCCGTTCCGGCTTTACTCGGATGGTAACTTTTTTGATCGTATCTTGAGATGTAAGCTATCCTGTCTTTCAAGTTGGATCAAACTGCACTCGGTGTGCAAATTTGATTGAAATCCGTTTAGTAGTTTAAGAGTCCACCAAGCACAAACAACGTGACACGTACTTTATATAAATTAAAATAATAATAACAATTAGAAAAACATTCTTACACGTGGTAAGAGCTGCAACCTACCTTTATAACATATTTTCGACATCATGAAATTTGTTTTTAAAAATATTTCGAAAGTTCAAAAACCTTTACTTTTGTAATGAGAACTATTGCACTAGCTAGGGTGTCCTGGTTATGCCTCTACCTACTCCTTCGGGATATGGGCGTGAAGCTACTTTTTTTCATTTATAGTTACTTACAAAGTGACACTGTTGCAGGTCCTGGTGGTACGCTTGCTGTCAGAAGTGTCACTCAGACGACTCCGGCATTCCTTCGTGGGAACCCCCTCACTGGCAAAAAATATGCCCTTATCCCTTATGTCCGTCCTACAGGCATTTTGCACAAAACCTTTCAGTATTATTAGTTGGTAAGTGAAAGAAACCAAACTGCTTGTCATTATTTAGGGGTCACCCGTTGGTCGAAATTCGACCATAATAAATTTTAATATCTTTTTGATAAAAACGCCATCTTCTTGTCTCATGACCAACTACTTTGTTTCCAAACATTTTGTGTGGCATCTGTGGTCGTTTATCGTTATCATCAATGTATTTGTTTGTGTGTCAAATGCGTGATAGTGTGGGTAATATTTTATTTATTGATTTAATGTACATTATAAGCATTATTATTGAAAAATATTAGTCTGCACTTCTCCTACACATAAACTATAAGTGTGCCCAATTTTATGCTCTTGCATCCGCGCAATTTTGTAAAAAGGGGTCCAAAGGTTTGTGTTTATATGTAGATATTTTTGAGTAATTATTTTTTAAAATTGAATCTATTAACAACATAATAAATATTCACGTTTTGCTTAAAATATTTGAAAGAAAATTTGCAATAACTCTTGGCCTAACAAATTTAGGTTCCCATATCACACATAAACAAATAAATATTTATGGACAAGTTACAAAAATTGAAGCTAATCTCAAAGTAATCATATTATATGCTTGTGTTACGGTTGTTAGTCAACAATACAAATGCATAGAAATACTTACTTTAAACACGACCTATCGATAAATTGAGTTAAAAAATTCGATAAAACACACCTTTTTTGTCGACTATACTTAGATGTCAATGTTATCGTCAGAAACACTCATATGTGGATATCTAAACCAGTCGGTATGGCCGCCATTTTATTTAAGTATTCAGATACTTCTGCCAAATGATGCCAACTTCTCTAGAAGAAAACGTCCTATAAATGTAAAAAAAATGTTATTTAAAACGTAATAATAGCATTTATCAAATAAAAATAAATATCACAGAAAGGTCAATAAAATATCTTTAAAAAATTAGATTTAATTACAAATTTAAGTAAAAAAACGAGTGGCACTCCGGGAGTGCCGGCAGAAATGAATACTTGAGTATTACCGTAGTCCATTTTTGATATTTTGTAATGGTTAGGGAATAGTTTTGCACAATTTGCTTTAATGATCAGTATGAAAGTACTATAAATTATGAGATAGAATACAATATTCATTTATTGCGCTATCGTACACAAACATGACAACACGAAAATTCACGCAAGCGCCCTGCGCCCTAAACGAAACAACAGGCGCAGGCATACATCCACCATACTTCCTCTCCTACCCCGCGCGTGTTTACACTCCTTACGTCTAACGAATTTCCGATCAGGTCACGCGTCCTGACGCGAATTTAGAAGTTTTTACCCATTCCAAAAAAGTGTGCAACACCGCTAAAGGAGTTTTCACTTCAAAAATTGACTGTTTTACTCATTTTCCTTAACATACCTCCTTCAGAAACTAACACATTGATAATATTTTTTAAATACTATCCTGATACCTACTAGCGTTATTATTCTAAGCCTACTCGTATATTACTTACAAATTGACATTAAAATTATTGTTCTTTGTTGCATTACTCGAACCTTTTGCAAGAACTTAAAGATAAAAATACAATAATAACTTTTAAATTAGTATTATTGTCGATTAAATTAGGTATCTACATTTTGTAACCTTAATTATCTTTAGGTCGTGTCCGGACACATTGTATAGGTACCAGAATATATTTAATAGCAACCAAGACCCGTGTTGGTCCGTGCTCCTTTACAGAAAAGACCATCTGCACTCCTGCTAGGAAGCTCGTTAAAGGCGAACAGACGCTTACCGTCACTAACACCGTGACATCTGACTAGGTAGTAGAGTTTCGCAGCGACTCGCTCGGATTGGTACCACCGCTTTACCTATTCCTATCGCCATAACGTCATGACGTGTTCCGTTTCGGAGGGTAAGGCAGCCGGTAAATTTACTTTTGCTCGAAGCCTAACATCCCGGCCTCAGATTGGCAATGCACCATTACCACCTTTGGTGTCTCTAGGCGGCGTGAATTTCTTACCATTAGGAAATCCGTCTGCTTGTTTGCTTTCCAATATCATAAAAACAACGTTTCTGGACTGGCTTTGCAAAATCTCAAATGTTTAAATCTCAAAGAGCAAGCTTTTTGTAATCTACTAAAATATTTTTTTTATTAAATACAGCATGAAAGCGTAATATTACAATATCCTATTAATGTTATAAATGCGAAAGTTTATGAGTAGGTATGTATGGATGTTTGATACTCATTCACTCTCGAATGGCTGAACGGATTTGTCTGAAATTTGAAACACAGATAGATTGTGGCCTGCATTAACATTTAGGTTACTTTTAATCCCGATCGCACGACGGGTTCCTGTAAAAACGCGGGTGAAGCCGCAGGCAACAGCTAGTTTTTAAATATTAATTTTTTTACTTTAAACGGTATTAATTCTGGCGCTTACAACCTTTTTATGTAAAAGCTTTTCTAAAAGTTTCTTTGTTTTCAGGTTTGATGGTATGGGTAGTGGTATGGCTGATAATTGGAGATACAGCAGCCCCTGGCGGTCAACTGTTCATGCTGACCGTCCTTACCATCGCCGCTTATTTTGGGGGGTGGCTATTAGTCAAGCTCACCACGCTACCTGCTCTAATAGGAATGCTTTTAGTGGGAATATTAATGAAGAATATCGGTTTCGTCGAATTTGATTCAGATTACCAAAAAGTTACTTCGTTTATAAGGTAAGCTGAAATCAAAGCATTGATAGTTTATGTCCTTCATAACCAAGTTTAAACTTACTTTATTTTAACCCGTAGAAAAACTTGCTTTCGACCCATTCTAAAGTTACATTCGCTCCCGTATCCTTGAAGAGGTAGGCAGAGTTACAACCAGGAAAGACAATAAGTCCTACAATGTGATAAGTGGCAAGCCTTATGTCACATATGTCCAATCCCGAGCAACTTTATTTTTATTAGAAAATTGAGAAAACACATTTTCTTTATGTAGTATCTACTACATAATATTTTATGCTCAGCAGACGGCGCTACTTGCTGGGTCCAATGTGACACATTCCATCAACGACTAATTACAAATAAAAACATAATTAAAAAAACGTTTACCAAATTGTGTGTCTAAACCAAAGGTCTAAACTAATCTCGAATCCCCTTGAACACACACAAAAAAATTCATCAAAATCGCTCTAGCCGTTAAAGAGTTCAGTGACATACACGAACACAAGATATATAAATTTGCCTGTTATTAACATGGTAAAGTAATAATTTTGTTTTGTTACAGGAAAATAGCCTTAACAATAATCTTAACTCGGGCAGGCTTAGATTTAGATCCTATTGCCATGAAGAAATTCTTTTTAACTGTAATAAAACTAGCTCTAGTGCCATGGACGTTTGAGTGTGTGTTATGTGCGGTTTTAAGTAATTTGCTGCTGGGATTGCCTTGGGATTGGGGTAAGTCAACTCTTTTTGTATTTATGTTAAAAATTATAAAAGTATCTTCACGCCCATATCCCCGAAGAGGAAGGCAGAGGCACAACCAGGACACCCACGACTAGCCGAAGATACTAAGTCCCACAATGTGATAGGTGGCAAGCCTATCGCCAATCGGGCACTTATCCTATCCCGAGCAAATTTTTTTTATTAAAAATTGGAAAAACCCAATTTTCTATTTGTTGCTCGACCCGGGATTCGAACCCGGGACCTCATGCAGTCAAGTCCAACAACTGAACCGCTAGACCACAGATACGACAAAAATTATATTTTCATATTATAATAATGGTCGCCCATAGGTCGAAATTCGACCATAATACATTTTAATATGTTGATAAAAACGCCATCTTCATTTTTCAAGCACCCACACCTTTGTTTCTCAACCACAGGAATCAGAATCAGAATAATCTTTATTCACTTAAACTATACAAGTGGTATTTGTGCGCGTCGACATTTACAAGCAACCACTACTTTGTTTCCAAACTTTTAGTGCGCCATCTGTGATCTTTTATCGTTATCATCAATATATTTGTTTGTGTGTCAAATGCATGGTAGTGTGGGTAATGTTTTATTGTTAGCGTTCTGCACTTTTCCTACACATAAGTGTGCCAAATTTAATCCAAGTTACCCTGTATGTTTGTGCCAAATTTCATGAAAATCGGTTCAGCAGATTTTGCGTGAATAAGTAACATGCAAACAAGGTCATCGATAGTTTTAAAATATAATTCAATCATAATATCTATTTGATTATTATCATTTATTCTCAATGCCTCTTATTTTCTACGTTTATACATTTAATACAAAAAAAATATATTAAAAATATAAACATAAAAAATAATGATTATTATTATTATTAATTCTTTAATGTACACAACAAAAAAAATACAGAAAAACTTAAGACTAAAATAAACATAAGTACAAAGGGCGAGCTTATCTCATGATTGAAATTTCTTCCAGCCAACCCGTTAAAGGAAAATAATAAATGGAATATGTAGACCTGGTGTACAAAACCATACAAAAAAAAATAACTAAATACAATTACATACTAAACATAATACATACCGAAATATAACTAAATAACTCTAAGAAAAAGTTCTTTTATTTGTTTTATGAAAGAAACTAGGGTTTCACATTCTCGAATCTCACTAGGAAGCGAGTTCCATAACCTAACAGCATGAACTGCAAAGGAGTGCGAATATGCAACAGAATGACTTGTGGGAAATCGCAACTGAGTACGGATAGATGAACGACAGGGTGAATGTAAAAAACTAATATTACAGATAGTATATTAATTACGTTTTTTTTTAATTTGATGTTTCGTTTATTTTGGTGTACACTTTTGTATAGTTACATACTAATGACCGACTGAAAGTTTCTGTTCCGCTATCAGACAGATTCTTTTTTTTTTCTTTAGGTTTTGGCATATACGTTAGTATTTTGCCATTGGTAGAAATTTGCATCAAATTTTATATCAGTTTTTATCAAAATATGTATAATTAAGCGGTGGCCTCATTACTCAAGCTCATGTAATGAGAGTTGGCGGCAACGAGGAAATACACGATACGCTAATTTCTTAATAATTATTTCATTTGTGCACTTTCACTGATTGTACAAAATGCCACCAAAATTGACTAATTTCTCTCAATCTCAACACGAAATTCAATAATCATGAAAAAACTTCGACTATTTTTCTCTCGATGGCGCCAAACTTCCTGGACAGATTCGGCTATAGAATCTAGCTTCGGCTTTAGTTTCGGTTTCAGCTAAAAAATGGCTGAAATTCCCTGCCGCGTAAAAACTCTCTTGTTCGTAAATTATTGTGCGTCGTTCGGCAAATTTCGCCGCTAAATGGTAGTCGCCCAAATGCCTCTGTACTTTAATCATTAATGAGTCTTTTTTACTTTATTTCAAACCACTAGTTAATTATATAACTAGTTGTCGGTATGACGATGCAAAACTATGGGTAAAAGTGCTCTAAATTTCCGTATCAATAGAAATTCGTAACATATTGTAAGTTTCGGTTTCGGCCGAAACTAAGAGCATGGCCGAAAGTTCGGTTTCGATTTCAGTTTCGGCTAAAAAACCGGTGTCGGTCGGACACCATTATATACCCTATACAGGAAACGCCTCGTTGGTCGAGTGGCTAGCGTACTCGCCTAGCTACATCGACCAACCGCGAGGCTCGGGTTCGATTCCCGACGGGGGCACTCATTTGTGTGATGAACATTTAGATGTCTGCATTTCCGGGTCTGGGTGTTTATTAAATTTATTCTGGTGTCTATTTAAGTATTTATATTGTAATAGTAGGCAATTGAGATACAATATAATCACCCCCCAGGGCACCCACGAATAGCCGCCTCGTTGGTCGAGTGGCTAGCGTACACGCCTAACTACATCGACTTACCGCGAGGCTCGGGTTCGATTCCCGACGGGGGCAGACATTTGTGTGATGAACATTTAGATGCCTGCAGTTTATTAAATTTATTCAGGTATCTATTTAAGTATTTCTGTGTATTATTATCGTTGACTAACACCCATAACACAAGCTTATAATTTGCTTACTTTGGGGTTAGATTCAATTTGTGTCATTTGTCTAGGGGTATTTATTTAAATACAGGTTGTTTGTATAATTAAAAAAACAACACTTTAATATAAGGTGTCGCCTATAAGTTAGCTATGTCACATGTTGGCAGTTGTGTGACTTTATACTTTATTGTGTTACTTTGTGACTTTATATCAAAATAAAAAAAATCCGATTTTTTTTTCAATTTTTGAATTTATCAAAAATCTTTCCAAGCATTTTGATTTATATTAATGGATTATTCTTTTGCAGCGTTCTTGTTGGGATCAATAGTAGCAGCTGTGTCACCTGCAGTTATAGTACCGTGCTTGTTCCGACTGCGGGAGAAAGGCTATGGTGTGTCCAAGGGTATCCCAACACTGGTGCTGGCCGTCTCTGGGGTCGATGATGCTGCCAGTGTTGCCGTTTTCGGAATTGTCTCCTCGATCATGTTTTCTAATTCATCTATGACCATGAATATTATACAGGTACGATTATAAATACTTACAATTATTACTACTTTTCAGGAGGTTTAAAATTAAATAAATACGTCGTATCTTCACGCCCACATCCCGAAGCTACCTCTGCAGAGGTACAACCAGGGTACCTACGACTAGCCGAAGACACTAAGTCCTACAGTGTGATAGGTGGCAGGCCAACCGAGCGTATATCCAATTCCGGGCAACGTTCTTTTTTTTAACTGATAAGACATTTTTTTGTTTTTGTCGCCTTTATGGTCTAGCGGTCTGGCGTCGGACTTGACTTCTTCAGGTCCAGTGTTCGATCCCCGGGTCGAGCAACAAAATTTACTTTTTCAAATTTCCTCATAAAAAAATGTTTCTCGGGACTGGATATGTGCCCTGTTGGCGATAGGCTTGCCACCTATCAAATTGTGTAACTAGATCTACTAGTCGTGTGTGCCCTGGTTGTGCCTCTGCCTACCTCTTCGGAGGTAAGGCCGTGAAGATACTTCTCACTTCTTATTAATGATAAACTATATAAAAACAAAAAAAGGAATTGTTATTTAATTTGTACATTTGGCGTATTTCTTTTACATTTACTTTTTAATACAATTTAGGTTGGACGTATGTATGAATTTATTATATATGCCCTTGACATACAAACTGTCTGAAATTTATTAATTTTATTGATTTGGGAATTTATTTTTATTGTGGGTGGTCGTACACAATATGAAAACGAACTTTGTCTGTTTTATTTCACAAGTTTGCCTAAACTTGTTAAATCCTTTTGTTGCAAAAGAATCACAAATTGTTTTTGTTTGAAATCGACTTTTAATAGTAGTTTCCCCGTGTTGGTTCGGGTTCCTGGTAGACCGTCTGCTTTCTGCCAGGCAGCTCGTAAAAGGCGCGTTATCCACTAACACCGTGACTAGGTGGTAGAGTTTCGCAGGGACCCTCCCATATTGGTACCACCGCCCTACCTATTCCTACCGTCATAACGTCCAATGCTTGCCGTTGACGCGTTTCGGTTTGTTAGGTATGGTAGCCGGTAAACTTACTTTTGCACTAGTCCTAATATCCCGGCCTCAGGTTGGCAACGCACCATTACCACCTTTGGTGTCTATGCGGCGTGAATTTCTTTCAGCCATCTTGTTTGCCTTCCAGTATCATAAAAAAACTTTAATAATAGAGGAAATCTGTTATGTAGGTAGTTACTTGATGAGCTAATTATTATTAGCTAATTTATTTATAATTTACAATTATAATTAAATAAATTATCCATTAATTTTTAATCAATTCAGTTAAACGTAAAATGACTGTTTTTAAGGATCGCCTCTGTGGTCTAGCGGTTCAGTTGTTGGACTTGACTGCGTGAGGTCCTGGGTTCAAATCCCAGGTCGGGCAACAAAAGAAAATTGGGTTTTTCCAAATTTCTAATAAAAAAAATGTTGCTCGGGATAGGATATGTGCCCGGTTGGCGATAGACTTGCCACCTATCACATTGTGGGACTTAGTATCTTCGGCTAGACGTGGGTACCTTAGTTGTGCCTCTGCCTACATCTTCGGGGATATGGGCGTGAAGATACTTTTAAAGACATAAATTTTGTTGAAGCCTGCAAAAAAACTTTTATGAAAGTATACAGGTTCAATATTCTTTACTGTAGATACATAAATGTTGGTTTTACTCACGCTTGACATATTATTGGCAACTCCCTCACCTCGACTGACCTGACACTAATAGAACGGTCGATAAGCTAAGATTAACCTTGTCTTATATTAAAAACTTATTAGCACATTTCATTTCCTTCACATATCATTCTAATATTATAAATGCCAAAGTTTGTAAAAAAAGTATCTTCACGCCCATATCCCTGAAGAGGTAGGCAGAGGTACAACTAAGGCACCCACGACTAGCCGAAGACACTAAGTCCCACAATGTGATAGGTGGCAAGCCTGTCGCCAACCGGGCACATTTCCAATCCCGACCAACATTTTGTAATTAGAAAATTGGAAAAATCCAATTTTCTTTTTGCTGGCCGACCCGGGATTCGAACCCGGGACCTCATGCAGTCAAGTCCAACACCCGGATCGCTAGACCACAGAGGCGTAAGTTTGTATGTTTGTTTTTTACTTCTTCACGAAAAATTGCTGAACCGATTGTCGTCAAATTTTGCACAAACATAGAGGGTATCTTGGATTAACACATAGGATAGTTTTTATCCCGTAAAAATCCTGAGGGTCCATTAACGCCTTGGGCAACAGTTAATAAGTCATATTTTTGCTAACTATGCGAGATCCACGTTTTTTGTGGAACACAATAAGCTCTTCCTTTTTTTGAATTATTTAAAACTACAAAAAAACACTTTAATAGTATACAAGTCGCCCGCCCCGGCTTCGCACGGGTATAAAATATACACATAAACCTTCCTCTTCAATCACTTACCTATTTAAAAATATCGCATCAAAATCCGTTGCGTAGTTTTAAAGATTTAAGCATACAAAGGGACACAGGGACAGAGCAAGTGTCTGTTTTATACTATTTAGTGATTATATGCTTATAACATGTCATACATTTTAATACTATCTTTCCTATATTTTCAGGGTCCTTTAAGTGTTATTGGTGGCATAGCGTTTGGAGTGCTATGTGGGTACTTGGTAAAATACATTCCAGAGAGGAACGACGCTTTCTTGGTGCCTCTTAGAGTCCTTCTTCTACTTGCTGGGGGAGTCATGTCTGTGTTAGGGTCTGAAGAAATCGGATGGGGTGGTGCAGGTAAAGTCATATTTCATATCCACGTAGAACAAAAATGTATACTAATAATATAATGATAGTAAATAAATTTCCCCGTCTTAGTCCGGGCTCCTTTTCAAACTAGACCATCTGCCTTCCTGCAAGGCAACTCGTAAAAGGCACGCATAGGCTTACGGTCACTAACACCGTGATATCCTATTAAGTGGTAGAGTTTCGCAGCAACTCGCCCGGATTGCTACCACCGCCTTACCTATTCCTGCCGCCATAACATCAGTGCTTGCCGTTGACTTGTTCCGGTTCGGAGGGTAAGGTAGCCGGTAAAGTTACTTTGGCTGGAGGCCTAACGTCCATTAGGTTGGCAACGCACCATTACCACCTTTGGTTTGAATTTCTTACCATCAGGAAATCCGCCTGCTTGTTTGCCTTCATATCTGTTTTTTGTCTGGGATCTAAGAGAAGAACAAAATTAGATACACAACTGAGGTCTTGCAAAAAGTAAGATCACATTTCACGACGCGTTTTGTGCCCGCAGCGGCCGCGTTTGCTTGCGGTTCCCGCGGCAGCGGCCATCTCCCCGTAGAATCTTGATATTTGTGTCCGTAGATTTACTTATTGAAATTGAAGTTAATTCTTTACAGTGCTACGTTTAAATTATTATATTTCAATAACTCACCTTTTTTATTGCGTTGAAAGGCAAACAAACAGACGGATTTAACGCTGGTAAGAAAGTCACTCCGCCTAGTAACACCAAATTTGGTAATGGTGCGTTGGCAACCTGAGGCCGGGATGTTAGGCCTCGAGCAAAAGTAAGGTTACCGTCTAAGGAAGTTCCTCCAGACCGGAACACGTCAACGGCAAACATTGACCTTATGGCGGTAAGAATAGGTACGGAGGTGGTACTAATCCGGAAGAGTCGCTGCGAAACTCTACCACCTAGTCAGATTTCAGGCTGTTAGTAACAGTAAGCTAATGTTCGCCTTTTACGAGCTGCCTGGAAAGATGGCAGATGGTCCAGGACCAGGACAAACACGGGAAAGCCTCAGCTAGGTATAGCAAACGTAAAAAATAATATAATTTAAATATAATTTAAAAACAAAGTTAAAAGTCTCGCTTCGGAGCAATTCTAATTCTTAGTTCTGGTTTTTGGTCTAAATCGAAACAAAATATCGAAGTTTTAAGTTTAAATATTAAATCAATCCACCTTTTAGTACTGCATTTTTATAACCATTGTTCCATGTTAAAATAAAAATATGTAGCAGCTATAATCATATCAAATTGATGGAATGTAGAGCTATATATGCTTATTTATATGTCGTTATAAATATGTTTGATAAACTCGACTGAAATATTTTTACGAAATATTTAAAATGTTACACATAAATTTTTCTTACGCTTTAAAAACGTTATAAGCGAAACCAAACCAAAAATAAAAGTGAGGTAACGTTCCTCCTAGTAATGTTTCTTTTATAAGTATTAGCTAAACTCAGGAGGAGAAGGTTGTTCCTAGGTCATAACGATGAAGAGAATGGTTAAATAGAAAAGGTGTATTAAAATTATAACTGTCTACTAAATCTTAATGAAAGTAAAGGGGGGTAAAAAGGGTTAAAAAAAATAAGTCTCTGTATTGTTTTTACTTATCTCTAACATGATTGAAGATTGTTTTTGTGACTTTTACAAGCACATATTTTATATTATAAAAAGTGCTAAGTTTCTTTTAAATTATAAAAATACAACCGGCCCGCCCCGGCTTCACACGGTTATGAAATGTACATATAAACCTTCTTCTTCAATCACTTTATCTATTAAAAAAAAATCATCAAAATCCGTTACTTAGTTTTAAAGATATAAGCATACAAAGGGACATAGGGACAGCGGAAGCGACTTTGTTTTATACTAGACTAGCGGCCCGCTCCGGCTTCGCACGGGTATAAAATATACATATAAACCTTCCTCTTTAAACAGTTTATCTATTTAAAAAAACGGAATAAAATCCTTTGCGTAGTTATAAAGATTTAAGCATACAAAGGGACATAGGGACAAAGAACGGGACTTTGTTTTATACTATGTAGTGATGTAGTGATGTTCATACAAAAAAAAAACATAGCAACAAATAACAATTTCTACCCTTTCGAAATAAGATCGACTTCAAATGGCAATAGTTTTATTTTCGTTATATATATTAGTTTATATGTCTAAACTGCGCATTTAAATATGTTACATGGAATAATAAAATGCTTATTTATCAGTAATAAGCAGAACAAAACATAAATACTTACTAGTACGTTCTTTGTTACTGAGTAATCATAAATATTGTTTAGACTCGCCGGCAATAAGCACGGCTGATTGTTTCCACGCTACGCTTCTTGGCTTTCACTCGAACAATAAGTTGTTTTAATTACAGTGGGAGAGTGGCTATATACTGAAACTAAACACCACAGCATAGCACGCAAAGAGTATATAAATACTACGTAATAAGAGGCGGGACTTCCATAGATACATAGCAAACCCGAATTTGTACAAAGTTTACTTGAAAAAGTATAACCCGTATAATTTGAAAGTAAGTCTAAAGGCATTCAGATATAAGGCAACAAGTGTCTTATGATTTGGGCAGATAATAAACATAGCAAACTTTTTTTTTCATTTTTTGATATGAGAGTTGCGCCAAACTGATAGCACGCATTTTCCATAACTTTTTTATTCCTATTTTTAAAGTTAATTTGCCGCTTTCTGGGGCCGGATAAGACCTTTAGGCCATGCTGCCACGTCTTCCGTATTAACTATTTCTTATACAGTCATTAATCACATGGCTTCCGTATTAATAATTCTTATACAGTCATTAGTCACTATTTACAAAGTCACGTCAGGGTCTTGAGTAAAGCGGTGGTAACTTTACTCAGCTCACTTTGGGAGATTTGGCGGCAGCAAGGAAATTCATGATATAGGTACTAATTTCTTCATGATTATTTAATTTGTACACTTTCACTGAACAAAATTAAATTAATTCCCACCTAAATTAAATAATTTTACTCATAATTTATACCAAATTTAATAATTGCGAAAAAATTACGACCATCTTCTTTCACGATGACGCCAAAACTCTTATAATTATTTTTTATTAGTTAATTTGCCCCTTTCTGGAGCCGGCTAAGACCCTTAGACCTTGCTGCCCCGTAGTTAGGTAATTTAGTCTTAATAACAGTCTTATTTCATAAAATGTATGTCAGGGTCTTGAGTTTTTTTTTTTCATTATTTTAAGTTTATTTGTCCCTTTCTGGGGCCAGCTTAGGTCACACTGCCACATCTTTCATATTAAATATTAATTCTTTTTAATAGTCATATGTCATTCAGGTAAATAAGTCATAAGTCAAAGTCATGTCAGGGTCTTGGGTAAAGTAGGCTACCTTGAAGTGGTAGCCTTGGTACTCAAGCTCATTTAGTAAGATTTGGCAACAGGGAAAAACACGATTCACTAATTTCTTCATAAATATTTCACTTGTAAACTTTAACTAAACAAAATTGAACTATTTGCTTAGGCTAACTAATTTTTACTCATAATTTACACGAAGTTTATAATTCCAAAAAAACGACGACCATCTTTTTCCACGATGGCGCCAAAACTCTTTCCATAAATAACTACGTAATGAAGCAGTTTTTTATATAAATTATTTGTTAAACATTTGGTGAACTTCGTTACACCCGTTCAGTTTGTATGAGAAAAATTAAAGTGTCGTTTGTCCTAGTTTCCTCGCACTTTTGCCCTTTTTCTTCCCTTTAACTTTTGGAACTAAAATTTCGGAATTCTTCCTTTAAATTCGGAACTAAAATTAACCAAATCGGTTCAGCCGTTCTCGAGTTCTAGCCAGACTAACGAACAGCAATTGATTTTTATATGGCATTCGGATGAATTCGAATTGAATTGAAAATATGTAATTGAATTGAATTGAAAATATATTATTGAATTAAATTGAAAATATTCTATAACAATTGTATCTTTGTGTATTATTTTAGGACCACTTGCCGTGATAGCATTCGCGTTTATTGCTTGTAAAAATTGGGTGGAACAAGGGTGGGAGCTGGATGACAACCCTGTGGCCACAGCTTTCGAAATCTTCTGGATGTTCTTCGAGCCTATGCTGTTTGGTATTACTGGTGCTCAAGTTGTTGTAAGTAGACCTTGCATATTTTATTTACTAGATTTGAAAGATTGCTGATTTTTATAGTTTAATCGCCTCTTTGGTCTAGAGGTCCAGGTGTTGGACTTGACTGCACGAGGTCCCGGGTCCGATTTTCTGGGTTGGGCGACAAAAAGAAAATTTGGTTTTTCCAATTCAAAAACAACGATGCTTGAGTTTGGATATGTGCCAGGTTGGCGATAGACTTGCCACCTATCACATTGTGGGACTTAGTGTCTTCGGCTAGTCGTGGGTGCCCTGGTTATGCCTCTGCCTACACCTTCGTGATAGTGCTGGAATTCTATGTTTTGAAAAATAAATTTCCAAACTACTGTAACCGAAACTGGGCAGTTGCTACTGCCCATGAACAATGCCTAAGAACATGTGTTTATTATGTTAGTGTGTTATGAAGTGTTATGGTATACGGAATTTTTTTAAGCCGAGTGTTTGTAATAATCAAAGGAGCAAAAATAAACAAATGTTCCTGGACAAGTTACCTATACAAATTGAATCTAACCCCAAAGTAAGCGAATCATATGATTGATGTAAAATAAGTCTTTATTTTGCTAATTCCGCAATTGTGTAATGGATGTTAGTCAACAAACAGTACATAGAAACACTTTAACAATAAATAATAAATATCCCAGGACAAGCTACACAAATTGAATCTAACCCCAAAGTAAGCCAATTGTATGCTTCTGTTATGGGTGTTAGTCAACGATACCAATACATACAAATACTTAAATAGATACCAGAATAAATTAAACACCCAGACCTGTCTTAGCTACAATTTGTGTAGGTTTAAGTTGTTTTTTTTATTTCAAAAGTTATAATATGCTTATACATTTCTAGTTTCCATAATTCACTACCTTCTTCCACATAGTAAACATATTTGTAATCCAAATTGCAGATAAGAGAGCTAGATGGTCACTTGGTGATGATTGGAGGCGGGATACTGATAGCAGGCATGGTGTTGCGCGCGATGCTCACCAGCGTCTGCGCCGTCCGCAGCAACCTCAACATGAAGGAGAAGATATTCGTGGGCTTTTCGTGGATGGCCAAAGCTACAGTACAAGTACGTACACATTTAGTTCATAGTAATATTATAAATAGTCGCGTGTTTGTCCTTTTTTCACGACTCTACGAAACAATATACATCTCATTTAAAAAGATTAGACAAGTGAGGGCGCCACCATCTTTAAATGATAACACCACACTACGAAAATCTCCGCTAGGAGTAAATTATTTTAAGACCATGAATCGTGTTAAACATGTTAGGCAAAACTGTTATAGTAATAATAGCTCTTGCCCTCGGATATAACAAGAATATTTTTCGGGATAAAAATTATCCTGCGCTGATCCAAGGTACCCTCTGTGTGTGCCAAATTTCATGAAAATTTGTAAAGTCGTTTTTGCGTGAAGGAGCAACAAATAAACAAAACTCTAGCATTTATAATATTAGTAAGATTATACTATACTAGCTGACCCAGCAAACTTCGTATCGCTTGACATTAATGCTTCGACAGTAGCGCAGTCTGTCGGATCCGATGTGAAACATTCCAAAATCAACAACGACTTATTTTTAAAAAAATTAACTAAAAAAACATTTTCCAGGAGACCAAATTGTGAATCTAAACCATTCTCGAATTCCCTTGAACACGCACAAAACTTTCATCAACATCGGTCCAGCCGTCTAGAAGAAGTTCAGTGACATACACACTCACAGAAGAATTATATATAAAGATTATTTTATCTAAATACTTCTTAAATTTTGTTAACACCTTTTGAACACTATGGTACTTACTCCGCGAGTTTCACTACGAATAGTCTTTTCCATTTGTTTTCAAATGTCTGGATTAAGTAAATATGTACGAGTATCTAAGCAAAATTTGCATTAAACGTAATAAGGAAGTACAATGTTTACAAGATCTTGATGAAAGTGACCACAGAAATTTATAAAATAAAAGTTTATATAATATACTCCTTACAGAGATTGTTACATGTTCTTAGCTTTTTACCAGATACAGAAAAATTATTTCCGATATAATTTATTTCTACTCTTTTTAAACAACCTGTATAAGTATTTTTTGAAGAGGTAGTTAAAAGGTTGAAAAGTGACAGGCTACTTTTTGCCCTGATGTCTTAATGTATTTCTAAATTACTTCAAGCGGGCAATGTCTGGTTACAATATAATCCTGAGCAAAGTATCTTTGATAAACCATAAATATCTTTCCAAAGAATTAGTTTATTTATTAGTAGTCGGTAAAATTTGTGCCATCTGACAGTGATAATAATAGTTTATATGGCATAATCAATAGGTTTATTTTTCCTATTTTTATTTTAACATATCCAACTTTTCTATCTATTCTACTCGAAGATGTTGGTTGGGTTGAACTGATAGAAAGTATCTAAATTTTTTAGCTATTAATTTTGCGACAACCACAATCGCCGCTTACCTGTTTCTTCAGCCTTAGTGTCGGTGCTCAGTATTGTCGTAGTTCACGGCTGAAATGGTAGCATGCAGACTTGTACACGTGCTTAAGATTCTGATCACAAGATACAGACAGTATCATCTAGAGAACAGGCAACGGACAACCGTTGTCTGTTCTTACCATGAGACGAGCGACCTGATTGTTCTTTTTTTATAATACTGAAAGGCCAACAAACAGAAGGATTTCCTGATAGTAAGAAATTCACATCGCCTACAGACACCAAAGGTGGTAATGGTGCGTTGCCAACCTGAGCCCAGGATGTTAGGCCACGAGCAAAAGTATGTTCGCTATATTATACATAAACTGTTTCAGGCTGCTTTAGCGCCGGTAGCTTTGGACGAGGTCCGGAAGATAGCCGGTCCTGAAGGTCCGACGGCAGAGTTGCTGAATTACGCCGAGATCGTCATCACCGTGTGCATCATGTCAATCGTCATCACCGCTCCTCTGGGTGCCATAGTCATAACCATCACCGGTCCTAGACTGCTCTCCAAGACATCCAAACCTCCTG